>JAVIWB010002849.1:0-38612 GCA_031893035.1 Dermolepida albohirtum | reverse complement strand
AAATGAGTACAAATTGTTATTGTGGAAGCCTAGTTGAATAAATTATAACAAGACCAGAATCATGTCATGAATTCGTTCATTTTCTAATCATTTGAACCGAGAACATCAACCAGGGGAAATATGGTTACCGGGACTATCTAATTTCAATAATTTAGAGGTATTTGACTATTATATTAAATTTTGATAAAAAATAGGAAGTCACTCTCAACATTGCTATACTTCTTTAGAGATGCACCTACGTTAATTGATTAATATAATTCTCTCATCCTTCTAGACAGAATACTATAAACTACCTAACATATTAAGAAACAAAGGAATACATTATGAATTATTCGTATATAAGATATTGAGCAAACTTAGGTCGCCCTTCGAAAACATAGGCATTGACATTATGCTACTGCACAGGTAAATATATTTAAATCTAAAGAAGAAACAAAGAATGAAGCCTATTATTGATATGATAACCTGGTTTCCTGAGGTATAAATTGCTAATATTTCTAAGAACTCTATCACGTGTATGTAATCAACTTCAAACTGTAATGAAGAGGAAATTATTTAAAGGTGGAATATTAATTAGCTGACCTCGACTAATGAACAAATTAGTCTTAAGGAAAAGTAGAGACGCGACTATTGTCTCATGATGAATTGTATGAAGTCAACTGGATCGATTTTATGTGATCGTGAAGCAAAATTCGTATATGTGTAGATGTTCTTGTATTGGTCGTGATTAAGGCGAAGCATTATTTGTTTCTAATGCTTCTAATTAGAATAACTACATAAACAGTACTTGCTTACTACTAAAATATGTCGCACACGTGAAGAACTACCTCTACTTCAATTTTTTGAAACATGAAGGCATTAAAGAACCAAATATCTACGAGAGTGATTGCAGAAATACCCGATCTAACCAAGAAAACATAAAAAGTTGACGAAAAAATATTGTATTTTTATTTCTCTACATAGTCTCTTTGTAACTCAATATATCTTTCCCAACGATGTTCTATAGCTCCGATACCCTTTTTATAGTAAAAATCGTTAAGCTACTCAAAACAGTCATTAACCGCAGACTCCATCTCTTCATTGTTGGTAAACCTTTTATCGCTTAGCCATTTTTTCAAGTCTGGAAACATAAAATAATCCGAGGGAGCTAAATCTTATAAATAGAGTATATGAGGAAGTAATTCGAACTTTAACTCATTAATTTTGGCCATCGCAATGACGCATATGAGAACTGTTGCATTATTTTGGTGGAACGAATGTCGTCGTTGATTGTTTTTCCTTTCTGAAGATAATCAATGAAAATTATCCCACGTGCATCCCAAAAAATTGACGCCGTGACTTTGCCTGAGCCGATTCTCCTCTTTCACTAAATCGTTTTGATTATTACTTCATCTCAGGTGTGAACTGATGAACCCATGTTTCATTCATGAATATGAATCTACTCAAAAGCTAGGCTTCATTTTATCACTTGATTAAAACATCTTCACGATGCTGTTTTTATTCCATTGTAAGTAATCGCGGCAGCGACCTTGCGCATAGATTTCTCATGTACAAATTTTCAATCAACATGTGATGTACAATACTTTTGGAAATGCCTTTCAGTCGAAGGTCATCTAATGGCATTTTGTGAATTCTTTTCACCATTTCTAGCGTAGTCACCTCATTTGGTCGACTATAGCTAGTATGCCCTTCTTTATTCTCTGCCACCCAATATTTTACTATTGTGAACGAAGGAGCAGACGTCTTCAGAGTAGCTACCTCTTTACAGTGATTGAATTAACGCCTTTCAAATGAAAATGTTGTATCACATAATCACGACCAATTTTTTCAATGTTTACAAATTTATTGAGAGCGTTCACTATTAAAGGCGTCAAATTAAGCTTCATAGGGTGGCACTTTCTACCATGTAATCATTCTTTTCAAACAACAACCGCCATCTATATGTTACTACTTACTCTATGTTACTCTATATGTGGACTTCCCTCGTATTTAATATAGGAAATATTGATAAAAAAATATAAATATAAATGAAACGACACACCAGAAAGAGATTTGTTTGATTAGGGCATCTGGTTTTTGCCTTACAACTCAATTCGTCCGGATTTTAGGATCCATCCTGTTCACACCATCCTTTCAAAATTGATCTTATCTGTCCCATTATATCCTGCTGTATTCTCTATTTGTCTCTTGCAGAGTTGCTGTCCATTCTATTTATAATGGCGGTACTTCTAATAATTCCAAATTCATTTCAGTTGTTCTTTGCTCTCCTGATCATCATGACTGGTCACCAAATTTTATTTCGTGGGACGTCTTTTTTTATAGGAATAGGTTATATTATAACAGTGCCTTACATATACCGCCATATTCATTCTTTTGCATCTATTTCCTACATTCCAAGAACAATACTGCCTCTCATTAGTCATCATTGTGCTCTTAGATTAGAATGGTGTAATATATGTATGTGTAGATTGAAATGAAAAGTGAAAAAATATCCTTTTTTCATATGAATCTCGTTTTCGCTCGACGGCTGATGATGGTCATCGAGAAGACCAATATCGTAAAAGAGAAAGGCAACTCTTACAAAAAAATTGATGATTTGGGGTGGAATTAACATAGAAAGTAGGACTTTAGTATTCCTTCAAGAGCACTTAAAGTTTCGAAGGTAAATTTACGAAGTTCTGGAACTTTTCACTTTACTATCTACCAAAGGGATAAGTAACAGCACATTCCGGCAATATAATGCCCGTTCTTGTGTTTCAATTGTTTCATTATGATCCTCGCAATATTCTATCATTATTAATATCTTCAATAGACCTGCGCCGTCGCCAGATCTGAAGCCTATAGAACATATTTGGTATATAATACGTCGAATTATTACTGCTTCCTAACTCTCTAGTGAAATTATAATGTTACATGATGGTCTACAAGTTGCTTGGAGTGAGCTTCCATAGCAAATAGGATATTCCATGCCCGGGCGAATGGCTAAATGTAGTCGTTTATGTATAACAGTAATTCATTATTAAATTTTCTCTTTTATTCTCAATACAACAAATTTTTGCACAAAATTTGGTTTAAAAATATACTTTTTGTGCTTTTTGTTTGATAATTCTTTTGCTTCTACAATGAAATCGAGTAATTTTAAATTGGTCTACAATCTATTTTTTGAAAATTTTCATTAAGTTAAACTATCGCCTACTCAGCGATGAATGAATTATGGAACTACAAAGTATGTTCTACTCTTTCGGTTCAATTGTATTGTTTTGTTTCCTAGAGATTTTTCGATTATTAAAATACATCACCGTGCATAGTGCCTCATTGTGCATGACTGAACAAAATTAATGATAAAACCCCGTCATTGCTTACGTGATATCAACTCTACGTGTGCATTCATTCTTCCGTTCAGAAAAATCTAGCGCAGAAAAACACGGATAACCAGTACTGTCGAATCTGCTCTCTTGTGTCGGTGTACTCGAAATAAACACCCTCCCATCTTCTCCCCCCCCCCTTTCAAATTGCGGTGTAAAGGCAAAGATTTGTCCTCGGACCGGAACCGACTCCTGGGGAAAATTACACCGGAAACTGCGGTGTAAAGGCTTCAGATCGAGTAAAATAAAGATAACGCGAAGTAGATATGGAAATGAGGAGGAATTTTTAGTTGATATTATGGGAAGGAGGGTAAGTGAACACGAACATCTGAAGTCGTGTATCGGCAGGACAAGTCGATGTACTCACAGCGTACAGCCTTTTGAGGTTTTTAGTCGTAAGTGAAACTGTTACTTTAGGTCACTAGATAACAAAGCATTTACAAACATTTAGTTACAATACATCGCACTTATTGGTTTTATAATTAAATGATTTTATATCATACGGTACTTCAGACTTAGTTTGACTAAGAATAATATCTAAGCTTCTGAACGTGTGAAAGTTCCTGCTCATTATACCTCTTAGTTAAGGCAGAAGTTAATTAATAAATCATGGCCTCGGAGGGGAATCGAACCTTAGTTCGCTGCTTACCAGGAAGGAGCTCTACTATTAAGCTACCAAGGACCGTAAGCTTCGATTCCTTAAACGCTCCATAAATTATAATAGATGTTTCTTAAACTGCATGAGAACTATCGATATCGATAACTATGGTTTGACAAGTGATAATGTCAAACTGTGTTGACATTTCTGTTCGTTAAGGTTTAGCAAGTCATCGTGAATCGTTTAACGTCAGAACAACGCTTCCAAATTGTGGAAATGTACTTTGAAAAAAATAAATCTGTTCGTGAAATTCATAGGGCGCTTCGTCCATTTTACAGTCAATATAATCGGCCTAGTGAGCAAGCAATTCGTGCAGTTATTAACCGTTTTCGCACTAATTTTACTCTTCTCGATTCAAAACCATCAACAAGACAAAGAAATGTGCGTACCGAAGAAAATACTGCTGCTGTAGCGCGAAGTATTGAAGAAGACACCGAAATGTCGATTCGTCGTCATTCTCAACTTGCCTATAAAATACAGCAGAATTGAAGCCAAACGACCATCGCTTGCGTCGCATTTTTGCTGATTGGTCTCATTTGAAACTGGCTGAAGATGAGCATTTTTATCGAAGAATTGGGAGTAGTGATGAAGTTGGTTAAATGACTACGTCAATAAGAAAAATTGCCGCATTTGGAGCGAAGATAATTCTTAAGCCGTTAACGAATCACCATTACCTCCATTGAAATTGACTGTTTGGTGCGGTTTACACGCTGGTGTCATCATCGGTTCTTATTTCTTTCGAAATGAGGGAGGAGCTGCCATTACGGTGAATAGCGAGCGCTATCCAGACATGCTGACTGAATTCTTGTTTCCAAAAATTAATCAGCTAAATATCGACGGCATTTGGTTCCAACAAGACGGAGCAACTTGCCATACAGCGCGCTTAACAATCGCTTTATTGCAAAATCAATTTGGTGACAACTTTATTTTCAGAAGCGGTCCTGTTCACTGGCCCCATCGATCGTGCGACTTAATGCCTCTGAATTACTTTTTATGGGACTATGCCAAGTGATTAGTTTATGCCGACAAACCAGCAACCCTTGAAACATTGGAAGCCAATATACAAGCCACCATTGACGCCATACGGCTAGATTTATTGGAAAAAGTAGTCAAAAATTGGACTGATCAAATGGATCATGTAACTCGTAGCCGGCGAAAAATAAATGCCATGAAATTATCCACCAGATTATAGTAAAAAAAATTTCATTCCAACAATATTTCTGTTTTGTATAATCATTTTAAAGTTCTCAAGCTCTTAAAAAAAACACCCGTTGTTTTGGAAACAGATCTTTTTCAACTGCCCAATAAACAGTGGACAGAGGTTCGATCCCCTCCCGAAGGCATGATCTTTTTCAATAATTTCTGTCTTAGTTAAAACAGTGTTATAAGCAGGAATATATGCCCGCATGTATATATGCAATTGCAAATGTATTTAATAATCTCCGAACTTGATTTTAAAGGAGCAGAAATGCACACGAAGTTCAAACAACAAACGACAATGCTGGATACTTATGCTATATAAGTATACCAGATAATTCCATACTTTTCTGGACTATTCTATGAGTTTCGAAAATGTTCTATATCAATCTAGAAAATTCTACAAGCTACATAACGATTTAGTTTAGATATCTAATGGATACAATGGAATATATTTTAGAAAAGAGAAAATAGAAAAGGTTGTTACCTTTGTCCTCGCTCGAAGGATAGAATGACGAAATATCCAACTTGCTCGCGAACTGCTTGTTCTAGTAGCACGTAATTCAATCATAGGTATAGTTTGTGATGTATTATATTATGAAATAAGTTTTTTTTTATTACATTTTCATATTTTCGTATTTATTTCAAGTCGAAAGAAACTACATATATGCATATATCAGGCGCCCCATGACATGATTGTCACAGTCTAAGGATTATGGACAAGTTTAACAGTGAAATATGACTATCACCATAGGTATACTTTTGATTTTATTATAAATAAAATACTAAATTGATGTAATCTTTGTTTAATTGTTTTCTTTAATTTATAGTTTCTGAGATTTCTCATGTTAGATATATATATATATATATATATATATATATATATATATATATATATATATATATATATATATATAAAGGGTTTTCCAACAACTTGACAAATTTTAATTCAATTTGTGAACAACCCTTTCACTAATCATCGAACTGTCACTGTCAATTTATTCAATAAACTTAACATTTTCATCATGGTAAAGTACACTAACGAACAACGTCTGCAAATTATAAAAATTTACTACATAAATTCGGAGTCGGTGACCGCTACTTCAAGAGCGTTAACTTCGATTTTCGGTCGTAATTCTCGCCCTAGTAGACAGGCAGTAACAAGTTTAGTGCAAAAATTTGAGTCCACATATTCGTTGTGTGATGTTGCCGTGCCAGTGAGACAGCGGGTTGGTCGAAGTGTCGAAAATATCGCTGCCGTTGAAACGTCCATAGCAAATGATCCAAATCAGTCAATTCCACGGCGTTCTCAAGAGTTGGGCATCGCCCAGACCACTTTATGGCGAATTTTGCGTAAGGATCTTGGTTTACACCCATACAAGATCAAGCTGACTCAAGAATTGAGGCCGATGGACCATTTGAAGCGACGTACGTTCTCCGATTGAGCTCCGGAAAAGATGCGCCAAGATGATCAATTTCATCGCAAAATCATTTTCAGTGACGAAGCTCATTTTTGGCTCAATGGATTCGTCAATAAGCAAAATATGCGTTATTGGTCGGGTGAAAATCCACATGTGCTCCATGAAACACCACGTCATCCAAAAAAAATAACTGTTTGGTGCGGTTTGCATGCCGGCGGCGTCATCGGGCCATATTTTTTCGTCGACCATGATCGTCACGTTACTGTGAATGGCAATCGTTATCGCGACATGATTACCGATTACTTTTGGCCCGAATTGGAAGATATGGACTTGGACAACATGTGGTTTCAGCATGACGGTGCCACAAGCTACACAGCACACGTTACAATCGATTTATTGAAGAGTAAGTTTGATGAGCGTGTTATCTCAAGAAATGGACCAGTCAATTGGCCGCCTCGTTCGTGCGATTTAACGCCTCTAGACTTTTTTCTTTGGGGCTACGTCAAGTCATTGGTCTATGCCAACAAGCCGACAACGTTGGAAGAGCTCCGAGCCAACATTGAACGCGAAATAGCAGCCGTTTCGGCCGAATTGTGTGTCCGAGTCATCGAAAATTGGGTCCAACAAAACGACCGCTGCAAACGTGCCCGCGGTGGCCATATGAACGAAGTCGAGTTCCATTCATAGATGTTTTGATTGTACTTCAACCCGATAATAAAGCTTTTGAAATATCTCAAATGGTCTGCATTTTATTTTGAAAAAAAGTTGTCAAGTCCTTATTGGAAAACCCCTTATATAATTTTCACCTGCCTGGCTAAAGGTTAAATGGTTCACCATAGTTAAACGTTCCCTTGCTATTAAAGATGGAATATTATTATTATTATCAAATAAATTAATAATAATTCCCCAAATTTTTGCTCAATCAGTTTTCAGCTTAAAGTAGTGATCATTTCTTTTCTACTTAAATAATACAAATATAAACTTTGAGTGAATTTTGATGTCGTTCTACTTTCGTCCAACATGCCTCACCATTAAAATTGAAATTAAACTTTTTATTAGGCAGAAAACTGGACGTTTACCACGTACCAAACAATGGACGTAGAAAAAGCAACTTAAAATTCGGCAAACGCACTTTAAATCATCCCACTGAAGTTAACGAGCGCAGCTTTTATAAATATTTAATAGTATCTACTTTTATTTGATTTTATTTACTTTAGCACGTGTAGGTAGGTTTCCGTAAAGGACAGGCGGTAAACACAAAATCATATTTCAGATTAAAATGAAATGTCACTTTATACGCATACGTGTTTGGTGTTTACACTTCTCCCGAACAGGTTTATTTTTAGAGTCCTTTGTTAACGAGGAAAAACCACGGGGAGTTTATGATATTGACAGAACTGGGCCAATCAACCAATGTACGAGACGGCGTCCTTTAAATGTCCTATGGAATTTGTAATTTTTTAGAGACAATAACGTCTTTTAGTCATCAATCTAGATTGGAGATAAATTGGCGATATAAAGATTTCGATCTGCTTTAAATAATGGCTTTGGTGAATAAGAGACTTCATTTGTTCTCGGTATTTATTACTCTCTCCTAAAAAGAAGATAGAGTAGTAGCCTCCTATTTAAGTCTATTTTAGACCGCCAATTTTCACAAATATTCTTAATTTGAATTGTAAAAACTTCGTGTTTTGCCTGCTCCTTTTACTTTTTACATATAATAACCTGTATAGTTAGATAAATGAGAAGAAAAACCGAGACTTTCTTCCATTTTTTAAAACGCATAACTTCGTATGAATGACACAAATTAGTAGATACGAGGTTAGCCGTTTATATTTCAGGAATAACAAACGAAAAAGAAATTTTTTTGATCGAAAATAGTTTTATTGCTTTTTGAAATATTCTCCTTGGAAATCAATGCATTTTTGCATTCATTTAAACCAATTGGAAAACCATTGCTGCCACTGTGAAGGCGGTATCTCCAAATCATGAGTCTTTAATGCCTCAACTGCCTCTTCCAGCGTAGAAAACCGTTGACCAAGAAGTTTATTCTTCACGTGTAGGAACAAAAAGAAATCACAGGCTTCTAGGTCAGGGCTGTACGGTGAAAGGCTCATCAATTCAAATTTTTGCCCGGTCAAATATTCAATTGTTTGAACCAACCTGTGAGAGTTCGCATTGTCATGGTGAAGAATGATTTGTCGTTTTCGGTTTGTTTTCCTAATTTCTTCAAAAGCTTTTGGCAAACAAATAGTTGTGTACCATTTGGAATAGACCGTTCTACAACTCTTTAAATGCACGGTTGCAACGTGACCGGTTTTTCCGGGAAAACAGGCGACCATTTGTTTGAATGCGCTCCGAACGCGAACAACTTTTGTTGGTTTTGGCTCATCTTGGAATAACCACACAGTCGACTACTATTTACTATGGGGGTCATACGTATAGATCCAAGATTCATCACCTTTGACCATTTTGTAAATGTTCTTTAAAGCAGCGCCATTGTATTTTTTGTGCATTTCTCGACACCAATCAACGAGGGTCCGTTTTTGAGCGGTTGTCAAATTATGTGGTACCCAACGTAAACATAGCTTCTTAATGGCTGAACGTTCATGCAAGATCTTATGCACACTGGTGTTAGTAATACCTAGAGATGCCTCGATCTGACGGCCTGTCACATGACATTCTTGCATCACCAATTTAGAATTAATGTTTTCCGACACAGCAACATTTGTGGGATGGCCTTCACGAAATTCATCACCCAAAGAACGCCATCCAAGTTCGAATTCACTATACCAACGATATACTGTAGTTTTCGATGGCGGTTCATCATCATATAAAGACGACAGTCAAATAACAATTTCGGGCCCTAAATGGCTGAAACTTTGGTTAGTACCTGACAATAGATACACAACTACATTCCCTAGATTTCATTGATGAGTATTGCCATCTTCACGTTGAGGTCGAAAACTTTTCAGACCACCCTTATATATGTTATGTATATACATATATACATATATACATATACGAGATATAATGTAGTTTGGGTTGTAGTAGTTTATAGTTAGCTACCACTCCAGTGGTAGCGATTATAATTGGCATATGTAATTTTGATCTACTTCTGATGCCATATTTTTAGTTGCTGCATCTCTTCTGCTAAAGGGACACATTTATTGCATATCTCTATATGATTTTGCTGAAGGTTGTGAGTGTTAGTTATAGAAACGTCTATTAAGTACGTCTTTTTAGTATTTTCATGAGTCAATGTCATGTATGGCCTATTGTATGTTATTATGTAAATGTTTCTGTTTCAGTATAATTCTACTATTGAATTATTTTAAAACCGTTCATGTTTCATATATGCGCGACAGACCAATCGTATCTAATAATTTCTTAGAGTGTACAAAATTATGTGTTATAAAAAATATGGAAAGGTCTTATTTAAATTACTTAAATGATTAGTATTCTTCATTTATCTAGCTGTATTAGTTACGATATCGACTAAAAAATTGAAACAAACACAGAAAACTTTTGAATTTATATTAAGAATACTTATGAAAATAGGCACCTTAAAATAAACCTATATAGGAGATTTTAACTTATTCTTTAGGAACGCGTAATAAGTACTGAAAACAGATGAAGTCCCTTATTCCCCAAAACCATTATTTAAAGCAGATCGAAATCTTTATATCGCCAATTTATCTCCAATTTAGATTGATGGCTAAAAGACGTTATTGTCTCTGAAAAAGTAACAAATTCAATAGGATATTTAAAAGAAGCTGTCTCGTACATTGGCTGAATGCCCCAGTTCTGTCAATTTCAGAAACTCCCCATGGTTTTTCCTCGTTAACAAAGAACCCTAAAAATAATCCAGTTCGAGAGGAGTGTAAACACCAAACACGTATGCGTACAAAACGACATTTCATTTTAATATCTGAAATATTATTTCGTGTTTATCGCCTGTCCTTTACGGAAACCTGCCTACACGTATTAAAGTAAATAAAACCAAATAAAAGCAAATACTATTAAACGTTTATAAAAGCTGCGCTCGTTAACTTCAATGGGACAATTTAAAGTACATTTGTTGAATTTTAAGTGTGCTTTTTCTGCGTCCATTGCTTGGTTAATGTTGAACTTCCAGTTTCTGCCTAATAAAAAGCTTAATTTCAATTTTAATGGCGCAGCATGTTGGACAAAAGTAGAACGACATCAAAATTCACTCAAAGTTTATATTAGAATTGTATAAGTGGAGAACAAATGGTCACTACTTAGGTTGAAAGCTGATTGCATAAAAAATTCTCAAAATTAATAATTTTTTTGATACTATTACGTTTCGTTTTATTTATTAGATTACGAATAACTATGCAAATCAAAAGTAGTTAAGAAATATGTTGTTTAATGTTTATACTAGGTCTACCGGAAAGTTCTATCCGTTTTTAGAATAAAACAAAATAATAAATTTTTCGTAACTTGAATAAACTTTATTAAATAATAAAATTTCCATCATTATTTATGACTACTCGCCATCGTGATAGCAATTTGTATATCCCATTTTGAAAAATGCTTTGTCCATGGAAGCGAAAAATTGATTATCTGATATCTTCTTCGTTTTTGAATTTTTTGCCTTGCAAGAAATTTTGTAAAGACAGAAACAAATGTTAATCGTAGGATGCTAGCTCTGGGAGGTATGGTTGATGTGACAAAAATTCCCAGCCTTCCCTATAGGCGAAAAATTGAACCAATTCTTGTCTGATATACGCCACTGTATTTTGTACGAGTTTCAACGGGAAAGAAATGTTGCAGGAGCGAATAGGAATTTATTAAAACTGTTGGTGAAGGTACAATTTCTGATAGAACATGCAGAAGATGTCTCGACAAATTTCAAATAGGTGATTTCGACCTTTCTAATAAGCCACGCTCTGGGCGATCATCTTTGATCGACGACGATACTGTCAAGATCATGTTAAAACAAAATCCTTTTTTGACAACATCGGAGATTGCGGAAAGGATTGATTCAGTTCAACAAAATGTTTCGGTCTATATTCACAAACTAGGATTGACGTGGAATATTCGAGATGGGTGCCACGTAAATTAAGGGAGAAGAAAAAAAATCATCGAGTCATTATATGCATATCTCTGCTTGCACGGAAACGGAACAAAATCGGACACTTCTTGGACCGGATGATAACTAGAGATGAAAAGTAGATTGCCTATGAAAACATCGTAAGGAAAAGGGAATTAATACGAAAAACCTGCCACCTTCACCTATAAATCGAAAATGAGCCTGAGTAAGAGAATGTTTCAAGTAAGAACTTTGCCAGAGAATACCAGGGATAATCTGGTACGTAGACTTCCGCGGTTGTGGTCCATACTATCTTCTTCTGGGCTTCCGGGCTGGAACCGCGTCACTGGTATAACTGCCGACGTTTCGTATCCACTCGTATGGGACATCTTGAGAGCACAGTTGAGTCCTGAAGATGTCCCATACGAGTGGGTACGAAACGTCGGCAATTATACCAGTGACTCAGTTCCAGCCCCGAAACCCAGAAGCAGATAACCAGGGATAATTTCTTGAACCAACAATTGGTCTCCCAAAATATGGGAATGGTGAAACTGTCAGAGCAAATCGAATACTGTAACAGAATCCTGTTGAACGTTGTTAAGTGGGAGGCTGTGTACGTTGTTTATAAGAAATAATGCAATACTTCGTCACATCTAATTGTAAGAATTTGAAATGTGCATTAGACTAGGCAATAAACATAAGAATCTTTTCATTAGAATGCAAACAAAATTGGAGCTAACTTGACCATCTAGCTTTTAATAAAAGGTGTTTTAATATTTATAATGGTATTATGAGTATTACAGTAAAGTTAAAATTTGTTAGCCAGCGAAATTTATTAGGAAAAATTTTCTTTTATTTTAAAGTGTGTTGTCATCGAAGAAAAACCATTATCGAAGTTGAAAGAATAAAACGTTAAGTGCATGTGGATACACTTGCTTTGTAGATAATCACGCAAAACCGAAATCCGACCAACACGCCCAATAATCGTATTAATATCACTTCTGTTTATACATCGATAATATTTAATGTCTAAAGCTATCGGCTAATGCTACCCCTAGTATATATCACGTGGAAGTTTCTGAACATTTGAATACATTTCAAATATATTAGCCCGGAGATTGGCTTGATGACAGGCAAGTATACGTTCACACGTACTTACGTAAATTACACAATGTCATCAGATTGTAGAAAATGTTAACAATAATGACAGTTTTAGTGTATGACCCGCGATTGATATCTAAATATTTTTAAAATTTAGATATTGTCTATACGGTTTAAGGCGCTTAAATACGAGGGTGGTTTGAAAAGTTTCCGACCTCATCGTGAAGATACCAGCACTCATCAATAAAAACTAGGGGATGTAGTTGTGTATCTATTGTCAGGTACTCACCAAAGTTTCAGCCATTTTGGATGTGCAGTTGTTATTTGACAGTGGTTTAAGTGAGTCAATGTGAGTGTCGAGTATCGAGCTGTTATTAAATATTTGTTTTTGAAAGGCAATACACCTACGCAAATCAAAGATGAGTTGGACTCTGTGTACGGAGACTCTGCACCATCATTTACAACAATGAAATTTTGGATAGCCGTAAGAGCTTGGGAAACGATGAACGTTCGGGACGTCCAAAAACTGCAACTACTGACGATAACATCGCTAAAGTTCACAAACTGGTGCTAGATGACCGTCGAATTAAAGTGAAAGAGATAGCAAAGGCTATGAATTTGTCCAAAGAACGTGTTTGTCACATGTTAAATCAAGATTTAGACATGAGAAAGCTGTCCGCGCGTTGCGTGCCGCGTTTGCTAACGTTAGACGAAGAACGCGTTCGAATGAACATTTCCAACGCTGTGTTGGCGCAGTTTAGGCGCCGACTAATTACTGTAGATGAAATTTGGATCCACTCTTAAGCGCCCGAAATAAAAATATATTCAAAACAGTGGACTGCAAAGGGGGCACCGGCAAGAAACTCTTGGGAACCATCGTGAATGAAGTCCAGGCTTCCTTTCCAGTTTCATTCAATGTAGACGAAACTTGGCTCTTTCATTAATATTCTAATTTCCAGCCCATCGGATACAAAGGATTTAGTTTTTTTGTGACTAGGACGTGGAAATTTTTCATGTATTTTTCATTATAGAAATAGTCGCTTCCAAATCTAAAGCTTTTATATATTGCTTCATAGGGCTTAGTTTAATGTGGATAAGTGGAAAAATGATTTTTTCTCTGTTCACTAATGATTGGCTTTCGAAATTATTTCCTCCAACGTCTAAGGATATTCTAGAAATGCATGTAACTCCAGTTTCGGTTTCTTGCTCGACTACCCCAAAAGCACAGAAAACACAGAAAACACAGGGAAGCTACACAAACGATCCAGTTATGATCAGCATATTTTTATAATGTCAAAACAATTTAGTGTCTTCATATGTTTCCCTTACTTGAATTGAATAACCAATAGAAATTGAACGATACACAACATTCCCAAGATTATTGCAATAATGTCTGCATTTTGTCTGTAGACGTTGAACGGTCATTTTCTAAATATAAGAACATCTTTTCAGCACGGCGTACGTTGCTCTCCAAGATAAATATAGAAACTTACGTCATGCTGCAGACATTTCGTCAGTCTTATCCATTTTTCTCTACGCAATAACTATGAATAGTGTAAGTTGTTATTTATAAAACAATACACGAGTCATATAAATAACGCATACATCGCAAGGTCTCCCGTTTATTCGTACTCCCGCTTTGTTACGATCCTGGCCCACGTGAAAAATATCCCAACTCCGATTTCAACACTCAAACAAACATACCAGGAAAATGCTATAGAGGAGAAACCTGGTGTGATAGGGAAAAGTGGTTTTGATATTCGAAATTACCGTGTCTAATTTAGTTAGAAACAGGTGTCTGATTATAATCAGCAGAATAAAAATTTAATTGTAGGCCTATGTTATTAGATCAAATGAAGTACTTTTGTTGGTTTCTGAAGTTGGTCACTCAGTTATCGAAGTAATTGTATCCAATTAACTTCATAAAGATCTTTCATTTTCATTATATTTGATTGTAAACCATGTAACTTTCAAATTCACAAATGAAAAAAAGTTAAACTCAAAAAGAGATACGATTTGTGTAATGTAAGAATTTGAATTTATTTTTATCTTATTTACACGTTTTCCATTTTTATTTTTATAGTACACAACTGGCAGAGTTCAGATAGTACGTATAGTAAATATATTATATGTGTAATTTTGCTTACATTTGCTGCATCCGAATGAGCATTAACAAGCTGTTGTTTGATTCACTAACATTTTTTTTATCTACAAATCACTCACTGTATGCTGCTTGGTATTTAAACTGTATTACATCACGAAATAATTATAAAAGGAAGTGTCCTAATATTTGAAAAAATTTCTACACAGGTTCTTCAACGAACATGGCAGTGAGTCCACTTATACTGGGCTTAATGGGCACAGCTGGTATTTTGACAATAACAGTCTGTTTAGTGCTCGCCGCATTATGCCGAAGACACTACTCGAGACCCTGTCACCGTCCAGATAATGGGAGCAAACACGTACCACTCGAAGTAATACCCGCAGACGACCTAATGCTCGACGGCTCCATTACCGGCGTTCGGAGTCCTACAAGGACCGACCCCACGCTAACAGAGCCGTTAAGGAATGGTTCCTCGCAAGAGGGCACCGATCCAGATATTATACGAAATCAATACGGTAAATTTGTTGATCGTTCGACAGTGAATCTAGTTAAAATTACGTGATACCCTTTTTCTTTAGAAAGGAGGACGAACCAGGGCTTCGTAAAAGTCTACGAACCGGCACGAATAAGATCAGACGATGATAATGAAGAAGAGGGAGTAGAATACGACTTCAGACATATTGCCAAAGATACACATATACCTAATAACCAAACAGTGAGTATCAAATTTGTTCTGTTTCTATTATTTAAGTAATGTAAAAATGTGTCTTTATCGTCAGATGAAACCCCTACATAGATTCAAGCATACAAGAGTCTAAAGTCGGGACTGCTACTGAGAAAGGTTAGAAAAATAATCTGAAAATTAAGTCATACGTGGTGTTCCTAATTTTGTGTCTTAGATTGATCGTCACAAGCTTCGTATTATTATGAAAAATCTTAGAAAAATTCAGACAAAACAACTGACTTATTTTAAAATTTCGGAAGAATGAATAACTAATATCTTAGATTGCCTAATTGAGATTTTCCTAAACAAAGTTCTATCGAACAGCTTTGTCTACAATATACTTTCAGATGTCTTTTTAAAAGATTAAAACTTATAAAAGCCATAATAATAGCCATAAAGCTTGTTCCGCTGGGATATAACTATTGGAAAACTATCACCATGTGTGCATTTAGTATTTAATTTCAATTAGGAAATAAATATAAGAAAGCGTGGACCAGCTTCTATATAATAAAATTTAATTAATGTATCGAGGACTATTATATTAATTCCGCTAGTAAACCTATCGCAATAAATGGCCTAAATGTATTAGGTGCGCAATTAAGTTCTCGCTGTTGTTTTGATGAAAATGCTACTTTATTGTAAAAAAATGTTTACAAATGAATCATTCAAAATATTGCCTATCTCTAGCGACAACTTTTTCCCGTCTTTCTGGCAGAGCTCGAATACCGTCACGGTAGAAGTGTTCGTCTTTTGAGGCTATCCACGAATCAAGCCATTTTGAGATGTCTTCATATGAGCGGAACTGCTGATTAGCCAGACCATGAGCGGAACAAGTAATAATTGGACGGCGCAATATCTGGGGAATATACGGGTGGGGTAGGATCTCCCATTTGAGCGCTTCTAAGTAGGTTTTAACGGGTTTGGCAACGTGAAGCCGAGCCTTGTCATGCTGTAAAATCACTTTTTCGTGCCTCTGCTCGTATTGTGGCCGCTCTTCACGCATTGCTCGGCTCAATCGCATCAATTGAGTTCAACAGCTCATAATAAATGACACCGCCCTGGTCCCACCAAATACACAGCAAAATCTTCGCAGCGTGAATATTCGGCCGAAGCGACGACGTAATAGCATGACCGGGCACTTCCCATGATTTTGTTCTCTTTGGGTTGCTGTAATGAATCCATTTTTCATCACCCGTAACTATGCGATGAAGAGAACCCTTCCTTTTTTGCCGCTGGAGCAGTTGATCACAGACGAAAAGACGACGCGCAACGTCTCTTGGCTTCAAATCATAAGGAACCCAAGTTCCTTGTTTTTGAATCATTCCCAACGCATGCAATCGCTGGGAAATGGCTTGGCGGATAACTTCTAATCCTGTAGAAAGCTCTTTTTGTGTTTGGCACGGATCTTCATCGAGCAATGCCTCGAATTCATCGTCTTCGTAGGTTTTTGGTCTTCCTTCGCGCGAACGGTCGTCAACATCGAAACCACCGTCTTTGAAGCGACGGAACCAATCACGGCAGTTTGTTTCACTTAGAGCAGCATCTCCGTAAACTTTTTGGAGTTCTCGATGCGCTTCAGCCGCCGGTTTCTTCGAATGAATGAAGATAAGCAACACTTCCCGCAAATGACGATTATTTGGTACAAAATCAGACATTTTCACACAACCAAACGTATATGACGCAAAAACAAAATCACTAATGTGTCACAGCGGTTTGTTTACTATAATCTTGGTTCATGACATTTTTGTTATGTCACATTCGACCAGCACTTACTACTGGAGCCATCTCTTGAAAAACAGCGGGAACTTAGTTGCGCACCTAATATGTATGTTAAAGTATTCAACTGTCACTGATGTCAGTTACTTGACCCAGTATACTTGTGAGGTATGAAGTTTTAAAGTGTGTATGAACAGTTTATCAATGTACATATATGGCATATCAACACCATGAATACCATAAGTCTTGTCATGTTCACTGTTGAACATAGATTTCATTTAATTTTTTTCGGCCATTCCTATTCCGTGTGGTTGCTATGACTTTCCAAATATTTTTCTAATACAGTCGATACCCACCTAATACGAGGTCTTCTTGGATATCGTCTAATGGATCTTGGTATCCACCCAAACATCCTTCTTGTTTACCTATAATAATTTTTCTTGAGTGAAGCAAAGACCTAACTTACTTAGGAAAGAGACCAAGTTTCTCGTTGGATGGGACGTACACCCACAAAAAGACATCATTTTGTCAAGGTGAAAACTTCATCCAACAGGCAAAAGCCCAATAACAGGAAAAGTATATTAAAAACAGTTTATTATATATGTGTTGTATATTCATGATGAAAAAAGAATTAAAGTATGGAGTAGAGCCTATGTAAGTACGTCTTTAGAAATTGTGAAATTCTAGACAAAATGTAGATTGAGGTTTTGTTCGAAACGTTCGTACTTGCAACCGGAGTCACGAATGTCGAATTGCTCGTGGAGTTAGTGCGGAGTACCAGAAAATACATGCGGTCGAGTAAAGAACAGTCAATATTGTTTTTAAGATCACACAAAAGTCACAAGGACCAGCCCTCCTGGCATTCTGTGAGGTCATGTCATGTTGCAAAAGCAATTCGTCTTGTGATGTACTCGGACGATATGTCTCGTCATTATTGTGGCTGCATATCATCTTCGATTCTAGTTCTTCTACATGCTTCCTCGCTTCTTACTTCATTTTATTCTGTACTGGTGATTTGGAAAATTGTCTATAAGATAAGCCTTGGGGTCACTGTTCCAGTAACAAATAAGAACTATTAAGACACATTGCATTTTAAACTAATTAATGGGTAGGCTGCAAACACATTTCTAAGTTTACCAATTGTTTCCCACCCTAATTCTGATTATTTGGTATAGATATTTGCAGTTTTACATCCTATCCTGGCCGTGTAGAACGTGAAGCAATAGAAAAACTGGTTTGATAATATAAAATATTTTATTGATTTTCTCTCGTAATTTCCTTCAATTTACTCGTTTTTACGATAGCAACTTGTACCATACGAAGTTTCCATCGGCCAAGGCTATGTGTAAATCATTTTTTAAAATTCACGATCTTCACCGAGTTTCCTTCAACGGCTTCTACCTACCTAAAATCTCTGATCTGGTTCCTTCGCATACTGACTTGACTTTGAGAAATAAAAAAATATCACATTAGGTGAGCTGCAAAGAAAAAAAATACAAGCATCCCATGCTTTGCCAAAAACTTCTTGACAGATAGTGCAGTATAGACCGGTACATTGTCCTGATCAAGAAACCAAGACCTGTTTTTCGCCATTCAGGTGCTCGTCTTTTTACTCGTTCAGGAAGGGTAGTCAGAACCTTAATGTAGTAATGTTGATTCACACTGACACATTACTTTATTTGAACACAATATTTTGTCGAAGACAGACGTACTATCCATTTCGGGCACAAGCAATTTTAGCAGTGACAGAAATAGCGAGTCTCTGCTAGTTCATTCATTTTAGTTTAGTGCCATAACTTAGTTTCACAACATTTATCTCTGCTAGTAAAAATGAAGAATTAATTCTATTTGTTAAAAGCCTTTTGGAGAAGTTGCTATGCTTTCTCAGAAGACTACCAAAGTCTATGCTATGCGAGGAATATATCACATCGGCTATGAAATCTAAACACACCAAAAAATTCCTCTGAAATTTCTCCAAATCAAACTGTTGGTAAATATACAGTGTAGTCAGAAATTCGCGGACAATCGTCAGGTAAGGCAATTCTATGTATTATTCTGAGTGGCCAATCCTAATACAGATATGTTGTCACTAGTTAAGTCATACGAATTGTTTTAAGGAAATGTAGATTTGGAAACGCTTTCAAAATTACCAATAAATGAGAATTATATAACAAAATTCAAAGTTTGCGTCTAATGAATATAACAACAATGACAATTAACGTAAATGCTGAAACTGATAGCCATTGTTTTGAAGGCAAAGCTATCGCCTTTGTGAAATTAGATTTAGAACGTGTTGCAAGATAATTAATTGGACTGTGATGTTAATCCTTTTCATTGCCTCCTATTCATTGGCCAGAGACGTCGCACAAACCTTTTTCTTCAAAAAGCCCCAAACAAAGATGTTAAGGAGGTTCATAACTGGTGATCTTCCAGACGGTGACGGTCAATTTCACCTTCGTTCAACCATGCTCTTGTAATTCTTGTATTATAAGCTGGTGTACCATCATGTTTGTAATACATCTTACCTCTGAAATTTAATGAAGCCTTATCCAATGCTTCCTCCAACATATTTACGTACTCGTTTGCATTGAGTCTATTCGGAAGAAATATTGGTTCTACAATTTGAAGATTTGACATGCCTAACCAAACACTCAAAACCTACTTTGGTATCCAATTGGAAATCGTGACTGTTAAAAGCACATACTATTAAACATAGAATTGTCTTACTTGACGATTTTCCATGAATTTCTGACCTCCACATACATCGAATACTATATAATAAAATCATATTATAATTATAGTCGCACTAGAGTCTAATATAAAGTTTTTAGTGTTCTTATTTTAGACAAGCTCTTGCACATTTTTTATTAAAAAGCCCAAGATGCAGTGCTGTGGATCGCTGCCATCTGCGTGTCAAACAGAACACTTAACTCCGAAACAGATTTCTATAGCTGGCAATTTGTTTAGCGGTATAGTAATACGTAACAGATTGATAACATTGTGACTATGTGACAATCTCATATTTATAAATGCTGAACCGAATTCTATTTAAATGAAGCTATGTTGTAGTCGTCTCAAGGGTTCCTTCGACATTGTACAATATAAAACGGTAGATATTCTTAAAAATGCTTTTGCATAGTTAGCATATACAATAACTCTGCAATAGAGGGAAGATAAAAGATCGTTTATATAAATATTGAGTAGTACGTGCCCTAAATTGGGTCCTCCTAGGATATCCGAGGTTGCATTGTATGTGTTGAAAGTATATCCATTGCAAAAAATGTAAGCCAACCCGTTGCCTAGGATGTAATCCACAAGATTTACAGTTGGTGAAGTTAAACCAAAGTATACTTGGTTTAAACGTTTAACTTGAAAGTATATTATGGTCGATTGTGCCAAACGCTTTTGCAATGACTATGTATATTACATGAAACCAAAGCAATAAAGGACTGAATAATATCATGCCTCCCTCTTTCGTTTAGAACAAAAATGTACGCGTCTATCTCGCGTTTCGATAACTAAGTTATCAGAGCGTATAGACAGACGCTTGCGTCACGGCTTTTTGCCAATTAAAGAATGTTAAAAGGAATCATTCTATTATTAATAACACCCTAGCTACTACATATGTTTCACGGGATTCACCGTTCTTCAGGCAGATTTGTGTTATTAATGAACGATTCCTTCATAGCGTTTATCATATCATTTCGATACAGAAAAATAATTAATATCATGCCTCCCTCTTTCGTCCAGAACAAAAATGTACTGAATGGCAAAGCGAGAACGCGTCTATCTCGCATGTCGATAACTAAGTACCAGAGCGTATAGACAGATGCTTGTGTCACGGCTTTTTGCCAATTAAATAATGTTAAAAGGAATGGTTAAAAATCAGTGTACAGGATTTCTTAACGGCTTGCGTCCAGTTCGGAGTTAAATCGTCTAAAGTATAAGTTATGCTACATTTAGAAGATCAAAGCCTTCTTTCAATACTGTTCCAATTTCGAGTCTCTCAAGATCTCTTTCGAACAAACAAAGTGATAATTCATGATATTTGATAAGTGTCTTGACCATTTGAAGGCTTGAGTTGACTCTGAAGGAGGACATTTTGACATTTCCTGTTCTGTCCACAGAAAATAAACTAGAAAATAGCTTGTGGCCTGACTACGTAACAAATCTAATTCCCTCTTTGAATTAGTTATTTAAATTACACGAAGTCAAAGCGAACACAAAAAATTTGAAACCATATTCAAGGGAAAATATAACAGAATTACGTTATTTAAAACTTGAAAGTGTACCTAACCACGACAGAAATATGCAGGGGGCAAGCATTGTAGAAGCATTTTAAATTACAAAAAAGTGGATACGAAAAAAAAGGCAGAGTGCTTCATTAATGTGTACATTAAATTTCGTCAAAGAGCGAGTTTTTGTGTGCTTTGGAGAGACGCTGCCTAAGTAATTCGTTCCTGTCTAGCTGCTTTTTAAACGATAAAAATCTTCCCTTATGTTGTCGAAAGCTGATTCATCCTTTTTGATGTACATAACGTATTAAAACGTACTGGAATCGCAAGTTAAAATGTTTTGCCATTACGAAATTGTCGCCTTTTAAAATGTAGATTTTCGGAATTAAATTAAAAGTTATAAATTGGATTCCTGATACGTATAATTCTCATTTACTTGTATTCTGTTATATGCCTAACATAGAACTGAAACTTGTTAAGAATTTGTTCATTATTTTAAGTATAAGATATAATACTCAATTTTCCCGAAATACAATAAATTCACTATCTACCAACAATCTATTCTGATTAAAATATATTTACGAAGGTGGATTTTTTGCTCCACAAATATTTTACATTTATTTTTCTACATAGTCTCCATTAAGGTTAATACATTTACCCCATCGATGCTCTAGCATTTCTAATGTTTTTCGAAAATAAAATTGTTCAACTTCTGCAAACCACTGATCTACCACACATATTACATTATTATTTAATGGACATCGTTTACCACGCAAGTTTTGGAAACAGTTAGTAATCGCTGGGGACCAAATCTGATGAATATGGCGAAAGTTCAACTAATTCGAAGCATGCCTGAGCCATTGCAGGTGTTGCATTTGCGGACGTGTGACTGGGTGCGTGATGCTGATGCAAGAGAACACTTTTGCGCGACTTTCTCCTACGTTTTTCTTTTTATCGCGCCACTTAATTTGGGAATTAAGTTAGCATAATAAGCACTTGTAATTGTGGCCCCTTTTTGCAAGAAATCTACTAAAATTACGCCTTCAGCATCCCAAAATATAGATAGCATGACCTTTCCTGCTGAAGGTTGCAACTTGAATTTTCTCAACGGTGGTGAATCTCGATGTGTCCACTTCTTACTCTGTATTTTGATCTCTACATCATAATGATGAATACAGGACTCATCCATTGTCATAAATCTTGCAATTAAAGTTTCTTTGTCGTGTCTGTACCGCGTTAAAAGACGACTGTAAATGTCTTTTCGAGTTTTCTTGTATATGTTAACATTCGTGGTACCCATCTTGCAGACAATTCCATTATCTTTAGTTCGGCTGTAATTATATTATATACCACATGGTATGAGAGACCAGTATCTTCAACTAGTTGTCTAATAGGCACACGTCGACCTTGCACCACGAGGTCATGGGCTTTTCTAACATTTTCTTGGGTAAAGACGATTATGCGTGCTCCACCTGCATGTTCGTCTGTACACGACTGTCTAGCATATTTAAACTCACGACACCACCTTTAACTATGTAATATAATAGTGCAGGTTCCCCTAATGTATCCACCAAATGTTGATGAATTTGAGTTGGGATGATCTTTTTTAAACGCAAGTATCTAATTACCGCTCGTTGCTCGACACGGTCGATTTTGATACTGGTGCATGTCTCAACCTCAGCTACGCTTTAACTGGTTCAGACTTGTAAGTTTGTAGCGTTAGTCTATATATAGCGGGTTACAATACGACGTGAAGATATATATATTTGTTTTGGTTTAGAAATGGGTCGAGGGCGGACCAAAGAGATCAGCCCTCGTATGTAATCATTTGTATGAGTTGTAGTTACTATACTTGATATAAAGATTCAATGGTGTAGTGTTTACATACTGAGCAAAAATGAAAGCAAATTAAATCAAAGAAGTATTTATTATTTAATAGGTTTACAAACTCGTCCACCAAGAAACAAACTTTTCAACACCAGCAGTGATCGAATTCCCCATTTCATGATCATAGATCACGATCGCATACTGCATAGCGAGGGGTCAGTGCCACAGATACAGTCCTTTATTTTCTTTATTTATAAATGGTGTTTAGGGTAGTCATCTTTCTTGAAAACTTTATTAAAGTAAAACACGCAAATATTTTATACAATTTTATTTGCATAACGAACTGTTCGATATATGGAGACACAAGTGATTATAATTCTCTAAATATAAATATAGCAGTTCAAATAATACATAGAAAAGAAACAGTCCAAGTAGATCTATGCGCCCAATAACAGTTCAAAAACGTACTGAACGAAAACAGTTCTATGCGTGTAAATATTAGTACACGTACGTATGACACAAAAGCAGTCCAAATATTTCTGTTCACATTCAACGCATCAAGGTACACATGCACTTGCACTTGTGGGGATGGCGTTATGCAACTACCGGGCGGCAACCGTGACTCGGCCGCTCAGGTAGGCCGAAGTCGGTCCCGTGATGTACACTATCGCTCATAAGTATTTGGTCACTCGCATTTAACCCGCAAATTGTAACAAAAGTCAAAATTGAAATACTATCTTTTTATTATTTATATATATGAAAAATATATATTTTTACATCTAAAATAAATTGTTGTATAATATATTTATCCAAATTTTAGGCTCGTCTATATGCCCTCCTTTATTTTTAATCACTGCAGCATACAATCGAGGCTTTCGATTAATTTTCGTAATGTCTCAAGGTTTATTTTACCCCATGCCTCTTGCAGGTTCTTCCATATATTAACAGCAGATGTGGGGGCCGATTTCTTCACCTCTCGGTAAAGTTCTTCCAGCAGCAACTCGATGGGATTTAAATCGGTATTCTGGGGAGGCCACGCCACAACTTTTATGGTTCCCTCGTCCTCCAATTTCTGCAAATATTCCCGGCATAGTTTGGAATTGTGTTTCGGGTCATTATTTGTCTGGAAGATAAAATTCTGACACGAAATTTTAATCCCAGAGGCGATTGCGTCTTCCGCTAATATGCACTTATACTGTTCTTTTCTTAGTATACCTTCGATATTTACAAGATCGCCCACATTTGATCCAGAAAAGCAACCCCATATCATGACTGAACCTCCACAGTACTTGACAGTAGAGGCTATATATTCTTCCCGGGCACGCTCACCCATAGATCTCCTCACAAAAACACGTCTTCGTGAATCGAAAATCTCCAATTTGGTTCATCGGTCCATAATACTTTATTCCAGTCCTCTATGGTCCAATTTTAGTGATCGCGTGCCCACTTTAAACGTTTTTGTTAGTTTTGCTTACGTAGAAGAGGCTCCGCATTACAATTCGGCCATGAAGACCGGCTCACACTTCCACATTCGCGGTGTTTTTGATGCTATAACCCACGCTGGACTGATTTAATTTAAGTTCTGTGGCAATCTCGCGGTTGCTTTTGCCAGTTTTATGGCATGCGATTATAAACGATCATGTTCCTACACTCAATTCTTTCCGTTTAGGCATTTCTAACCGATTGAACTTCTTCAAAACACACGATGTTATCACTATGAGCACCTCACAAAAACTAACTGCAATTTTGCCAGAATACCCAAGTATAAATGCGTAATAGTTTACAATAACACCCTACCTTAAAATAAAATGATAACAATCGAAAATTTCTAAGAATTGAGAGATCTAATCCCTTAAGTGTAATTATTCTTATTATTATCACTGAAGGTTGATATATAACCCCTTGCCACATTAATTTTCGTATTCCGTATACGTATTTCGACAACTAAGTTGTCATCATCAGCAGATAATTAAATAGTGTCGCATCTGGAAATCTACAGTAAAAATACCCGTACGAAAACTAATTCCGCACGCGATCCGTACCGCTGAAAGCCCAAACGTACACTGTATATTCGTTTCACATGATTTTAAAAAATTGTTTTACTTAAACTAAGATGAATGACATTAAATCAGCAAAACGAACATAACAGATAAATACCTACATGTGATTTATTGCGCCGGTCCTTTTCTGTCATTTAGCAGACCGAAGAGAGATGAAATATTCGGGCCTGCGTCGATATTAACCACATGGCCTTTATTCTTCAAAATGTACATACTTTCATACGTATCTAATTCGCTATAATTACACACGTTCTTAATCAAATGCAAACAATCCGCGTTAACACTATGATTACAATCCAACACATATTTTGCTAAATCAGATTTTTCCGACCGGTTGAATTTTATATACGCGATGTATTCTTTATACCGGGTTTCTATCGATCGCTTTGTTTGGCCGATGTATTGTTTATTACAATCTAGATATTTAATTCCGTAGATTCCCGATTTCTTATTATCCTCGACTTTGTCTTTTGCATTTCCTAAAAGGAATTTAATGGAGTTAGTGAATCGAGATGTAACTTGAAAACCGCGCTGTTTAAAAACAATATTTAAATTTTTCGTCAAACGGTGGAAAGGTAAACATACAAACTGCTTGTCCGGATTGCTTAGAGGTGACAGGCATGTGGTATCCCGGATTGTTTCTCTTATTTTAGCCTTCCTAATTAAATCATTGATTATCTCCGAATCAACCCTTGGTCCCGCGATATTCTTAATAAACTTCAACTCTTCTATCTTACTTTTGTTAGCGGAAACTTTAGCAAGCGATTGATAAGAAAGTCACTACTTTCAGTACCCAGCGTGAGCAAAACTTCTGATAATTAAAGTATTTTATCAAAATTTCACAAAGAAAACTCCCTGAAATTGGCGAAACCTTGACAATGATATCTGTTCCTTAAATTTTTGCATGAACTTTCTGCACAGTCTTCAGTAATGACCAGTGGTCACTTAAGTACTTCCTAGTTTAACCCATTTTCGTACCACTCCCTCGTTTACGGTGGTTTCGCTTTTCACTTTACTAATGTGGCGATGACTTTCGACCGCTTTCATGACTTTTGAATGAAGAAAACTAATTACAATGCGTGTTTCAAAATCGGCGGGATTTTCAATTATTTAAGCCACTTTAAATACTCACAAAGAGACACAAACACGAAAGAACGCTTCCGTACAGGCGTCTGTGACTACCGAATAGATGCTGCTATACAGCGCGCATGCGCGAGACAACGACCGGAGCGCTGCAGGTATCATATTTAAAAGCGTTACTTAAGAAACACCCCTCGTATCATTCTTCCACTAACTTAATATATCTATTAATACATAATACTATGCCTGATTTATTATTAAACTATTTACATATAACTTTCAGCGCGTTTTAAAATACAAGTCGGAAGGTATCGAATCAATCTTCCCCTATTTAAAAAGCCGAAAAGAGGAAAGAATTATTATGCGTGTTTGGCATCGTGAAATTGACACGATACATCTTGTAAACACGTCACCAATTTATTTATCGACGTCTCACTATATATAAAAGAATTACCGACGAGAAAACTTCTCCGTTTCTATGTCGAAAAGCAATTGAAATCCTTCTTTTCAATATTCTGTTTTTTAAGTATTTTAGGTTCCGGGAGAAAGTTTCAAAAACTCATTTATTTACCCTGTTCAGGTGTACCGGAGTCTCCAGAGGACCGGACGTCCGCAAGTGGCCACAATTCCAGGCTCGCAAAACACTCTGACGCATAAGTACAGGGGGCCAGAGGTCGTCACGACGTCAAACCGGATACAAGAAAGTTGCATTTAAGTGTAATGTTTTTATGATGTATTATATTAATGTATTTAAACTAATAAATTTGATGAGATTTGAGTTAAGATTTTCTTTGGTACTATTTTTCTAGAAAACCTAATACTTTGCGCTCCTTGTTTACGGTTTTAATTTGTACGATGTCTGTTTCTATTGAACACGAGACTAGGCAATATTTACAGAGAGGTCACACACACTACAAATAATTATGTAATATTTCACTATATCCACTATCCACATTTATAGTTAAGTATCTCACGTAATACGCAGTAAATGTATATTTATGCAAACTACGAGGTGTGGCTATTAAATAACGAGACTGGCGCTAGTACAGAAGAAGTGCGTATGCGCCAAACGCCAACGACTGACAGCTATTTATTGTGTAGCCTTCTCTTTCGAATGCAGTGCCTCTCGCCTCTATAAACAAATCAGTATAGCCGTAGCCTTCGTGCGCATTAGAATCGTTTTTTTTGTTTCGCCGGAAAAATGTTAAGTGTAACAATAGAGCAACGAACTGTTGTGAAATTTCACATGAAACTTGGAAAAACCGCTACTGAAACTTATAATTTATTGAAAGAAGTGTATGGCAATAAATGTTCATCGCGTCCACGTGTTTTTGAATGGTTTAAGCGTTTTCAAAATGGCCGAGAAGGCGTCGAAGATGATTCACGCCCGGGTCGCCCTTCTACGTCAAAGACTAATGATAATATCGAAAAAATTAAGTTAAGTTAAGTATTCGTGTGATTGCTGAAACTGCAGGAATTGACCAAAAATCCGTACGGCAAATTTTACATAACAATATTAACATGCAAAAAGTGTGTGCCGAAATGGTGCCTAAAATTTCTCACGTTTGAACAACAAGAAATTCGCAAAAATGTTTGTACTGACGCTTTAAATGCCATTGAAAAAGACTCAAACTTATTGGAAAGTTTAATAACATGTGACGAATCGTGGTTTTTTTTACTTATAATCCTCAAACAAAGCGCCAATCCATGCACTGGAGGAGCCCATCTTCACCAAGAGCCGAAAAAGTTCGAATGAGCAAATCCAAATTCAAGGCAATAACGATTGTTTTTTTCGATGTTCATGGGATTGTGTATCTGGGTTCCTGAAGGTCAAACTAATAATCAACATTACTACCTTCACGTTCTTGCTCAACTCCATGAAAGAATAAGAAAAAAGCGACCCGAATTGTGGAAGGACAAGTTATGTGTTCTCCACCAGGGCAATGCACAGGCTCATTCCGCATTGTCAGTCAAGAGGTTTCTAGCAAAGTACAGCATCCCAGTGTTAGACCATTCGGCTTATTCGCCGGATCTTGAGCCGTGCGACTTCTATCTATTTCCTAAGGTGAAATCTGAATTATAGGGAACAAAATTTAATTCCGTTGAACCTGTGAAAGAGAAAGCGACACGCGTCCTGAAGGAGCTGACAGAAGAAGACTTCCAACACTGTTTTGAACAAAGGAAGATTCGCATGAAGCGTTGTAGGGATAAAGAAGGGGTGTATATTGAAGGTGATAATCAGTAAACATGTATGAAATCAAAATAAAATGTTTTACGAGGTCAGTTTCGTTATTTAATAGCCACACCTCGTATATCGTTTTATTCAACTGACATCAAGCTTCAAAGACATACGTGTTATATTTTGCGAGAGCAACACCGTCATAGATTTATACCTCTTTGAAAATGTCGAGCTTCGTGTACTTTTTACACTAATTTTGCACGTCGTAGTATCTGGTTCTTCGAAAACTAATTTTCTACATTATGCGGTTGTAATTAATGCAAAAATTAATGATAAAATCTTCCTATTAGGTGAGGAATCGAATCCAAATCGTCGGTTTGTCGGGCGGATTCTACTGTTAAGCTATCAATTATTGTAAGATTCGATTCTTCAATTACGCCAAAAATCTCATAATGGCAACAGATCCTTTCTTCGTCTTTTATTTTAAGAAATCTACGCTGCCACAAACGCCTTTCTCGAAACTAAGGTCTGGTGAATAAAGGTAATCGATGGATATTTGTTAAGCTTTGATCAAGAAAGAAAACTTTACTGATTAACCTTCCAAATTACAGACGCTTTTGAATTGTTGGATATCTTCCAAGGATGTCAAACGCAATCAAAAATATTCAACGTGCATCTTAGGAGACAGTTTTTACTAAAGTTTGGATTTTGCAGGCATGCTGTCGTTAACCTTCACAATTTTAGAAGATGATTCGTTAAAAATATGTGGTTAAGCGGTATCTTTCTAGTAACACGAATTCGAAACAGTTCGTTAACAATTAAAGATTTCAAATTGCAATATAGACATTTTTAACAAAATAGAGACACACCCAACATATAGTTATTGATTCGATAGGAAACTAGTAGACTAGCGTAGCTTAAAAATGCTGCGATCTATTTGATAATCTTTTGATGCCCTCCAAATTCATATACAGTACTGTGCAAAAGAAAGAAGCACCTAACAATATTTTCCAAAACTTATTTACTAAAACGTTTTTACTAATAATTATTGGGTTAATTTAATTTATAATTCTTAATACATCTTTCCAAGAACGATTCACTTATTGGTAGACATATAATCACTGGAAATTTCAAAGTTTATAACATCATACTTGCGCTGAGGGGGAGATCGACCGCCTGCTAAGAGGATTAAAGTAATAAATTTTATTGCACCACAATGCTCTGCAATAAAATTTCAAGGGAGAGTTATTTATCTTTAAGATTTTGTTTTTAATTCAGTGGTAGAAACGATACAGAGCGATTCCACAATAGAATTTATTTAGATTCTTAAAAAACGCGTCTACGAGTAAAATTTTCTTTTTAAGAAATAATTGAGAGCTGGAAATTGTTATAGTAGATAGAAAATGCGTAGAATAGCATTACTAGATAGAAATAAAATTAGTGTTTTACACCAAGAGTGTTATAGTCAAGTTAGAATATCAAAGATAGTGAAATGTTGGCGGTATGCCGTGCAACAAACAATAAAAAGAATGACTGAAACCGGCAGTGTAAGTGATAGACCAAAGAGCGGACGTCCAAAAAAGCTCAGTAAAGCTGATGCATAGTTTTTAAAAGTTATTTCCTTAAGAAATCGTAAGAAAGTTAGCTCAGAACTAGCTCAAGATCTTGCGCATCTGGTACTACGGTACATCCTTCAACAGTAAGGCGATACTGCCTTAGATCAGGCTTGAGGGGATGCATGGCGTGAGAAAACCCTTACCGCAACGAGATAATAGAGGGAAACGAATAAAATATGCCAGAGACCAATTTGGGGATATAATTAGTAGCGAAAAGTACTATGGACTGACGAATCTAAATATCAATTATTTGGAAGGAACAGACGTCAGTAAGTTAGACGACGCCCTGGTGAATCATTATTGGAACCATATTTACACACTATCGTAAAGCATGGAGGAGGCAATGTCCAAGTTTGGGGTTGTATTTCGGCAGCAGGTGTGGGTGAAACTGTAAAAACAGAGGGTAAATTGACTGGTGGGAAATACAGAACACTACTAGAGGAACATGCCATACCATCAGTGCAGCGACTTATTGGCAATAATTTCATTCTACGGCAAGATAATGGCCCTAAGCTTTCCTCAAAACTTATGGAAACTTACCTGATACAGCAGGAAGCAAATGGGATCTTGCAGACTATGATGTGGTGACCTCAAAGTTCTGACATTAATGTTATTGAGCATGTGTGAGATTATCTTGACAAAAAAAGGTGTGCAAGGTGGCCAAAGAACAAACATGAATTGAGGAAGATACTACAGGAAGACTTGTACAATATTCCTGAAAATTTCATTAATTCATTAATGGAAAGCCTACCAAGAAGAACGCAGGATACCATAAAAAATAAAAGTGGTCCTACACAATATTGAAAATTTAAGTTGCTTATGTTTAAATATCGATATGTGTTTTTACACATTAAAAAAATTTTCAACTTGTGTAAGATTATTATTTACCCTTTTATAATAGTTTCTTGTAAAATTCAAGAAGGTGCTTCTTTCTTTTGCACGGTACTGTATATTTTGCTGAATTAAGAAAATAAATTCGTCATGTCTTTAAGGAAGTAATAAGTGGTAACTTTTATATTTTTCTAAATTTTTATTTTTATTATTTTAGATCATTTTATAAAATTTGAAATTCAATTTTGTGGTTCTTCTAATTATTTCCATTCGCGACCAAAGTCGTCTTCAATTTCAAAAACGTATAGCAAGCCCCTTTTGGAATTTTGTTAAGAAACTTCGACATATAAAAATATTAAACAAATTATGAAATAATTATTAGGTAATTATAAATTTGTTTATCAAATGTGTACTTGTTAAAATCCATTGCTAACTGCAGTAGGCATCTGATAGATGTTACAACCGCCCCCTAAAGAGGGATTACAACCAAGTTACTCCAAATACCTATTTATTATTTTTCAGGCTTTTATAAAATTGCTTTCAGACGTAGATAGGTGTTTTTTGATTTCACACACAAAAGAAAGAAACACAAAGTAAAAGCTTTAAAAAGGACAGGCGCGTTTTTTAATTAGAAAATTAATGGAAAAATACTCACTGACCCATTATGTTAATTAATTTTTTTTTGTTGCCAGGGAGAACGTGTCAGCGGCAGGTTAGGTAACCCAAAAACTCTCGGCTAAAGAAAATTGTCACATTCAACTCATTGCGACCATTTATCTTTGCACCATTTGCGAGACGCCAGAGACTTCACGTTATTCTTTTAGAGTTCGTTTGATCTCGTTTTTGTTTAAGCACATCGAAAAAGGGGGACGATATATGTCCGCGTAACTAGAGCAGTACTTTCGTCAGATGGATTGCCCAAGAAGCCATGCGAAATTCACATACTGCTTATGTAAATAAAGAAAATCGTCCCCATTTATGAAAGTGGATACCAAATTGCGACAGCCGTTTATACCTACGTACATTAGCTAACTGTTTTTGTTTTTATTTTAAATAGTACACAGGGGTTCTTTGGTATTTATCATTAAGACTCTAATAAATGTTGACAAAACTTATATCTGACAATGGAAAAATATGGTGGAACACACGTTAAAATAGTCTTAAAGAAACGTACTTAAAATCAAGTAACAAAGCTAGGAAACACTGGAACTCAGCGGTGGAGATAATGCCAAAACGGTATGGAATATCAAAAAAGAACTACTACAATGAATAGCATCTATAGAAATATTCTTCATTAATATCATAAATTCCTAGAGCACGAAAAGGTACCAAGAGAAATAATATCTCAGATCGCCAGAAAGAATTGTTATATCTATCATATCATACAAAGTAGAGCCATAGATAATCTAGCCAAATACATGAGATAGAAAAGATCTTTTTGAGAAAACTGGAAGTCAAATTGTTGATGAAACACAGGCCATGATATTTTCCGTAAAAATATGTAAGCTAAATCTACAGAAGAAAAAATATAAATAAGATCCATTAAAGTGGTCGTGACATACACAAAGGATGGTGAATTACCAGGTGTACCGGAAAGTCATTACCGGTTTTTCTAACAGATGCTGCTAGGCTTAAGTATGCAATATTATGGTTTGACACACACGTCATTTTATTCTACTGACATCAAGCTTCAAAGCCATATATCTTATGTTTTGCGAAAGTAACACCGTCATAGATTTATACCTCTTTGAAAATGTCGAGTTTCGTGTCTGAAAAAGTGCATTTGCTGCACGCATTACTTTTCTTATTTAATCAAAGGAGAAAAGTCGCTGAAAGTCGTCGTTTGCTTGTAGAAACTTATGGTAAGCATGCTCCAACAATGAAAACATGTGAGGCGTGGTTACGATAATTCAAAAGTGGTGATTTGGATGTGCAAGGCAAAAAACGTTCTGGTAGATCAAAAAGGTTGAAGATGCGAAACTGCAGGATTTATTGAATGAAGACCCAACTAAAACTCAAAAGCAATTGGCAGAAGCGTTAAACGTGTCCCAAGAAAGGATTAGCGACCGATTACGAGCAATGGAAAAAATCCAAAAAATGAGAAAGTAGGTGCCATATCAATTAAATAATGGGCAAGTGGAAAATCGACAAATTGTCTGTGAAATGCTGCTTCAGAGTTATGATCGGAAGACTTTTCTGCATCGAATAGTGACGGGTGAAGAAAAATGAATTTATTTAGAAACACTAAGCGTAAGAACTCATGGTTATCATCTGGCGAACCCGACCCATCAACTCCAAGGCCAAATCGTCTTGGTCGTAAAAAACAATGCGCTGCGCTTGGTGGAGCCAGAGGCCGTGGTATATTACGAACTGTTGAAATCTGGTGAAACAGTTAATACTGATCGCTACCGACAACAAATTATCAATTTGAACCATGCATTGATAGAAAAACGTTTAGAATGGGTTCGAAGACACGGTGAAGTGATTTTACAGCAAGATAACGCGCCGTCTCATACAGGAAAATCGATCAAGGAAGCGTTGAAAGTACTGGGACTTAATATCGCACCCGCCGAACTCTCCATATCTAGCCCCGTCCAACTATCATCTTTTCGTACAATGGGATACGCGCTTGCAGAGCAGCACTTCGTCAATTTCGAAGATGTTAGAAAAGGCTCGATGAATGGTTTTCCTCAAAGAACAAACAGTTTTTTTTTGGGATGGCATCCATAAATTGCCTGAAAGATGGGCAAGATTTCTAGAATCAAACGGGCCAATACTTCGAATAATTATTCTTGAAAATTATGCAATTTTTTTTATGAAAAACCGCTAATGACTTTCCGGTGCACCTGGTATACGGACAGATACGAAAAGGACCATAAAATCAAGATCTCAAGGAAACATGGTGTAGTCAGATAAAGAAAACCATAGGAGAAAGAGAAGAAATTAAATATGTGCTAAAGCATACACAGTATAGGGAAAAATAAGATTTTATAGCAGGAATTCAAGGGAATACATAATTCTATCTGACGCCTTACACTATTAAAAATGATATATATATATTTAAATATCACTAGGAAGTAAAGTAATCTTAAGAAAGCTTTGCAGGAAATCGACGGCGGAATTTTCAGTAGTCAGAATGAACTGGTATGAGCATGTAGTGACGCATAAGTTAATAAATAACTTTTCAACAAGGCTTACTTTCAAATTGAAGATCGCGTCTAGAACATGTTTCAGAGGAAGAATGGAACGAAACTACAATCCTGACAAAAGAGGGATTTAGCATTAAATAAAAGTTATGCTGTAAGTAGCATACATGGCCGCAGTAACAAATTTAGTAAGTACACACAATACCTTGAGACGAGCAGTGGTCGACCAAATGAGATGTCGACTCTACAAATGGTGAAGGACATCAACAAAGCGGTACTGGATGATCTTCAACTGAAAGTGCGCGAGGTAGCAGACATAGTAGACATTACAAAAAGTACGGTGCATCGCATATTATCTGAAAATTTGGACATGAGAAAGCTGTGTGCAAGGAAGGGTGCCGCATTTGCTCACACTCGAGCAGAAACAGTGTCGCGAAGATGTTTCAATTGAGTGTTTAGCGAAGTTTCACAGCACAAAGCAGAATTTTTGCGTCGTTTCATAACCGTGGATTAAATGTAGGTCCATCACTTCACACCCGAGACAAAAGAACAATCAAAACAATGGAATCAAAAGGGAGAAATGGCACCAAAGAAGGCGAAGACCGTCACTTCTGCAGGCAAGGTCAAGGCATCGGCTTTTGGGATGCGCATGGAATAATTTTCATTGACTATCTTGAAAAAGGAAAAAATATCAACGACGTGTATTATGCGAACTTATTGCAACGCTGGAGCGAAGAAATCAAGCAAAAATGGCCGCATTTGGCTAAGAAGAAAATGTGGTTTCATCAAGACAATGCAGCAGTTCACAAATCCGTTATTTCAATGGCCAAAACTAATGTATTAAAGTTTGAATTGCTACCTCATGCACCGTATTCGTCAGATTTAGTCCCCTCGGATTATTTTCAAACTTGAGAAAATGGCTCAATGATCAAAGATTTTCCAAGTGATGTCGGCAGTTAATGGCTATTTTGAGGAGCAAGACAGTTCTTATTATAAAAAGTGTAGAAGAACTTACTGAACATCGCTCGGAAAAGTGTATAGACCTCAAAAGAGATTATGTTGAAAAATAAATATATTTCTTTCCAAAATTTTTGTGTTTTCCTTGTTGAGTCGGGGACTTCTGGGACCACCCTCGAAAGTAATACTATCATAATACAAGTTCAAATTCGGATCTAAAATTCCCCGATGATGCGGGCGGTAAATAGCAATAAGTTGTGATCGATGCTGTTTCATTCTTTTCCAAAAATATACCTACGGCGAAATATGTGCAAATTGTTGTAGTTTTCTTTCGTCTTATCTTTTCCTTTGATCTTTTCTTGAACGCATTGGGAGTCATCGAAACCAATTTTCAATCAATTTACAACGCGCATTCATACGCAAGGAAAATGGGGAACGCATGATACACAAACGAATGTGTATATACCATATTTCCTCCTGAAAACGAGGGCGTATGAAGTGTCGACAGCGGTAAAAGTGGAGCACCCTTTCAATAATGTCACCGTATTGTTCTAGTACGTTCCACGAAAAAGTGGACTCCCAGGATACACTCGAAGTGATATTTTGTGTTACGATGTTTTTTCATTTCCTTTATTCAGCTGGATCGCAATTTAAGCGCATACCGGGCTTATTTAGTGTGTTAAATGAAAATAAGCGCGCCGACTAGAAATAACAAGGGTTCATTGTGCGTAAAAAGGTAAATATTCCGAATATTTTGGAATCATTTCAATATTCCCTTTGTGTTCTGGACGTAATAGGAAAACAAAAACGAAATTTTATATTTAAACACGGTCAGTTTGCCATTTCGGCCTTTTAATTATTTCTTAAAATATTAGTCATGCCAAATATATTCGACATTGTGTGGAAATGAAACTGGTTGAGATGATATACACTACCGTCCATATTAGTTCGGACACTCGAATAAAATTGAAAAAGAGAAAAACAGTTAAACTAACTTACGAGTATATCAACACTTAAAATTTTTACTGCATTATTGTTTATAGATGTTTATAAAGTATAATAATACTTTTTATTATTGAGCGAATGACGAGCATGGTCAACACAATCGCAGCAAGTCTTAAGACTGTAAAGACAGTAAAGACTGTAATCGAGAACAACAGCTAGGCGTTATACCTATCTAACTATGGATGACAAGTAGCAAACCCTATTTCTGTTAAATTAACTCAAATTCTTAAAAAACAAAGTAGTCTAGGAATCGAAAACTTGGCAAAGCGATTCATGTGAGGCAATAGGCAATATTTTTGAGTAGAAATAAATGATTTCATCAGAAAAATTTGCTAATTAATAATTTATACAGTCTGTCTCGCAACAAAGTGCCCAGAGCCCTACACACTGACACTTGATATCTCGACGATTTGACTAACAGATATATGTTAAAAGGAATCATTCAAATATTAAGAACATCCTGTTTACTACATATGTTTCAGAGATTAAATCGTCATCAGGTAAACTTGTGTTATTAACATGCGATTCCTCTGCAGACTTTATCGTACCATTTCGATACAAAAAAAAGTTTTTTCATTATTTTTCTATATCGAAATGATTCGGGAATGATTTGTTTTAACATTCATAGATTATCATTTATTCATGAACACGTACAATGGGACGAAAAACAATGGCGTAATGTGCTGTGGTCCGATGAATTGAAAATAGTTTTATGTGATTCCGGTGCATACCAGCATCACGTACGAAGACCACCATTAACAGCATTTCAACTCTAGTACACCAAAAAGGCGGTAAAATTCAGAGACTCAAGCCTCATGTTTTGGGGGTTCTTCATCCTATGGAGTAGATCCTTTACACAAGGTAGAAGGGACAATGAATACTGATGTCTATGCGAACATATCACAAAATGTATTTCTACCATAAGCAGAGGAAAAAAAATAACTAAGATGATTGTATACGCAGGATAACGATTCCAAGCGTGTTTATCGTAAAGCGAAAACATGATTTCGACATAATAACGTTCGCGTTTTGGGTTAGCCGGTACATTCGCCAGACTTAAACACCATTGAAAATTTATGGGTAGAGTTGAGAAAGACTGTATCTGCTGCTAAGCCGCAAAATATTGACGATTTGTGGAGAATATACCCAGCTGAAAGGCAGTCAATTTCAGCAGAGATATGTAAGCAACTAATGAACTCGTTGCCCCACAGATGTTAAGAGGTGATAAACAATAAAGGTCAAGTTACAAAATATTAAGTGCTTCAATCCAATTATTTAAGTAAAAATGACATTTGGTTAGTAATTTGGCATGGCTACAACTTTAATGCTTTTAATTATTTTGTTTGTCCCTCATTTTCTTTTTGATATTAAGAAACTTTTTTATTTATTGTTATAATGCGTGTTTTTTAAGCTGCATAAGAATTATCGATGTCGATAACTATGATTTGACAGCTGATAATGTCAAACTGTGTTGACATTTATGTTCAGTAAGGTTTGGCGAGCCATCATGAATCGTTTAACGCCAGAACAACGCTTCCAAATTGTGGAAATTTACTTTGAAAAAAATAAATCTGTTCGGGAAGTTCATAGAGCACTTCGTCCATTTTACGGTCAACACAATCGGCCTAGTGAGCAAACAATTCGTGCAGTTATTGATCGTTTTCGCACTAATTTTACTCTCGAAGAAATGTGCGTACCGAAGAGAATATTCTGCTGTAGCGTGAAGTATTGAAGAAGATGCCGAAATGTCGATTCGCCGTCGTTCTCAACTTAATGTCCTTTGGCCTTCGAGTACGTGGAAAATTTTGCTTAAGAATCTTGACTTACGTCTCTATAAAATACAGCTCGTGCAAGAATTGAAGCTAAACGACCATCGTTTGCGTCGCATTTTTGCTGTTTGGGTTCATTTGAAACTGGCCGAAGATGAGCATTTTTGTCAAAGAATTGTGTGCAGTAATAAAGCTCATTCATGGTTAAATGGCTACGTCAATAAGCAAAATTGCCGTATTTCGAGCAAAGACAATCTTCAAGCCGTTAACGAATCACCATTACATCCATTAAAATTGACTTTTTGGTGCGCGGTTTACACGCTGGCGGCATCATTGGTCCATATTTTTTTCGAAATGAGGAAGTAGCATCACGTTGGTCAGCGCTATCGAGTCATGCTGACTGAATTTTTGTTTCTAAAAATTAATCAGCTAAACATCAACGATATTTGGTTCCAGCAAAACGGAGCAACTTGCCATACAACGAGATTAACAAACGATTTATTGCAAAATCAATTTGGTGACAACTTTATTTCCAGAAGTGGTCCTGTTCACTATCGCCCGC
>JAVIWB010002848.1:0-38499 GCA_031893035.1 Dermolepida albohirtum | reverse complement strand
CAATTCCACTGTGACATATCTAATATTACTAAGCATAGAAGCTACTGCATTATAAATTAAAGACGCTGTAACAATTGCTTTGCTGTCCTTACTAGCTAAACGTAATTTTTCTTCAATTAATAATTCAGAGTCTGCCGGATATGTATATCTATTTCAGGTATGACAATTCTAATTTCATAATTATTTCTATATTTTGGTGAACCAAGAGATACATGATTATGAAATTCCATCTCAGTAATAGAATTATCGATACGGACCCTTACTTAATACATCTAAACTATCTATCCCTTATATTATATATTTTTGTATACATATACACCCACTATTAACTTGAAACAAACAAATTTCTTCTAACACTAAAATATGATCCTCTCTTTACTTCTTATTAATCATAAAATTAATATCAAAAACATTCCTCTTACTCTGATTATCTTATACCAGGACTTTTAGATCGAAACTCTCCAAAAATTTTTATAACTTTATAACGATTATGTACAACCATTCTACCAACCGCATTCAACCACTTATTTCCTGATCTTCACACAAATTTCCTCGTCTTTTTCCATAATTTATTAACAATATTACTCTTTTTACTCATATAAATAACACTGTTTTCAACTCATGTCATACCACAACCCGCTTTATAAGGTTTTATATATAATCCACTACCTGCGGTTTTAGAATCCATAGCAAGATTAGGACATTTAGCTTCATTTAATTGATCTTTCTGCTTTAGCAGTATTAACTGACTTCGCTGTGGCTGCGACACCTCCACCAAATGAATATAAAGCACTCAAAGCAGCAAACAATGGAATTAAAGGCAAAAATCCACCTTTCTTGGGAACTGCGATTATTCTAGAACGAAGAGGTAATATTCTTCTTCCAGACTTCACTAAACTATGATATGCAGCTTTCACATTAGCCAAAACACCTTTCCTCTTACCAATATGTCTTATTGCATTACGTGCTTGCTTCATTGCTCGCATAAACGACATAGCACCATCAAATCGATTACCCCTTCTGCTTCTTCCCCTACCTTTAATTCTACTCCTTCTAACACTCCCATCCCTTAGACTTTTTCTATACTTGCTCCTCATACCCACTCCCAATTTTGTTTTTCCTTTCATAGCAACAGCAACTAATGAAGTAGCTAATCTTTCTCCCAAACCTGCGTATTTACTCTTAATTCGTCCAATAGCTTTTTGGTATAATTTCTCGTCTGCAACGTGACGCTCCAATAAATCGTTTGAATGAGAATAATATTTAACGTGTTCTCTACAAGCCTCATCCAAAAAATTCACACCCTTATCACCTCTTTCAAGACGTTCTTTTAATTTCGTTTCAGGACCATAAAATCTATATCCTGGTATATGTAATTCTACTGGAAGCCTATTTATTACAGTATTCAGCAATCCACTACTTTTCATTCTCCCTTTCCGAATTAAACTACTACGTTTCTCCCTCAACCCCATCATCCAGCTCGGCTGATTCTAAAACCTCATTGACCTTGAAATAACTTTGCAATGGTCTGAAAGTTACTAACCCATTCAGGCTTAGTCAATTCTAGAACCTCCTCATTAATTTTGACATAGAAATGACCTTAACCTTAAAATGATCTTAACACTGAAACCTTTCCAAAACAGAAAACTGAATCCTTCTCGAGTTCTTGGGGTTGAAAATTAAATAAAATATATGAAAAGTTACGTATTATTGACGACATATATTTTTTTTTAATTTGAATGATACAATTCGGATACCTGTTCGTTATCAAGATATATGTATAAGCAGTTTCTAGTGACAATCATTTTTACATCGAGGGAAAGTTTACCGAAGAAAGCGACAGTACTGGTACATGCAAATTAACAAGTAATGGGTACACATTTCTGTTCAATCAGATTCGATATGAGATCAATGGTGAAGAAGTGGATAGATGTAACAATTCCAGCATCATAGTGATAATGAAAGCAAAGCTCTACAAATAGCTGGTTGGTGTCCCTCATTGAATACACAACGAATTCTATACAGCAAAGACTTTAATGCCTCTATTATTATTTCTCTGTGGAGTATTTGAAGATTTTAAGGTTTTAGTAAATAAGAATCAAGAGCTGGTATTACTACTGTTACGCATATATTACTTTCTAAAGTGTTTTAAAATTATTATTTTAATGCCGCGCTTTAATTTTCAAAACCCGTGTATACAACCTTCCGCGTTGCTAACACACATTCCAAGGAGAATTTTACCGTTACATGGTGATTTGTCTGCTTCGCGCCAAACCCCCATTCCTGGAAATTACTACCTAAGCGAGTGATATTCTAGCTAATGTACGTTTTTTAGATGCCTTAATACCTTAATACATTATGATTGTTTTACCATTACTTTTTACCCGATTTAATTAAAACCACTTCTCACAAACTATATCATACGTTAGTATAATTTACCACAAGTCTCTCACTAAAGTCCCATTTGATTATGTTATATTACTGTTGAGATAATTTGATTTATTTTATCCAAAATTATTTCTTTTTTATCGGTCCTATTAAATATGATAGTAAATTAAATTATATTTAGTAGAATATAACATAAACTTATTTGTTCTACAGCAACGACCACTTTAATAAACTGCCTTTTAGGTAGAGGTAAGTCTCACCTGAGGCTTACCTGATCTCATTTACCTGCCTTATACTGACAGCAAAACACCTACTGTGAGGTATCATTTTAATCGTCTTTCTTTCACGAATCTTCTGATTGTGTTTATTTTAATCAATACCGCGATCCCTTTCGCGTATCGTTAATTATAATCATTCTCTGCAGACCATATTCTGTGATTGGTGCATTTCTATTCCTTTCCCACTATTTTTTAACCATCTTATCGTACCCCTCCGGGTAGTATAAAAAACCAACGACGCGCTAAGCGTGTCCTCTCTCTGCATCTTGCCATCTCGTCGCCTTCAACAACAACTTGTAAGTTCTTGCTTCGCTACGCCATCTTAACCCTTGTACGTCTGTACAGTTTTGATGCGCATTAACCTCGTGTTGCCGTGACCCATCTTCCGGTAATACAAGACAGCTACGCTTGCAAGATAAGTATCTCTTCGTTCTGTAATTGATTTTTCACTTCTTAATCTTTTACGCGATATTCGTCAACACAGACAAATAAACTCCATGCACGTGGTCTTTGCGAGTACATTAGCGCATCTTTTCATGTAATTATTAAAGCTAGTGAATTTCTCGTTTTAATTTATAACTGTTATATAAATTTTATTGAGATTAAAACAAATCTGCATATATTTATTGCGTGTTGATTAAATAAAATACTTTAAGGGCACTTTTGTTGTTTTATTTTACGTTGTGTTAACCTTTTATTACAGCTGCGCCTTCATTCACGTAAGTACTGTATCATTAGTTGTTTGTTCTTTTGATTTATCTGCATTTATTGCGTCGCCCGAGCTAGCCAAGCGTTCAACACAACGCAGTGATCGTAATACTACGAAGTCGCAACTCCTACACGAATACGTTGAAAGATGGGATAAAAAAGCAAAAGTTAAAATTACAAAGACGGTAACATAGTTAACGATGAATCTCGCTTACAACTTTTGAAAACGCTTAAGCCAATATACATCCCGTATCGTGCTTGGGAACTTCAATAACTACCCTAGTAGATAAGCTATGTGGATTCTGGCGCAAAATACCATGTATTTTCTTATGGAGCTTCATTTTGCACTTTTTGACTCCGTCGCAGATATGCAACCCGCAATACATGCATACGTTTTAGTAGACAGACAGGCAGGTAGACAGACAGACAGGTTAACAGACAGACATGTAGACAGATAGACAGCTATACAGGTAGGCAGACAGGTGAACACGTGGACAGACAGGTAAACAGGTAGACAGGCAGGTATACAGGTGGACAGACAGGTATACAGACAGACAGGTAGAAAGACAGACAGACAGACAGACAGGTAAACAGACAGGCAGGTAAACAGATAGATAGTCTGATAGGTTATGCAGAATCTAACGCAAATCCCATGTATTTTCATATAGCGTTTAATCTTACATTTTTGACGATTGTTTTTGGTGAGAGAGATAAATCAAGGAATGATTATATTATTTTATATGGGGATGAGTTTTCAAATTTGTAGGGGCGAGTTAGGGGACTCGGGGTTGGAATGCTAATCATCCACAAGGAAGTTACGGGGTTCACAAAGGGTTACCAGAACGTCTGCAAGGGGGCCTGTATTGTCGAAAATAATGTCGAAACGCTCTAGCTGTCAGGAAGTTGCAAGATACCGCCCCGACACAGTCACCACGAGATCTCAGAGGGCGCTGAGTTGGAGGTTAAGATAAACGAGCTATACCGACGATAAATGAATTGAATTCAATTTATTTGAAAATCTAAATGCTGTCTAAAGGTAGCGTCTTAAGGCATTTTATACGTAAAATAATAGAGCCTACCACGTGATCATTATTAATCAATTAAATGATACTTATAGTAATATAAAGAAAGAGATATGAACGTCAGAGTCATCCAGTCAGTGTTTATCGTTAAGTTAAGATGCAGTCTGTTCAACAATTTAAACTAACCTTTTTCAATACTAATATGAAAGATCTGAAAGTAAATATTAAAAAATGTAATTAAACTCTTCGGGCATTAAAAAATTCATTGAGTAGTGTTAAAAATGTTGGTGAGAAACAAACACTTACAACGGCTATTGCCAAAGTGAGAAGTTTCAAACAAAAATATCGCGCTCTTCAAATAAATGGAGGAAGTTCCACAGCGAGGAAACATATTGCTTCTAAATATGTTAAATGGGAAGATATTCAATCCGCTTTCAAATGGCGTATACGAACAGGAATTATCATTAATCTATATCATATTGACCCGAAATTGTTCATGGAAGATGCTGCCACCTTATTTCGTAGAAGAATTTTAAATATATTGAAGAAAGAAGACATCATCAAGATAAATATTGCACAATCTTTTGTGGTGAATTTACAAAGCAACAGGCCGAACAGGAAATTAATGAAATTAAATATCTGAATACTAAAAATGTATCAATTTACCGAGACACAAAACTACAAGAATGGTTTGCTAGCAATATACAACAGCCAGTTCTCGCTAAACTGGAAGAGTTTCAAGAAAAGACAGCGGTTGAGCATTAACATCTATTATCAATCTTCAAATAAATATCAAAAAATTTACTCCCCAACTAGGATCATCCTACATAGAACTACCGGATTGTATTAAAAGAAAGCATGCAATTGTGAATGTAAAAAATAATGATCAAAAATGTTTCGCATGGGCTGTTGTGTCCGCGCTATATCCAGCGAATAAGCATCCGCAAAGAATTATGAAGTATCCGAACCCATCATCTGTGTTAAATTTAACAGGAATTAATTTCCCAATGACAATCAAACAAATTCCACGGTTCGAGAAAGAAAATGATGTTTCAATAAATGTATATATTCTTAAAAGCATTAAGGAAATGCTCACCACTGTTCCCACATACCTAGCCAAAGTTAAGCAAAGCAAACATGTAAATTTACTGCTTATTCAGGATACATACTGTGATGAAAATGCAGAAAATGATACTGAAAACAAATTAACACCACCTAAATACCATTATGTCTGGATTAAAAATCTATCTCTGGTTTCCTCTCAACTATCTAAGCATAAATCTAAAACATACTTTTGTGATCGATGCTTGCACTATTTTTAAACAGAAAAAGGTCGAGATGAACATGTTGAAATGAATCATTGCAAAATAGTTCTTCCAACTGAAGATAAAAAGTATATTAAATTCAAGAATTTTAAAAATAAAGTAATAACACCATTTGTTATCTACAGTGTCCTACAGTGTCTGTTAGAAGTGTTCATATGATGACTCATTATCGTTTTATAGAAGTTATCGCGGTCAAGATTGTATAGAATGGTATACTAAGAAACTCAACAATTTTGCTGAAGACTTAGAAACTGTTTTCTTTTGTCCACTACCTATGGAAGAATTAACACCTGATGAGCAACTTAATTATAATAACGCATGGATTTGTCACATTTATGATAAACCGTTGGATGGGAAAAAGGTGAAGGATCATTGTCATTTGACCGGCAAGTACCGTGGACCTGCGCATGAAGAATGTAATATAAATTTCCAAGATAGCCATACGGTCCCTGTCGTTTTTCACAATTTAGGCGGATACGACTCGCACTTTATTATTAAAAATTTATCAGAGGTTTTGAGTGGACGTATAGATAGATGTGTTACCAGTAAACAAGGAAATATATATTTCATTCACAAAACAGTTAAATGGAAATCTAATTAAGTTTAGATTCATAGATTCTTTCCGATTTATGGCTTCCGGGGTAGATACATTAGCATCGTATTTAACAGACTATATCGAACTCGAAGCAAAATTTCCTAATCCAACTGATGAAAGATTAAAACTGTTAACAGGAAAAGGAGTATGCCCCTATGACTATTTTGATTTAGAAGACAAATTTAAGGAAACGAATCTTCCCATAAAGACACAATTCTTCAATCAATTAAACGATCAAGATATTTCAGAACAAGGCTATGATCATACACAAGAAGTGTGGAATAAATTTAACATCAATTACTTGGGTGAATATTCAGACTTATGTATATCTCAAGACAGATGTGTTATTACAATATTAACCTGCATTTTCGAGCAATTTAGGAGCAGCTGTCTGAAAACGTATGTAGTAGATCCAGCGCATTATTTCACATTACCAGGTTTCACGTGAGATTGTATGCTAAAGCATAGAGACATAACTTTGGAATTGTTAACTGATATAGACATGGTTATGTTTATTGAACGAGGAATCGGAGGTGGTCTCAGTCAGTGTTCACATAGATACCTTAACGCAAACCACAAATACATGCCCGATTATGATTCATCCCAACCAAACAATTTCATTATCTATAATATCTATAATAATAATCTATAATATATATCTATAATATGGGATCATCTCTCCCCCTCTCTAAAGCCATCATCAGTAGGGTTCTTCTCAAAAACAACATCAAAACCATCTTCAAACCCGATTCCAAATTATCTGACCCTGTTTCCGTAAAAGACCATGTTTCTTTAGAATCACCTGGTGTGTACAGGATTCCTTGTTCATGCGGCAGGGCATATATTGGTGAAACAAAGCGGTCTGTCGGCACTCATGTTTCTGAACATGAGCGTTGTACTAGGTTGCTGCGCATAGCCGATTCTGCACTTGCCGAGCATAGGCTGGAAACCGGGCACCATATTCAATTTAATTCGATCAAGATCCTATCCCGCACTAACCATTTCTATGGTCGCAAAATCCGTGAAACTATAGAGATCCTTAGGCACCCCAATAACCTTACCCGTGATGATGGCTACCCCCTACATAACGCTTGGCAATCCTGCATCTCTAATCTACCCAACCGCAACCGTAACGCTCCATTGACCCATGACCCATTACCCATATATAAACCCGTCCCCCATCGACTTACACCAGTTTCACTGCAGTAGTTCAGCCCTGAAGATGCCCCATACAAATGGGTACGAAACGTCGGCAGATATACTAGTGACGCGGTTCCAGCCCGGAAACCCAGAAGCAGATAGAATACATAGTCTAGTTTATTTAATAGCCGCTATATGTCAGTTGTCTTGTTTTTCTTGGTAACCGTCATATGTTTAAAATGGCTACTCCGCAGCAGAAATCATTTAGTGTTCTCGAGTTTGCGAAATGCAATTCTGTGATTACATTGCAAAGACGTTTCAGGTTGAGCTACCGACTTGATGTGTAGGTAACATAAAGGAAAGAGTCCCGGCCGCTCTCGTGTTTCTGAAGAAAATGTTGCACGAATTCAAACTGCTTTCCAACGCAATCCTTCAAAATCAACTCGTCGTGCCAGCCGGCAGTTACAACTGCCTACAACAACAATTTGGCGTGTTTTGAGACGTCGGTTAGTTATGAAGCCGTACAAGTTACAGTTGTTACAAGCTCTGCGTCCTGATGACAAACGGAAACGTGTGGCATTTTGTAATGAGATTCGTGGTGCTATTGACAATGATAACACTTTTGCACAACGCATCGCGTTCAGTGCTGAAGCGAATTTCCATGTTAGTAGTCTGGTAAACAAACACAATGTTCGAATTTGGGGTCTACAGAAACCACATACAGCCATTAAACATGTACGAGATTCGCCTAAAATCAATGCGTTTTGTGTGATATCCCGATGATCTATTTACGGCCCATTCTTCTTTGATGGAAACACGGTTAACGGTCAGCAGTTTCTCGCTATGTTACAAAACTAATGACTTCTTCCTGTGAGGTTTCGTTAAAGACAACGTTTATGTACCACCAGTCCCACAGAACCTGGACATCAGTAACGAAGGACATGTTTGCCCGAGTATGGGAGGAATTTGAGTATCGATGTGATATTGTTCGTGTCGCTGATGGAGGACATATTGAACATCTGTAATCTGAACTTGAGAGGTTCGTAGATATGTGTGTAAAGTTTCATATTCGTATGTCTTAAAGTTTAATAAATATATGCATTCGAAATACGTATATTCTTTTTGAAACACCCTGTATAAAGGCCAACAAGCGTTACTTGTTTTATTCAAACAGTACACATTAATTGATTGCAATTTTGTTTTTCAAACTTCTTAATACTAGTTAGCTCGACTGGATAATCTATGTCATTTAAATTAAAGATTTCATGGTAATTCCGAGGATAATTGTTTACGTTGTTGGAATATATTTTGTAAACAGCTGCTAAAACGGCCCAAATGAAACATCATCTATCGTTACTATTAATATTTAATACCACGTTTCGCGGAAGTAGTCCGCTCATTATATACCTCATTTCCTCTTCCTGGTGGAATCTCTCCGTCGCCCCTCCTCCTTTTGGGATTTTGGGCCCCTGTAACAACAGAGAACCCGGTAGCTTCTCTACTCGATACGTTCACTCGGACATTCATCCCGTAGATATACAATTGCTCACCGTGTATACGTCGTTCTAATCCTTCCAGCAAATGTGGCTTTGTATCCGTGCGGGCAAGCGTGTAGGTGTCTATTGTTTACATGCCCATGTTTTAGTGTAAGTGCGGGCGCGCCTCTGTGTGTATAATGTGCCGGCGCGTTCATGATTTGTATGCGTGTACAAACGTTTCGCACCTACGTTCGAAGAATTAGACTAGCACTAGAGCCTCAAGCTCTTTCCCGCGACCTTCTTTTTTGCGATTTATTTTCCACGCAGAACCATCGAAGCACGTCCCCCACTCCTGGCGCGAAGCGGTCGTTCGTAGGCTCCTCAGCTTGACCTGGCTAGCCCCCGGACGCGCAATCAGGGCATGGCCAGATCCTGCGATGGTTTATTATGCGTGGGTGTCCTCGTCCCAACATAAGTAGCCCTCCTGCGGACTGCAGATGGTTTGTCTGTCACGCCTTGTGTCGCCTTTTCGTTCCGCACTGCGGAGGCACATACACACGGCGTTCGTCGCGTGTGTTATGTACTTGACAGCAACTCAGTGAGTTGGCGCATCCGTCCGACGCAGACTGGCGTATTGTTGGCACGACACCGAACGTTGCGCCGCGATGTCTGATCCTCCATGCTGCTTCCTACGAGTGGTTAGCCGGCTGCATGCCTGCGGGCAGAGCCAACATACCACGATTTCCCGACAGCAATCACAGGCAAACAATCAAGTTAAGCGAATTAACAGAATCAGAAAAAAGACTAGAACGAAGAAACAGGACAAAAAAGTACGGTCACTCCAGAAACTATGTGATTACGAGTATAACACGATCAAGAACAATCGCACGTCAGGAGTGGCCGAATGTTAGAAATGTTAATAACTTGAACTTCCCGCAATCTTTATGAGGGAATAGGTTGACAGTAATGGAAAGGGATGGGGAAAGAATAGTGTGTGTGAAGACGTGAACCGGAAGCCGAGCCGGAAAGCCGAATTCAACAGCATAACAAAACAACGTTTTTTGCCCATCCGTCAACTGATGCCAAGCGTATACTTTTGTTTTCTTCTATCTTGAGTGTTTCTACGGTATCGTTTCTCTAGCCGCCGGCCAACTGTTATATACAACTAATGCCATGACAAATTCTCACACGTGTACTTCTTTGCAGTAATATCCGTTTGTTTTAATGTCCATTTTACTTTACATATCGGACGAGCCTCCATTTAAAATTAAGTCGTGAAATGTAAGAGGTGGATTATAAATAGAAGAAAAAGTTGAAATAAACAGGATTGGAGTGGTTAAAGACGAAAAGTTGACCCTATGAAGACATTAAAGTGATTAAAGTTATAAGTTGGACAATTAAAGTACTTAAGGACGTAGAAAGATGTAAAAGTAGTGTTTAAAATTTAAAGGTCAATTTTAAATCAAGTAAGTTGCAAATTAATTTGTTTATGTACTAGAAACATTTTTAAGTTAAAAAGTTGTTTAAATTATAAGTGGCTTACCTTGAAAGACTTAAGTTAAAATTATTTAAGTGCGTATAATTAATGTAGAAAAACTGATATAAATCGAAGTTGTTTAATTTACGAATTGTTAAGTTAAAAGCATTGATGAGCCATTGAACCCAATAAAAGAACCAGATCAATCGATGTTGAATAGTCCACAGGAGAGCTTAGTAAGGAATATGGATTTAGCATCAAGAAAAATTGAGCTTCCTTATTGAAGACAGAAAATCTTGTATTCTATCGTGAACGAGATTCGCAAAAGACTGGGCTTAATATCCATCACTTAAAAAATACTTGACCTACGTTTGGTGAAGACAGATACTATCTAGTGTAGAAGTGGATTTGGAAGAAAGCAGCATTTTAACTAGTCATCAATCCAAATGTTATGTGCTAAAACACTATTGCGAGGTACTGCCAAACTATGACTTGATGCACAAACGACAATCAAGTCAGGGAGAGAATTGAAAGAAATCGTGAAAGAATTTGGCAAAAAATTCAGCAGGAAAAGCAAGGAAAAATTTAAGAAAACGAGACATATCAAAAATATATGCTCAATATTGCCATATCTAAGTAACGTTATGTTGGAGAAATGGGTTCAATCCAGTGTATTCAAGGTATGGAGGGGTTCAATACTTATTTTAACCCCGTCCAAAATTTCGGGAGCCACACTGTAAATTGTAATTTAAAACATTTAGCGAAATTTTGTCCAATTTTCCAATCATCAATCGATTCATCAAAATTGCTAAAAGCACAATTTCCATTTTCAATTTGACTTATTACTGTCCTGCAGTTAAGTTTATAACGCTAGCGAGACTCCTTGTTTTGTATTTACAAAGGGTACTAGGAAAGTTTTGCAATACAGCTTTGTTTAATTAATTTTTTCAAAGTAATTTCCTCTTTAAACCAATTCTGCCAAGTTTCACTAGGGAGTAAAGCACACTCGTTGTCACAAGCCCGCAGAAGGTCCTCATCACTGGAAAACAGCCTCCCTTTCAGCTTCATTTTCACATGCGGAAACAGTGCAAAGTCGCAGGGAGCAAGATCTGGACTGTAGGGAGGGTGCTCGAGAAGTTTCGATCTTGTCGTGGTCAAATATTCGGTGCAGGCTTTGGCGCAGTGAGCTGGAGCATTATCGTGATGGAGGAACCAGGTGTTCATTCTTGACTTTGGCCGCAGGTTCTTCATAGATCCAATGACTTTAGTCAGGCACTGTTCAGTATAACGTTAGTTAACTTCGTGCGGAACGCGAAAACGGATGGACATTATAGCGCTGTTATAATGTTGGATATTAGCGGGGCTTTCGGTGGCCACAAATCGCGAGTCAATTGAAATCGAAGAACTGTCCGCGAAATTTAATGCGGATGGCGGCGGAGTATATTTCGAATAGAGAACCCTTTATAGAAGAACCGGGATTAAGAGCAACAAGGGAGGTTACGCGAGAATGTCCTCAAGGATCGCGATCCGGTCCGGGATACTGGAACATTCTTTATGATAGTACATTCGGGCTAGCGTTACCAGAGGGATGTCAGATCATAGCTTTCGCTGACGACACGACTTTATTAGTTAGGGCGCGACAGTACTTAAAACTTATAAGCAACGCGAACGAGGCACTAGCGCGAATTTTAGAATGGAGCGGGATCAACTAACGTTTAACGCGACCAAATCGGAGGGTTTATTTTTCGGAAAACCGGGCCAACGTTTAAATTGGGGAGCGCGACAATTTATTGTAAAGAAAATGTTAAATATCTAGGTGTAATAGTGGATGAAAAATTAAACTTCAAGGAGCACGTCCAGTATGCAACAAGTAAAGCGAGATTTCTACAGTCAGTACTGCAAGGGGCCGCGACCGTGGCAACAATCGCGGGATTGTTGCCCGCGGATATACGAGCAAGAGAACTCGCCAGAAGAAGAGACGCGGTTAAACTGGACAGGCAGAAATTCGAACAATGTACAGGATTGGATTTGATCAATAAGGTTGATATATAATCCCTTTCCACATTAACTTTTGTAAATTCTGTATACGCATTTCGACAACCAAGTTGTCATCATCAGCAGATAATTTCAAAGTGTCGCACCTGGTAAAACACGGCGAAAAAATTGTACGAAAAACAAACTCCGTACGCGATCCACACCGTTCAAAATCAAGATGTGCACATCTTGGTCAAGTCAATCAACCACAGGCTCCATCAAATTCAACTACAGGATTGGACATTGACCCAGAGGATGTTGAGAGCAGCAAACGAATAACAACGGAGATACATCCTGCGGAAATGGACACGGTCGATTTCTCGCGGGACGAGGATGTGCGGGAGAAGACGAGAATAAATATCTATACCGATGGATCAAGGAGCGAAGAAGGCACGGGTGCGGCGTTCGTTGTATATGCGGGCGACGAAGAGATTTAGAATAAAAAAATCAAGCAGCCAATATTTGCGACAATTACCAGGCGGAACTGGTAGCCATAAACGCAGCAATTAAATATTGCAAGGAAATGAAAATAACATTGTTTATGGACAGCCTGTCTGCTCTGCAGGCGTTAAGAAGTATGCGGAAACTCACGGAATTGTTGTTAGAAACAATGAAGATGATACGAGACGGGAACGTGCAGCTCAAATGGACACGGGCGCACGTAGGAGCCGCAGGGAACGAAAGGCTAGACGAAATCGCTAAAGAGGCAGCTACAACGCAGAATGTGGACATTTCATATAGGCTCGCATCGGAAAAGACGGTAAAGAACGCGATAGCGCGAAAACGAATGGGAACGAAGATGGGAGGACGCAGAGAACGGACGCTGGACCAAGAGATTTATAGGCAGCATTGAGAAACTTATAGAAATAAAGGTCGCTTTGTCGTACCAAGCAGTGCAGCTGATAACCGGGCACGGGAATTTCAAAGTGTACCTGCACAAGATCGGAAAGAGAGACGACCCAAATTGTCATTGTGGTGCGATCGATACAGCGGAACACGTCCTCTTCGAGTGCCCAGACACCGAAGACTGGCGCGAAGTCACAGCGAGAGCCGCTACTGTGGCCGGTCACAGGTGGCCGCTTCGTGCCAAAGACATAAAGGACGAGGAACACGAAGGATGGTGGCAATTTTTCAGCATTGCGGCTGAAAAACTTCAGCGGCTTAAGCATGACCACCGTTAGAAGAAAATAAAATGATAGTGAGTTCGCGAACGCGTTGAGAGCGAACGAACTTATCTTGTAAGGCGTCACGAGTGGTTCTCCGGAAGTAAGGATCGAACTGTTCATACATGAATACACATCACGAGCGCGTCAGCACATAATACACACAGAGGCGCGCCCACACTTACACTAAAACACGGGCATGCAAACAATACACACCTACACGCTTGCTCGCACGGATACAAAGCCACAATTGCTGGAAGGATTAAAACGACGACCGCGGAGGAAGTTGCATAGGTGTTGCATAGAGGATTCGGCATTCTAACTGGAAGCGCGACGGCGGCGAGATCCGACAGCATGAGCACGCCAGCACACACTATACACAGAAAGGCGGGCTTGAAATCACACCAACACTCATGGGCACGCAAGTCATGAGGACGACCACGATGACCAACCACGGCCAAAGTGGGATAAGTTAAGTATAATTCTTTTTTATTTTTGGGCGAGCACGAATGAATGAGAGAGATGCCCATACATACACACACACACACACGAGCGCGCACACACATCAACAATACGGATACACACGACGCAAACACGAGTACGAGCGGCACACTAACACGCTCAAACACTTGCGCATATATACAAGGTGAGCATTTGTAGAACTACGAAATGAATGTCCGAATGAACGTATTGAGTGGAGAAGCTACCGGGCTCTCTGTTGTTACAGGGGCCCAAAATCCCAAAAGGAGGAGAGGCGGCGGAGTGATTCCACCGGGAACAGGAAGGTCAAGACTGTTGAGCGGAGACAAGACGACGGTGAAGAACGATTCATCGGCCTCTCGACCTGAAGGGATGTGTATGATAGAATATTGGACATTTTAGTGAATGAGATTTATAAGTAGCGGACTACTTTCGCAGGGTAGGAGCGGAATTGTGAATAATATTTAAGCAGGACGCGGGCTAGACCCCACTTAGAGCTCTAGATAAGACTAGTTTAGATTTAGATAGTTAGCTTTGTAGTAACTAAAGATTAAGGTTAGGTTACATCCGGTGTAGTGCCACAGGCGGAGCATCGGATTCTAGGATAATTATTGTTAACTATCTAAGTTTCTTTTTCTAAATAAAGATTGTTCATTATACTACTTAGCTGTGACTGTCTTCTGCGTGTCCAAAACGATGCGTTACACAATTACACTCATTTTCTTATTTACAGATCGGGATTTTCTCAAAACTACGGGTGTGTCCTCATCATCAAAGACCCAAACTTTTTTTTGAGCTTTTAGGCCTGAAGTAGCCTCTATCTGCTGGTAGGCCACTCGCCTGTCTTCGCCAAGCATTTTCCTCACAGTAGTAACGTTTTCGTCCGTAACTAACGTTCGTGTACCTCCCGGCTCTCAGCATGTTTCATAGTTAAATTTCCCCTCTGGGATTCTCTATACCACCTGAATATCGTTGTGCGATGTGGACAAACATCACCTAGTGCAACAGTCATTTCTTCGAAGCACTGATCTATGTTCAAACCACGCACAAAATTATAACGCAAAACTGTCCTTATCTCATTTCGTGACCACGATGTCATCGCAAGCACTTTACACTCTCGCTGCTAATAAATAACTGAGCACATCGACATGGCGCGGCGCCTACTATGCACGTATAAACAGGTCTTAACATGCAGCAGCAAGCAGCTTCCTACTATTCATTGTTGCGTCATATTGCAAAACTTTCCTAGTACCCTTTGTATATTCGTTATTCCATGGTCAATATTGCATGTTGTTAAACGTAGTTTATTTGAACTTATACAATTCAATAGAGTTTTTATGTAAGCCACAAAACGAATCTTATCATGTCTGTCTCACTCTTACTTCACCGATAAATGAGCTGCAGGTGCTCGTAGTTATTCTATGCCTACGTGATAATCAGACATTATTTCTCGAACCTTCTAGAATGTTTTCTTACGTACCCCCCTTTTTACTCTGAGCCGTGCGTTTGGCGTTAACTGTGTGTGATGAGTTTCATTTAGCACTTGACGTTCGAGCGGGTTGGTCGCTTATCCTCGCGTGTATAAGGACTCCTCATTAGAGAGATATATATATCTACAGTATTGCGCAAATTAATGGAATCGAACACAATTAGTCCCGTTTATTTGTCATACTCGTATAATCACGATGAGATGGTATAAAATTATAAATTACTAGTAATTAAATAAGAGATATGCCCTCCTTCGGCTGCGATGACAGCATGAACTTTTTTCGATATGGTATCTATTAATTTTTGACAGTTTTCCTTTATTTTCTCGTCCCGAAATCACACCTGAATTACTGCTTCTATCAATTTTGTCTTCTTTGTACAGTCCATTTTATACAACCAAGCCTTACAAGTGGCCCATTGATTTTCAATTGGGTTTAAGTCTAGAGAATTGCCAGGCCAGTCGAGGAGAGTTATTCCTTTTTCCTTGAAATATTTGACCATAACCTTCGATTTGTGGCGTGGAGCTGAGTCCTGTTGGAGAATTGCACCTCCGTTTGGCTCATATTTCTTTAGACCTTTTTCCAAATACTTATTCAGTACCTCTTTATATTTCTGACTGTTCATCATACCTTCTATAGGTACCAGCGATCCAGTCCCCATGTACGAAAAACATCCCTAAAACATCTTCTTTACAGGATGTAAACTTTTTCTCACGAATTTTGATCGCTGCCCCTGCACCAAAAAATGGGACTCGTCTGAGAATAACATCTTTCTCCAGTCTTCCTCATTCCATCCGGCATAATTCTTGGCCCAAATAAGCCTCTGCTTCATCATTCGTTGAGTGAGGAGTTGCTTCTTCTGAAGTCGAATGGCTTTTCTTCCAGACTCTAAAAGTCTCCTACGAACTGTCGAGTCATGCACTTTCACTCCAGCGTCGGCTAAGTCTTTTTGTAGTTCAAAACTAGTTCTTCTTGGGTTCAGCGTGCTATTTCTCACCAAAAAAGTGACATTCCGGGGTGTCATCTTCCTCTTTCTCCCACACTTCCCTCTCGTTTCACTTCAACTATTCCGGTATTCTTTTTTTGCTTTAGGATCTTGCTTACTGTTCCTTGATTAACACCACATTCCTGAGCAATATCTCTCTGTGTCATTGAAGTGTGCTCACTTAATGTCACAATCTTCTTACGTTTTCTGGGCGTGATGTCCATATCGCGAACAACCGGTAAAAGCACAATATAAATCAAATTTTGAACTTTGAAAGAGTATATGTGAACAAACTCTCTAAAATGCACTGAATAACTATGTAATGTGTTCCCAGTGATATAGGTTATGTTTTTTGACATAAAACTACTGTCAGAACTGACCTAACAATGTTGCCACATGCAGAAAACTAAAAAAATAGTCATGATTCCATTAATTTGCACAATACTGTATATATATATATAACGCGACGCCGTCTCCAGAATTCGAATTTCGCATAAAATTGTTTATATTTTTTAAGAAAATTTTCCCACTTGAACTACGAACTAGAACCCGCCCACCAGCCTCAGGTATATCGTCGCGTTCTTTTAGGATTTTTCTCCCTTCTTTTGTGTGTGGACTTGTATGCATATAACTCCCCTTTTGATGGGCATCTCCAAGTGCCGATGTCGCTGGATGGATTCCCGTCTTTGCCTGCGCTGGAATCGCAGATTGACTTATTTTATATGATTAACTAGGTTATTCGGGTTTGGTTTTTTAAGACTTCGTCATATGTGTGCTAAATACCGGAAGTTAATAATATACGGTATGTTTTTTTTCTTTCTTTTAAATTATATGAACAGTAACTTTTAATGTTAGAATTCAGTATACTGGACAATTTAAGTAGCACCACGTGCGCCGTACTATATATATACGATATATATATATATATATATATATATATATATATATATGATATATATATATACGTAGGGAGCATGATTTGTCGAAATACACAAGTTATTTGTCTGTAGCAGTGAGAAATAATATCGCTTACTCATTCATTTTTTTCTCTCGTTTATTCGGTTATATGTGACATTAAACTAGCTTTTTTTCTTAATCTGTGAACTGACTTATTATGTCATATTACATCCATGGTGTTTTCTTAGTATCAAACAACTAAAAATCCGTACTGCTGAAGCACTGTAACAAAGGTTCATATTGTCAATTTTTTTTTTGATTAGTTTTGACATTGGCCTGGACCTACGTAAGGATTGTTGGCATTTGTCGGGAACAGTTCCCGGTGTATCCATACAAAGCGTAAGTAATGTTCCTTCCCTTTCGAATGCGCAACGCTTTGCAGTATATCAGCTCACAGCAGAAAAAAGACACTTATGAGTTCTAGTATGGGACGTACGCATTTGGTGAGTCATTCTATCGAGGTGTTTTCTGGCACCAAACCTATTAGGCAGCGCTATTACCCTGCTTCGCCGGCCAAACAGCAGGTCATCGACGCTGAAATTCAAAAAATGCTCGCTGCCAACATCAAACCTGGTAGGAATCCTTGGTCCTTTCCGGTCTGCATGGTTCCAAAGAAGGACGACACTCAGCGCTTCTGCGTTGATTATCGCCAGCTTAATACCGTCACTCGTAAGAATGCTTATCCCTTTTCTTTGGTTTATTCAATTATGGAACAACTTCGAGATGTTAAATTCCTTAGCTCGTTGAATATTAAGAGCGCTTATCATCAAGTACCCATTGTTGAAACTCACGTGATAATACTGCCTTTGTCGTCCTCAAAGGACTATATCACTTTAAGGTTGTGAGCTTCAGTCTTATGAACGTTCCTGGAACTTGGCAACATTTAGTGGACTCTATTATCGGTCTTGAGCTACAGCCTTCCGCCTTTGTATATTTGGATGACATCGTTATTGTTAGTAAGGATTTCGAATTACATTTGGAAGCATTTCAAATTGTGTTTAGGCGTCTTCTTGCAGTCGTTTGGTTGTCAGTTTTGACAAATATCAATTTTATAGACCACATTTGAAATATTTAGGACTTGTGGTAGATGGGTTAGAATTAAAACCTGATCTTGAAAAGGTCTATTTTGAGTATTCTACCACCACGAACCCAAGAAGCCAAGAACCAAGAACCCAAGAGGTTCGTCGTTTTGTAGGAACCTGTAGTTGGTATTGCAAATGATGCAAAGATTTTGCTTCTATAGCGTCTCCTCTTATTGCTCTAACGAAAGAGGACTCAGGAATGATTGGTTCGTTTGCAATTACGTTCAAGGCCATCCGATCATGTAGTACTGCAACGTAAAGGTTCCCAAAAATGTCTCCGATTTTCTGTCACTTAGCTTGCCAATCGCCGTTAATGCTATTAACGTCTGTCCCGCGGCTATTGGGGAAAATAGTTCGTCCGTATGTTTAGTAACGTTCAAAATTATCCACAGCACTTTCCTTTATGGCTCATTGAAGACAACCGACTGTGGAAACATGTTCCAGTTCGTTATCCCGAGCTGGGTAACCACGCAGATGGGTGGAAAATAGTCGTTCTTACAGCCGAACGCCTTGCCATCATCAAGGTCGCGTGTCTAAAACGGAAGCACGCATGTCTCGAAAGTATTAATGGCCTAAGTTATGTACCGTTGTTGTCCCTTTCGTCCGTCGTTTCACAGTGTGTCTTCGCAATAAGCCCGAACAAAGAGCTCTGACCGGCCATTTGTTGAGCAAGATCGTAACAGCATCGAGGCCTTGACAAATTGCGAAAGCCGAACTGATAGTACCCTTATCCCGATCCAGCAAAGTTATACATACATTATTGTAGTTTGCGACACGTTCAGTAAGTTCGCGTGTGTTTCTGTTGTTTGGAGGAGCATGTGTTTCTGTTATTTGGAACTCTAACATCTCTCATTTTGGGTAATGGGGTACAATTCCGCAGTAGGCTGATACAGGATTTGACCGAACATTATCATATAACTCTAGCCTGTACGGCTAATGGTCATCCTCAGAGTTACGTTCTTATTTTGAGCCCGTTCCAAATTTCGTGAACCTCACTAAAAATAGTAATTTAATACCTTTTGTGAAATTTAGTCCAATTTCCCAATCATCAATCGATTCATCGGTATTTCTAAAAGCACAATTTCCATCATACTTAATTTGACCAGTTACGGTCCTGCTGTCGAGTTTCTAACGCCAGTGACCCTTCGTTTTGTAATTAATTAATTAAAATTGACTTAAGTTATTTTTATCTTTCTTATGCGATATCACTGAAGCCATCTCGTTAGTAATACCGTAAGTCTGGGGTCTGACTAGGTCGTTGCTGTGAGGTAATGATGGTTCCCTCCGTCGTTGCTATTTCCTTAATTATGTGTTAATTAGAGAATTCCACGTCGATGTTACTTGTTTACGGCTACCCTTCCGTCGAATTTTATAAATTAATTGTCTTTTAAAAACGAAATATATGGGATCAGAAAATACATTTTATCATGTATCTTTTTTGGGTTACGTTAAAGAAACATTCGAGAGACACTTCTGAACGAGCTATCTTAGTGTGTACACGCGTTTGTAGCCGCCTTTCTTCTTGGTGTTAATTTAGGCTACTGCTGGAAAACACTTATTCCTTCTACTGTGGTCGGATATCGCTGTACCTAAATTTAATTTGTGTGTCAAGACAAAGAATTTCAAGTGTTACTTGCATTCTGTACATTTCAGTATCAGCTCTTATTTTTGTCAGTAACTCAAGTATAATTAAAATCAACGTAACATATTGTCAAAGTATTTAGCTAATTAGTAAGATCAAAGACATTAGTAGTAGATCGTTTTCAACGAATGGACCTCCAGGCAATAAATGGAACGTTATTGTAAGATTTTGTAAACTGTATACGCATCCAGTCCAACTCATGACTTTGTTTACCGATAAGTTATTATTAAAGGATCTTTTATACTAATTAGCTTAATATCATTAAAGATCTACTTACTGGAATTGCCATATTTCATCAAACATCGTTTTGCTAGTAAATTTATTTACACCAAATACCAACCCTCCATTTAATATTAGTAATTGGCTGGTATTTACACACATAACTTTAGATCAGAAATACCAGTAGTATTCATTTAATATTAGTAATTGGCTGGTATGTATACACATAACGTTAGATTGGAAATACCAGTAGCATTCATTTAATATTAGTAATTAGCTGGTATTTACACACATAACTTTAAATCAAAAATACCAGTAGCATTCATTTAATATTAATAAATTGACTGGTATTAACACACATAACTTTGGATATGCTCTATTATTCATTGGTTATTAACAACCAACTGGTATTTATGCAAATCACTTTTAGTTCTGAAGTTAGTATCACTTTTTTAAACGTGAAAATTAGGTGGAATTTATTCAAATAACTTATCTTAGTTACCGTAATCGTCTTTTTTTCCTATATTAATTATTTATTAGAAAAATTTTATTAGTATATCTGAGATCTTGTATACCAGGATTTGTGATTTAATCCTGAGGTACTTGTCAGTAATTGTTCGACATTCTCGTTATATAAATAAGTTGACTGTTAACAATTGATTACTAGTTTTCTTCCCACTTCACTCGTTATATATAATATTTTTTATATAGGAAAGGCATAAATATATAAAGATGGATCATGATAATGGAGGTATGAATGATTTAACTTTTGTGTTGTGTGGAAAGGGATCACAGGTAGCATGTACATTGAATCCTCCTATACATTGGGTTGACAACTAAGTACTTTCGGTTTTGTAGTATAAAATAAAACACTTTTTTTTTAAACAAAGAATAGTTTTTAATCAATTATATATTTTCCATTTTACTTAATGACTTTTTGCTATCTTTCTTTCAGCTGCATGATTCCGCGTTCATAAAATTTCTGGCCCTTATCAGCAAAAAAGTGAACCAGGTGCGAGTGAAGGTCATCGTCATTTGTGAAAGTTTTACCATTCAAAGAATTCTGCAAACTTCGAAATAAATGGTAATCAGATGGTGCTAGATCAGGGCTGTATGGGGGATGTGGCATCACTTCCCAGTCGAGCTCCAATAGTTTCTCACGAGTTGCCAAAGACATCAGAATTAATCGTTTGGTTCCTTGGAAGCAACTCAAAAAACACAACACCTTTGTAATCCCACCAAACTGACAGCATGATCTTTTTTGGATGCAATTCAGCTTTCGATGTAGTTTGAGCTGGTTTATCGTGTTTGCTCCATGATCGTTTTCGAACTATGTTACTGTACAGGACCCATTTTTCACACCAGTGATGATTCTTTTTAAGAAAGGGTCGGTTTCATTTCGTCTAAGGTGCATATCGCAAAAGTTGATTCTTTGTGTTAAATGAATTTCTTTCAATTCGTGAGGTACCCAAATATCAAGCTTCTTAACTAACCCAAGACATTTTAAATGTTTTTCAATTGTTGTGTGCGATACATGCAGCCTCTCCGCAACCTCTCGAACAGTTATATGACGATCCTCTTCAATTATGACTTTGATTTGGTCATCATCAGCTTCAGTAGGCCGACCAGAACGTTGTTCATCTTTGAGGGAAAAATCTCCAGAACGGAATTTTTTATACCAATTCTGACACGTGCGCTCTGTTAAGCAATTAGCACCATAAATTTCACATATCTTTTTGTGAGGCGCAGCAGCTTTCTTTCCTTTACGGAAATAAAATAGTAAAATATGTCGAAAATATTCGTTTCTGCACTCCATTTAAAATTAACCCATAACTTAGCTTTAATAAAAATCTCGCACTACTTGCCTCTGAAGTTACGTCAATGTGACTAGTATCACGCGACAAACGGTAAAGTACAGCACTAACATACGTTATACAAAAAATAAAGCAACGCTCTCTATCAGTAAAAACCGAAAGTACTTAGTTGCCAACCCAATATTTAAGTGGCGAATATGAAATGTGTATGTTAAGTTTGTAGATCTATAATTCAATTCCAAATGTAGGATCACATAATAATGTATTTCGTTAGAAATCTATGCTGAGTAATCCCTATCAATGGCTGGACATAATAGTTCCTGTGGGTACTTACGATATACATGATTTAGAAAAATATATTGATCAATTGCGAATTAAAGAAGGTGAACGAAATTATTTTGTATTAAATGGCAATATCATAGTAATACGATGAAAGTTTATATGAGATTTACGGTGGCAGTTGATCTTTCATTTGAAAATTCCATAGGTTCGTTGCTTGGTTTTCATCGTAGGGTTGTTGATAGAAATACTCCGGTTGATAGTGATGAAATTGTTGATATAAATAAAATCAGTGCTACTGATATTATATGTAATGTAGTGGATGGTTCTTATATAAATGGAGAATTGTCTCACGTTTTATATCATTTTTATCCACATGTTCCACCAGGATTTAAAATAATAGAAGTTCCGGATGAGAAGATTTATATGCCTGTAAATACTAATATTATTATTCGAGCTGTCGATCAGGCAGGACGTCTAGTTGATTTAAGAGGTGAAGAATTGACATTATATTTGCGTATTAGAAGAAGGATATGAGTTCAAAATAGTGTTATTAATATGAGGAAAAAGAGTAATATTGTTAATAAATTTTGGAAAAAGACGAAGAAATTTGTGTGAAGATCAGAAAATAAGTGGTTGAATGTGGTTGGCAGAAAGATTGTACATGATCGTTTAAGTTTTAAAAATAAAACATTTTTGGAGAGTTTGGGTTTGAAAGTTTTGGTATAAGATAATCAGAGTAAGAGGAATTTTTTTGATATTAGTTTTACGATTAATAAGAAGTAAAGAGAGATAATATTTTAGTGTAAGAAGAAATTTGTTTGTGTGAAGTTAATAGTGGGTATATATACAAAAATCTACAATATAAAGGATGGATATTTTAGGTGTATTAAGTAAGGTTCGTGTTGATAATTCTATTACTGAGATGGTATTTCATAATCACGTACCTATTGATTCAAAAAAATATGCGAATAATGCTGAAATTAGGATTGTAATACCTGAAATAGATAAATATACATATCCAGCAGAGTCGGAATTATTAATTCAAGGAAAATTACGTTTAGCTAGTGATGATATGTAGTAAAACAAATTCTGCAGCGTCTTTAATTCATAATGTAGCAGCTTTTATGTTTAATAATATCAGATATGTAATTAGTGGAGTTGAAGTAGATGAAGTAAGGAATGCTGGTATAACATCAACTATGAAGGGATATTTTTCTTGTAGTCCAAGTTATGTGAATAAATTAAAAAATTGTGGTTGCGATTTTCCAACAGGAAAGGCTCCAGTATTGGATGGTAGAGGTAATTTTAGTATTTGTATTCCTATGAAGCTTTTGATAGGAATTTTCGAGGATTTTCGTTATGTGATATTAAATGTGTAACAAGAGTTGATATTGAAACGATGTGCTGATGATAATGATGTAATAATTAATGCTATTACGACCGAAAGTATGAAATTAATAATTTATTCTGTGATATGGCGAGTGCCACATATTAAAGTTGGTTTAAGTCAGGATTTAGCATTAACAAAATTAACAACGAAAAATTCTTTAATGGAAATGTTTTTTAGAGGGTGGGAGATTCATGAAAATCCTGGAATTCCTGAGACAACAAATCATAGTTAGTCAATTAAGACGGCTCCTCATTTGGAGACACCTAGATATATGATTTTGGGTTTTCAAACGGGGAAGAAGGGGAAGTTGGATCAAAATATGAGTAGATTTGATACGATTAATTTAACTGACGTGACAGTTTATTTGAATGGTAAAAGATATCCTTATGAAAATGTTCGAGTTGATTTTGATGAGAATCGAATAGCTATTTTATATAATATGTATGCTAGATTTCAATCAGGGTATTATGGTTATGATTATAGTGAACCGTTGTTAAAACTTAGTCAGTTTAAATTATGTCCTTTAATAGGGATTGATTGTGCACATCAGGAATATGCTATACATAGGACTGGTGTTGAAGTTAAAATTGAATTTACATCGTAAGACAACGGTACCTAAAGATACTGTTGTTTAATATTACATAATAAATTATATGAATATTCATCATTTAATAAAGTAGTTCAACGGAGTAATTTCAAGGAGGAGTGTGGCAGAAAACAATTAGATAAATAGGATAATATATGAGGATTTATTTACTTAAATGGTGTATTTGTTGAAGTGATTTTATATCATAATGAATTGTGATGGGAAAAAATTTATAATTATTGTATATGTTGGAAAATTTGTTGTTTGTGCTTTATCTAATGATGAATGTCTTCATAAATTTTTAATTGAAAGAGATATCATTGTAAGCAAATATTAATTGTATTTAATTTTGTAATTTTTAAAATGGGGTGTGTTTGGAGTATTTTCATTAACTATATTGTTGTGAAAGTTAGTTGTTACGGTTTATTTTTCATTTAGAGCAATTTCGGAGTCTTGTATATTTAATTATTTGTTAAATAAATTTGTATGTAATATATGCACATACACTGGGTGTGTCAATTTTAACTTACCTCAGAAACGGTGGGGAAATCTAGGCAACTTCACAGGCCAATAGAGCTACGGTCTGTGAAAAACCAAACGAAAACATCCGCCGTAAATTTCGCTCTTGGCGCCCTTCTCTTTTTTTTCGATCTAAAGGCTAGAATCAAATAACAAAAGAAAAATCTGAACTTGCGAACCACGACCTCCGCGATAGCTGGCTGGCATCGTTCGGTTGCTGCCCGGAACAACGTAAGCTTCCCCGAGCGGTCGTACGCGACCCGCAGCATTTGCTCACTTGTGCAATCAGCACGTAGCAAGATTTTTGGCGCCCGTGGGGCCTTTTTTTTTGTGTTGCAAGAATTTCAACACCCAGTGTTTGGGTTATTTTATTTTTCGTGCGATATATTAATTTTTTTTTTTATTAATTAAAGTTTCGATCATTTTTGACCATCCTCATCTCACATATTTTCACGAATACGACGACCTCATTTGATATTTGTGTTACCATCTTAGAATTAAATATTTTGATAATCCCCTATTTCGAATTTTAAGTGACCATCTTCAGAGTTCATTTTTTTTTCTTTTGGAATATTTTGACTTTTTAGTTTGGATTGTGCTTTTTGGTATTTATCGCGTTAAGTTTTGTTTGATTTGAGTCAAAATGAATATTAGTGGGTTAAATAAAAATGAACTTTCCTATGAACTTAGGATCAGAGGTGTTACTGAGGATTCGACTGTGGATGTTATGCGTAAGACTTTGCGAGGCCTGCTTAAATTAGAAAAGTCATCCAGTTTTGTTTCTCCCGCGTATCCCTTTAGCTTTGATGATGATCAACTGGCTATCGCAGGTGGAATACAAGAGGTTAAGGATTTGATTTCTAAACTCACTCAAACATCTGCTTTAACTGAATTTAGGAAAATTTCTACCAAAATCGACCATTATGTATCGCGTAGTAATCGTGCAGTTCCCGTTAGTGATGTATTTAAGGCCACGCGATCTGGTTATCTCGTTCAACTTGTTTCATTGGCATCGCAGATTAAGAAGAGATCAAAGTTACCTGCTCATTCTTCGACTATGTTAATTGGAACCACAGCAGCCACTAGTGATGATGAGCTTTCAGATTCTTCTATCGAATCCGTTTCTGCGAATACTCCCCCCCAGAATAACCCAGTTTCATCTGTTCGTGTAGTTCCTAGATATAAGGAAATAATAGGGATACCTCATTGAATTCTTTCTTAGAAAGAGTTGAAGAAACACGGATAGCACGAGGTATTAGTCGTGAAGTTCTTTTTACATCAGCATTAGATCTTTTTGCTGATAAAGCTCTAATTTGGTATAGGGCCAATCGTAAAAATTTCACATCTTGGGAAGAGCTAGTTCAGGGATTGCGTGAAGAATTTTTGCCTTTTGATTATGATGAGAAATTGTTAGAGGAAGTTAAGCGAAGAACTCAAGGACAACATGAGTCTATGGGAATTTACTTGTCTGTTATGTCAACTTTGTTCTCGCGTTTTGCTACAAAAATACCCGAATCAACTCAACTTCAGATTTTGATGAGAAATGTTCTTCCTTTCTATCAATCTCAATTAGGCCTTGTAGAAATAAATTCCGTGTCTGAATTGTTGAAAGTATGTAGGAAATTAGAGGCACGACGTTTAGCTGTGGAATCGTTTGCTCCCCCACCAACTAAGAGTAAGTCCCTTGAACCTGATTTGGCTTATGTTCAAGTAACTTCTGACTTGGCCACCGTTAGTGTCGAACCCACACATACAAAACCTCGAGAATGTTGGAATTGTGGTCGACCTGGTCATCTTTCTGCACAGTGTCGTCAACCCAAAAGGAAACACTGTTATCGCTGTGGTAAGGCAAATGTAACTGTGGTAACTTGTTCGCGTTGTCAGGGAAACTATCGTCAGACGCATTAGGAGACCGTCTAGTGTGTCGCAATTTCGCCAAAAAACCGGTCCACTCTCGACAAACAACTTTGTTGAATCATATATTATCGCATGCGCAAAATGACGAGAGACCTTTTCTTGAAGTATCGATATTGGGAAAACCCATACTTGGTTTGTTGGATTCTGGGGCTTCTAAGACGATTGCAGGGAAATCGGGTTGTGAATTACTTCAACATTTAGGACTTCCGGTTAGGAAAATGATTTCCACTTGTACCATTGCGAATGGGAATAGGTGTGACGTTATAGGTACTATTTCAGCACCAGTCAGGTTACGCGATCAAGTTAAGGTTATTGAAATTTTGTTAGTTCCTTCCGTTACGCAAACGCTTATCTTGGGCGCTGATTTTTGGCGAATTCATGGGATTGTTCCCGATTTGAGGCGTGGTGAATGGACTTTCGCTAGCGAACCTTCCATCGCAACTGTTGAACATCTTACTAGCGATTTGACTCCCGAACAACATGCTTGTTTGAGCAATCTTATTAAAACTTCTTTTCCGGCATGTAAACCAGGAGAATTGGGTTGTACTTCTCTCGTCGAACATGAGATTAGAGTTACGGGATCACCAATTAAGCAAAGATACTATCCAATATCGCCAGCAATGCAGAAAATCGTTAATAAAGAACTTGACGAAATGCTCGAGTTGGGAGTTGTTCGAAAATCTACTAGTCCTTGGTCTTCTCCAATTTTGTTAGTTCCTAAAAGGGATGGGTCGTATAGATTTTGTGTGGATTATAGGAAACTTAATCAAGTAACAGTCAAAGACGCTTATCCTTTGCCTTACGTTTCTAATACCTTGGACAAACTTAGAAACGCACGTTATCTTACCTCACTGGATATTAAAGCAGCTTATTGGCAAGTTCCTATGTCCGAAAATTCTAAACAGTATACCGCTTTCACAGTACCTAATCGAGGATTATACGAATTCAACCGACTTCCCTTTGGTTTGTGTAACGCCCCTAATGTCTTCCAGCGTTTTATTGACAGAATTATAGGTGCAGATCTTGACCCTTTCGTATTTGTTTATTTGGATGACATCATTGTTATAACTCAGACGTTCGAGAAGCATATCGAAATTTTAGCTGAAGTTTTTAGAAGGCTTAGTGATGCAGGACTCAAGTTGAGTACCGAAAAATGTCAGTTTTGTAGACCTGAGTTAAAATATTTGGGGTTTGTAGTTAATCGTTGTGGACTTCACGTTGACCCGGACAAGATACGTGCAATTTTATCTTATGAGAGGCCTAAAAATGTTGCCGGTGTGCGTAGATTCATTGGGATTACGAGTTGGTATCGAAGGCATGTTGAACGCTTTAGTATTATTATTTCGCCTTTGACTAAGTTATTGCGAAAGCACGCTAAGTTTGTATGGGATGAAGCTTGTGAGGAAGCTTTTCAAAAGCTGAAGGATTGTTTGGTTTCTGCACCCATTCTTGCATGTCCTGACTTCGAAAAACCCTTTACTGTACAGTGTGATGCTTCGGATTATGGCATTGGTGCCACCTTGACTCAAACATTCGATGATGGCGAGAAAGTAGTCGCCTATCTTAGTCGATCCTTAACTAGGCAAGAACGTAAATTCTCCACTACCGAAAAGGAATGTTTGGCTGTGTTATGGTCTATAGAGAAATTGAGGCCTTATATCGAAGGAAGTCATTTTAAAGTAATAACGGATCATTACTCGTTGTTGTGGCTAAGTAAATTGCAAAATCCATCTGGCAGACTTGCACGTTGGAGCGTACGCCTTCAGCAGTACGACTTTGAAATAATACATCGTAAAGGCAAAGAACATCAAGTGCCTGATGCTTTGTCGAGATCAGTTCCAGTTGTAGAAAGCATTTCTACTGAAATGACCACTAATGATCGTTGGTATTGCAGGCTTCTTCATTCAATAAAGGAATATCCAATGAAATATCCGAGTTTTAGACTTCAGAACAATGTGATGTATAAGAAGGTTAGCGCTAGGAGGAATTATGGATTGCTTTCTGAGGAAGACAATTGGAAGATCGTAGTGCCGAGAGACAGACGTGCGAAACTTCTGCACGAAAATCACAATGCTCCAACTGGCGGACATTTAGGAGTCTTCAAAACCTTTAATCGACTCGCAACTAAGTACTATTGGCCTAAGATGAAGTATGACGTTGCCGCCTATATACGAAAATGTCAGACGTGTATACGAACTAAACCGGAACAGAAAGCGACTGCTGGAGAAATGGGTGGACACTCGCATATTACGAAACCATGGGAAGTTATTAGCATTGATTTGATTGGACCTCTGCCGAGATCTAAGAAAGGTAATAGTTATATTCTCGTTATCGTTGATCTTTTCAGTAAATTTACCTTGTGTTGTCCTTTGAAGAAGGCTAATGCTAATAGAATTGTTGAACATCTCGAGGATGTCCTACTGGTCTTTGGCGTTCCTAAGAAAATTATTTCAGATAATGGAGTACAGTTTAGATCAAAGCAATATCTTCAATTGTTATCGACTTATCAGGTCAAACCTTCCTATACCGCCTATTATCATGCCCAAGCCAATCCCACCGAACGTGTAAATCGAGTCATTAAGACGATGCTCACCGCCTTCGTATCAGATAATCATCGCGAATGGGATATATATCTCCCTAAGGTGGCTTGTGCGTTAAGATCAGCAAGACACGAAACCACCGGATTTAGTCCTTATTATATCAACTTTGGTAGGGAAATGTTATTGCTTGGTTCCGAACATAGGGCATCATCCGAGAAGGAGAACGAAATACCGAATAGAGAAATTTTAGATAGAAAATCTTGTTTTGGTAAACTGTATAAGGATGTTCAGGCTCGGTTACAAAGGGCTTATGAAAAATCTAAGACAAGGTATGATTTACGCCATCGTCCCGTATCGCTTTATCCAAATCAAGTTGTGTGGCGTAAGAATTACGTTCTTTCGGATGCTTCCAAGTATTATACCGCCAAGCTAGCTGACAAATATTTAGGGCCTTATCTTATACATCGGAAGATATCGCCAACGACTTATACACTTAAGGACAATGAGGGAAAGATTCTGCCAGGTTGTTGGAACGTGAAGGACTTAAAGCCTATGGACGTGGCTTATGAATAACTCCATCGGTTAATGCCCGTGAGGTAAAAGTCCTCTAATCGCTTTCTTACTTGTTGTGACTGCAGTGCCAAATAGGTTAAGTAGTATTTTGATGTGAATTTCGGAACGTTTTGTTCAATATTTAGCGCACTTAATTTTGGTCTGCCTTACAACAATAATATATTTTGTATCACCCTGTATTAGGAATCAAAGCCTATGGACGTGGCTTATGAATAACTCCATCGGTTAATGCCCGTGAGGTAAAAGTCCTCTAATCGCTTTCTTACTTGTTGCGACTGCAGTGCTAAACAGGTTAAGTAGCATTGTGATGAAATTTAGGAACGTTATGTTCAATATTATTTAGAATACCTGTTTTTGACCTGCCTTGCAATAATAATATATTTTGTATCGCTTTGTATTAGGGAACTTGAGCAATTGTTCTATCGTTTACCATCATTTTGTTACACTTTTGTAAATTCCGATTTTGGACGTAATCTTGATTATTGTTTGGGATAGTGAGTTTTGCCTTGCTGGTAAGGCGTTAGAATTTCCAGTCGATTTATCCTCGTGTCGTAAGAGGCGACTAAAAGGAATCTGTATCTATCTTTTAACATCGTAGATTGTTATTGTTTGGTGGTTATCGATCATTCTGTAGCCAAACAATTTCGGTCGATTTATAGATTAAACTCAATTTATCGATTGTGACGTTACCTTTGTAGTTTGTTTTTTTTTGGTTACCTAATTTTGACTCTCGTTAGCGTTTGAGATACTTGTTATGAGTTTTGTGTTGACTCTCGACTATGTCGGATTTATACAGTATCGATTACGATTTAAATTATGACATATCGTTATGGATTTATCGAATAAATTTTAATTTCGATTCTATCGTATTGTTTACCGATTATGACTTTTGTTCTTGAATTTAACGTTTCGCTTACCGATTTTGACTTTTGAGTTCGATTAATATCGTTTCGTTTACCGATTTTGACTTTTGATCTGGGAGGTGGTATGTGCTATCAATAAAAGTCGTTAGCGTACCGTGTGAACCTCCAACGGATCGGAATCCTGCCCTTCCCGTATTTGTATCGCGTTTTTTTTGTTCAGGATATGACTTTGAGGATTGAATCGTCGAGAAATTTTGTTGTCAACCCTCAGTTGTGTCAGTGTAAGTAGGCTGCTTGCACTTTAAATCTGTTGTATCGAATTTTCAAATATTTTTGTTTAGCCATTGTTTATCCTGTTTAGGAATGCTTTTTGTTGTATTCTTGGTGTCATCGGGTGTGATGGGACAAGACGGCAGTACCGCGTGATTGGGTGATTGTGGATGAATGTGGAACAGCTCAATTTCCTATCTTTTACTTCCTCATCCTGTAACCCCTTTTGAATCCTAATAACGTTAGTAAAAAACCTATTTATTTTTGTCCTTTTATTTTTCTTTACTTTTGCTGAGTGCTTCATCGCCTCACGATGAGCATCTCTGTTACTCTGACGTGTCCATTTTGCTGGGTCATCGCGTGTGTTGCTGGTGGGCGTTACCTGTGCTTCAGCGCAGCTTTCTTTCTTCTTTCGCCGCCGTACGTAATGATCCCCGTACGGTCTGAGCTTTTTTCGGTGCTATATGCAGCTTTTCCTTCCCCCTACTCTAGGGACCTTGTGGCGCTGATGTGTTGTCAAATCCCTCTCTGTGGCACATGTTGCGCTCCGGGGATTTGTTCACGAGCAGTTTTGTTATTTTTATTTTTAGTTACGATCCTGAGTACCGACCGAATGTCGAAGGGCCCAGTGGTAGTTTTGGGGTCGAGCTGATTCCAGTGTTGAATGAGGAATGTGTCTGGGTGATGTTTGTGTTGTTTGGTCACTCCTGGGGCAGCAATGTTATTATTGTGTTGTTTGGTCACTCCTGGGGCAGCATTATTATTATTGTGGATTTGTTTCGCTTCGGAAATTTTTCGAGGAAAAATTTCCTTAGGTAAGTTGGGATGGGATTGTTACTGTTTATTTTTCATTTAGAACAATTTCGGAGTCTTGTATATTTAATTATTTGTTAAAAGAACCCCGTCGTATGATATATAAGGGACGCCTATGGTCGTTGAAGAAGGTTATGTGGAAACACATATTTAGGATATCATATTCGCTTTAAAGTTTTAAAAATATATTTAAATAAATAAATTTCGGCGTACGTTTACATCGACCTTGATTTTGTTAATATCTATGAACGCTTTTTGTAGTAAGCAGATGTTCCTTTAGCAAATGCAAAAACATCCCCCCGTACATCTTACTCGCCCTGGTTCGATATAACATATCTATATCGTTGGCATTTGAAAGTTAGCTCCGTAAAGGGTTAGACGTGCAATATCGACCCGCTTCGATTTCTCATAATCGCATGTGTATCTGAGCGTAATTAGCAAAATCCACAGGTATGTGTCTGCCAATTAACTAAGAATTTGAGTACAATTCCTTATTGGTATTGTTGTTATAGGGTTTCCCAATTACCGCGGTCTAGGTGCCCGCTCATATAACAAAAAAAAACTCCGACGAAGCATCGTGACGGCCAACGCTACTGTGCCACCAACCTCCGACGGAATTTCTGGGCTGCACGGAAATTGCACCACGGCACGGGAATTGCACCACAGAACGGAGTGCGATAAGTAGCTTCCAGTCTTAATTATATTGCCACATTAGCAAAAAAACGTAATTCACTGAGTGGGAACCTTAGAGCAAAAGAATAAGGCGTCGTAATTGTTTGCCAATTTAGTGGTCCAATTTATTTAGATTTAGTTAGTTTTCGAGATTATATGTGGGTAATGTAATAAATTTAGGGAATCAACGTTTATAGATTTAATTACTTTACGAAAACATATGTGGGTAGTGTAATAAATTTAGGGAATTAACGTTTATAGGTTTAATTACTTTACGAAATTATATGTGGGAAATGTAAACTCAATATATATATATATATATATATATATATATATATATATATATATATATATATATATATCGGGGTCGCCGAAAACTTTAATGTTTTTTTTTGTGTTGCTGAAATATTTATTTCCTCCTTTTTTTAAAAAATTAGACATTGATACTTATATTTATGTATTTCACCGATTTTGACCTGTTAAGGGTATAATCAATAAATTGTGGAATTGTTGAGTACAAATGTACTGGGTGTGTCAATTTTAATTACCCGTCGAAACTGTGGGGAAATCTAGGCAACTCACAGGCCAATAGAGCTACAGTCTGTGAGAAACCAAACGAATACATCCGCCGTAAATTTCGCTCTTGGCGCCCTTCTCTTTTTTTTGCAATCTAAAGGCTAAAATCAAATATTAAAAAAAAATCTGAACTTGCGAACCACGACCTCCGCGATAGCTGGCTGGCATCGTTCGGTTGCTGCCCGGAACAACTTAAGCTTCCCCGAGCGGTCGTTCGCGACCCGCAGCATTTGTTCTCTTGTGCAATCAGCACGTAGCTTGAAATAGGTGTTTTTATTTATTAATAGGTATTTATAAAGAATTAAATTAATAAAAAATTAAATATTTGTTGAAACTGGGTCAAAAGGTGTTGAAATTTTTTGTACACCTGGGCAATCTACGTGCAAATGTAAAGGAAAAAGAGATAAAAAAATTAAGTGATATTTGTTGAAACTATGTTAAAAGGTCATGAACTTTTTGTACACCTGCAGCGATCTATGCGAAAGTGGCGGTCTATACGAGAAGAGAAAGGAAGGGAAAGAAAAAAGGAAAAAAAGGAGTAAAAAGGAAAAAAGAGGAATTTAAGGTGTTATGAATTTGTGGTAACGCCTTTAGGACCGCCTAGTTCCGCCTCCAAAAAGTGGGGATAGGAGTGGGGATTTGAGGTTTTATCATTTTCTGCTCGAAATGAAAGTTTGTTAACGGAATGCGGAATTTGCGTGTTTAAAAAGATATAAAAATATGTGATTGACATTTTAGTGATTGCATTACGCATTATTATTTTTGTTAACATTTAATTTTTCATGTACGTACATATATAATAGATATACGCAGTTTATAATAATTTTGTATTAATGTTTTACTGAATATAAATAAATTTCTATGAACGTTTTCATTACATTTGCTCATTATTACTTACAATTTATTATAAATAATACTTTTTCATGTTAAAGTATATATTAACACAATTTTTAAATAACGATGTTAATATTGCTTTTATTATTCTTTATTTCTTACTTTCAATATTTAGAGCCAACAGCAAGAACAGATTGCATCTTATGGAACTAGAATTATTGATAATATTAACACTGTTAATACTGAAAATAGTAACAATATCAATATCGATAATATTGACAATTCGAAATGGACTGACGATGAATGGCAATGGCTAAAGTTTGTAACACTACCCGCCGTAGTAACAACAGCTGATATAGGCGAAATAATTACTGGGCCGCCTGTTGCAAGTGCAGCTGTTGTAACCCCAATGGTCACAACAGCTGCAAACGTGATTATTCCTGTTCCTCTTGCATCAGTGTCTAACAATATTGTTCCTCCTGCATCAGGATCAGCTTTCCGGCAAGTAGTTACTTTTCCACCACCATTTGTTGCCCGTTTATCTGAAATTGAACAGTACCGTAGGAGGTTATTCACGATATATCTGACGACGATCCTGTGGTACAGGAATCTTCTGTTGTAATCGTATCTGCTCGTTCACTTGATTGTTTTAAACACCCACATCCACATTCCCTTCTAAGTGTAATAGCAGCTCAACGCTTTTCTGTTCAATCAGCCCCAGACCCAGTTCCTATAATATCAGATCCTATTCAACTCGATCCATCTTCAGCGACACGCCATTTTTCTACAACCGCCCTATCTCCTATAATCTCCGCTTCCCAAGTCTCGTCCATTCACTCTACGAAGGATCGACTTACCACTGTTCGCTGTTTCTCAAGTCTCCTTTCATTCGCCTTCTACTTCTACACCTGGAAATCTACCAAATATCCTACCCATTCCACCATCTACTTCTAAGGTATGAGTCCATCCCCGCACTTCACACATTCCAGAACCTGAGATCCCCAATCCATCACCTGAGACCCTCTCCACTCCGATATCAGTCCACCCCCGCATTTCTTCTGCAACATCAGTCCACAAACCAGTCTTCAACCTTGCTGCAAACATGAGTGAACTTCTTAACATCTATGCATCACACCTACAGGAGGGAACGTTAGCTTGCAAGGTTGCAGACCAATTAATCTCGATGAATGAGCAGATGGAGAAAGCTATCGCACAACATGATATGATTATTCGTTTCTATAAGATCTGCAGTGATGCCATTAATACAGACATTCCTGTGGTGTTTCCATTAATGAAATAGTTCAACCCCTTCAAGAGATGAATAATTATATAGAAGAAATTAAGGGTTATTTTAATCTGATTGCTTCTGCCAAGAAAAAGATTCTTGATATATTTTATAGATTTCATTGTAGATCATATTTTATAGATCTCGATCTAGATCGATAAAATATATAATCATCGAATAACATCAATCCGCTAATCTTATTAATTAAGCTTCTAATTTCTTCTGTTAGTATGTGGTAGTGTGGGAGGATTGGTGCTTACATTGACTTTACATTGACATACGGACAGATTATTACACTGACATACTGATGACTTCTTTACTTTCATATACTTACTCATTATTTTTCGAAATTTAAATATTTTTAAATATTTCCATATTATAGTAATTGAAATATTTTTAAATATTTACATATTATAATATTTTTATTTTTTGAAAAAATATTTACAGTACTTTCAGTTCATCTATCATAATTCTACCATAGTTTCATAATCATAGTTCACGCCCCAAGTTCATCCCTATCAATTATCCATCAGTCAGATATGGTGTTGATCTGATTGCTGTGTCCGATCAGAAGTGGTTATTGGGTAACGTGTATATTTTGAATTTTTTGTAGAATAAAACAGTAACAATTTTTTGTTCTTTCAGGAGGAAGTTCGCGTAACAATCGAGGGCACTGGGGCAGAATAAGTAAGGCCTCGGTGGTCATCGCGCTTGATACCTTAGGCGCACATTTACCGCCTCCCGTTGCAGAGCCGTCTCCACAATCATCATCTCCGCCACCACCTCCAATGGGAACCCCCGAAACGCCACATCGACAATTTAGAACATCGACGCCGGAAACGCCATTTCAACCACTTGAAATAACACCGATTCCTCCACCGGCGCCGGTCAATAATGGCGTGGAGAAAGTGCGGGCGATGCTGAGGAGAAGGGCGGCTAGGTCAGAGAAAGCAGCTCCACAAGTTGCTGAGGAAAGGGACTGAGATTCTGGGAGGAAGAGCCTGGGTAAATAAACATCATTAGATAATTGGTAATGATGTGGGAGGATGTGGGCAGGTTTTGCCCAGGCCCTCGTTAGGTGGGTGGATCGAGCGCCGGAGAACCTGAGATGGCCACCACCAAAATCCCTTTCCCCCCCTTGAAAAGGGAAAGTGGGAAAATTTTAAAAAAAAGGTAGAAAAAAAAGACCCCGGGGGTTTTTTAAACCTTTCCTCGGGGGGGAAAAAGGGGATTTTTTCCCCCCTTTTTTAAGGGGGGGATAAGGAAAAAAAAAAAAACCCCCTTTTTTTTTTTTTTTTTTTTTTTTTTTTTTTTTTTTTTTTTTTTTTTTTAAAAAAAATGAAAATTAATAAAAATAAAAAAATTTTTTTTTTTTTAACCCAATTTAATTAAAAAATTAAAAAATTTTTTTTTTATTTTTTTAAAAAGATTTTTTTTGCATTTCACTTTTAAAAATTTTTTAAAAACCCCCCCTTAAAAAAAAAAATTTTTTGTTTTTTTCCCAAATGTCTACGTTTTTTGGTTTTTAAAAAATTTTGTATTTTTCCCCCCTTTTTTTAAAATTTTTCTGTTTAAGGGCCCAAAAAAAATTTTTTTTAAAGCTCAAAAATTTTCGGGGGGGTTTTTTTTCCCCAAAAAGGGGGGGTAATTCCCCCTTTTTTTGCCAAAAAATTTAACCAACCCCAAAAAAAAATTTTCCCTTTTTTGAATTTTCCAAAAAAGGGAATTTCCTTAAAAAATTTCCTTTTTTTTTTTGGGGGGTTTGCCTTTTTTAAAAAATTGTAAAATTTTAAAAGGAAAAAAAAAGGTTTTTGTTTAAAATAAAATTTTTTAAAAAAAAATTTTAAAATTTTTTAAATTAAAAAAAAAAATATTTTTAAATTTATTTTCTTTTTTAAAATTTTTTTTTGTTTCTTTAAAATTAAATTTCGGGGGGAAAATTTTAAATAAATTTCAATTTTAAAAAATGTAAAAAATTTTCCCTACTAAAAAAAATTTTTTTTTTTTTAAAAAGGGGAAATTATTTTTTAAATAATTTTTTTTAAAAATTAAAATATTTTTTTTAAAAATTTTAAAGTTTAATAATTTAAAATTTAAAAAAATTCTTTTTTTTTAAACCCCCAAAAATTGCAAAAAAATTTAGGAAAAATGGGGAAAAAAATTTTAAAACCCCCCCTTTTTTTTTAAAAAATTTAAAAAGAAAAATTTCCCCCAAAGTTTCCCATTGATTTTTTGGGAAAAGGAACCCCTTTTTTCCCCCCAGGATTTTTTTTAAAAGGCCAAAATTTTCCGGGGGTTTTTTTTTTTTTAAAGAAAAACTTTTGGGTTTTTTTTTGGGGAAAAAAATTTTAAAAATTTAAATTTTTAAAACTATATTTTAAAAAAAATTTTTTTATATTTTTTTTCCATTTTAAAAAAAGATTTTTTTAAAAAAGTTTTTTGGGGTTTAATTTTTTAAATTTTAAAAATTTTTAAAGGGGGGTTTAAATTTTTTTGGTTGGTTTAAAATTTTAAAAAAAAAAACCCCAAATTTGGGCCCCAAAAATTTGGGGGGAATTTGAAAAAAAAATTTCAAAAAAGGGGGTTTTTTGGGTTTTTAAAAAAAAGATAAAATTGCGGGAATTCGGGATAAAAATTTTTTTTCCCCATTTTCTTTAAACCAAAATTTTTAAAAATTATCCAAACCCCCCCCCGGGAAAAAGGGGGAAACGGTTATTTTAAAAATTTTATGGAACGGGGAAAATTATAAAAAAGGGGGAAAAAAATTTACCAGTTTTTCATTTTTTCCCAAAAATTTTTAAAAAATTTCTTAAAATTTTTAACTTTGTTTTTTTTAAAGGGTTTCTTTAAAGGAAAAAAAAAAAAGTAAAATTTTAAAAAAAAGGGGGGAAAAGAATTTTTGGGAAAAGGGGAATTTTTAAACAGAAACTTTTAAAAAAGGAAGAGGGAACAAAAAACCCTATTAAAATTTTAAATTTTTTTTTTTCAAAAGGAAAAAGTAAAAAAACCCAAAATCGGAAAAAGGGGGGTTTGTTTAAATTTTGAAAATTATTCACTTCCCAAAAACCCTTAAAATTATTTTAAAAAAAAATTTTTTTTTAAATT
>JAVIWB010002847.1:0-384396 GCA_031893035.1 Dermolepida albohirtum | reverse complement strand
AGCAAAAATCGTCAAACGGCCATAACTTCCACATTTTTCGTCCCATCGCCACAAAATTTTCACCAATAAATGTACTCTTCACAAGGATTAAAATGAGCATAAGCGCATCGCTCTAGAGCGAACCGTTTGGCCGCAGTGGCAGTTTGAATTTTCGCAAAAATTTTCGGTTTTCCGGTCATAACTCGAGAACGCGACGTCGTAGCGTGTTCCGGTTTGAAGCAATCGATTCCGGACATCAATGCGCATCCGGCAGTGTCCGCGCCGTCGCCGAGAGGCCCTTGGTTCGCGAGATAGCATGCCGATTTGAACGAAAATCCAAAATTTTCGCGATTTTCGCTACTTGGAAAAGTAGGTACATTTTCTGAGTCAGCAGATCAAAATACATAAGATAAAACCATCGAATCGGCGAAAATCGCAACTTTATTTTTTTCGAGAACCGTAAGAGATACGATGCCAAGTAGGGGTTGTTTCTGAATCAGGAGATCAAAATACGTACGATAGGACCATCGAAACGGCGAAAATCGCAATTTTAATTTTTTCGATTTCACCAAATTTAGTTTTTCGCGAATATCTCGAGAACCGAAAGAGCTAGCGCATTCCCGATGCGTTTTTCGTAATCAGCGGGTTCGAATACATAAAATAGAGGTATCAAAACGTCGAAAATCCACACTTTGATTTTTCCGTTTTTTAAATTTCATCGCTTGAGGTTCAAAAAAATCGCAAAAATCGTCAAACGGCCATAACTTCCACATTTTTCGTCCCATCGCCACAAAATTTTCACCAATGAATGTACTCTTCACAAGGATTAAAATGAGCACAAGCGCATCGCTGTAGAGCGAACCGTTTGGCCGCAGTGGCAGTTTGAATTTTCGCAAAAATTTTCGGTTTTCCGGTCATAACTCGAGAACGCGACGTCGTAGCGGGTTCCGGTTTGAAGCAGTCGATTCCGGACGTCAATACGCATCCGGCAGTGGATGTTTGTCGCTGTAGAGCAAACCGTTTGGCCGCACTGGCAGTTTGAGTTTTCGTAAAAATTTTCTGTTTTGCCTTCACATCTCGAGAACGCGGCGTCGTATCGGGTTCCGGTTTGTTCCGCCGGTGTCCGAGAGGTGAATTTTGTTAATCTTCTAATCATATTTCTCTGTACTTATAATTTTCCAGGATTTAATGCGTTGTAGTTGGTAGACCACTAAATAGTCAGAGTAACTTTCTTTTCTTGTAAGTTCAGTTTGTGGAAGTGTTTTTGATCTCCACCTCGATTCAACCACTGCCCCGAACCTCCGCGACTGTTGTGGATGATTTATTTTTCACCGTGGACCTTAATGCGGTCTAGAAATTGGTTCTTTTTATTGCGCTATAGAAACGCAGAGCCGACTTCAAAACGACTATTGTTCGCTATCGTTCAATTCATGTAGCACCCATTTGTTCAGAATTTCACCACAATCTTTCCTGTAGTGTTTAGCGAATCAGCTATGACAATCGCTGTTAATTCGTTGTCATTAATAGCGGTAGAACGTTCACGACCTCTATCTTCAAGGCTGTATTAACAGGCACGGAATATTTGAAACCAACACCGAAAAGTGCATTTATTAATACTTTCTTCACTGCATATTCAATAAAGCATATTTGATAAATGTCCTGCTTTAATATCCCGTCTTATAAAGCTTAAATATAGACTGGAAGAAGCTTATGTTCAAAATTAATCTTATAGAAAGAAGAAGGCTAAATAAGCTTAAAAAATACGAGAAGAAATATAAATAACATTTTCATTACCTGATAAAATTCAAAGTAAGGAAAATCCTGTTTTGGTTTTGCAACAACCTAATATTTAACATAATCATATTCATTGCTTCTTTTTTTATTGCGACATGAAGTTGCACAATTAGTCTCTTTCTCTATTTTCAGGCGTATTTCTTGTATTTTCAAAAAAGAGATTATTGACCTTGCTAGCATAAAGTTGTTTGGATTTTACGAAAAAATCGTGAAATATGACATTACCGAGTTTATATTGGGTTGTTCGAAGAGTATTTACTTTTCTTTTTCTTATAATGAAAGATGTTTGATGAAGAACAATTCTTTTATAGTATATCGTATAAGTATTTTATTCAATTGTATTGTATATTGACCATTCTGGTTCAATATGTTTTCTTTCCTCCAGAATATAGCATGATTGCGTGCTCGCAAAACTTTTGATCCTTGCAAACACCGAAGCAAGTGATTTTTACATCTTCATTAGGACTGCTTTTCTATGTAAAGGAGTTCCGTGAAGATAGGACCAAGTGGTAATCGGGGCGTGCGATTAAATTTGTTGGATTGCTGTCCATCGACTTGTGAAAAAAACCCAAAATATATTGATATTATAGATCGAGTGATAACTTATAATGTGTGATAACTTACAGCGTGTGCATCGTCAACTGTGTTATGAATATTGCGTATATGATATAAGGATTGCTTAAAAAATTTTTCAGATGATACAGAAACAAATCAACTCTTTTAACCAATTTTTTAAATTGTTTTTCAAAATATGATCTATGCACTTCTGTATTTGGTGGAACCAGTTTTCAATGCATTGGGCCCATTGTTCTTCAGCCACCTCAGATATGAAGTTTTCGTAAGCTTCCACAGTCCGGTTCACTGAATTTGCTCGACCTCGGTTGAATTTTTTAAGCATTTTTTGCACCAATCCATACGCTATATTTTTTGAGCTTCCGTTAAATTGTGTGGTATGATGGGAAGATAATCATGCAGGATTGTTCTGAATTGGATCATATCTATGCCCAATTATGCCCGAATATCTTTGCATATGCAATGGTTGTCTGTCTTTATCATGTTGCAGACGCCGTCGATGTTTTCTGGAGCGACTGCAGTGGCAAGTCGTCTTCCACGATGCTCGTCTTTGAGCGAAACACGTCCACGCTGGACCTCGTTCTATCACTGTTCGACAGTCGCCAAGGATGGTGCTTCCTCGTCAAACAATCGCTTGATTGTTTACGAACACTCTTGTCGAGTGAGACTATTTTTAAAATCGTAGCAAATCATGGGTTGAAAATTTTCACGCGTTAATTCCATTTTTGCAAAAAAGATATTGATAAGAGACAACAGCCTATGCTAGCAATCTGTAAATGCTATTTGAACTAAAAAATCTCAGAAGATGCGACAAAAATATTTCCGACGGTGCCACTTACAGGAAGTAGCTGAACCGTAAAACTTTTAAAGCAATCTATGTACATGTAGGCATAGAAAATTTTAATTTCATTTTGAAAATTTCTTAGAAACATCCTAACAACTTGTTTTCTAGAAAATAAAATACGGCAGAACTCTCTGTCTGACTTAATAAAAATCTGTCTAACCCTATCGTATCCATATTACAATTTATCGGTAAGCAGTTTCATAAAAAGCATCTCGTTAAAGTTCTCTACTTAACTATTCTGTTTAGATTCTCCAACGTTATTTACTTTACTTAAGTTCAGATCGATATGCCATCAGCAATCTTAATACTCGCTTTCCTTAGTATTTTTCTACATGTAGTTTTATTCTTGTAATTGAAAATAAAAATATTATTGTCGGCAATAAGTTATTGACCTATGATTATATAATTTTGGATATGAAATTCAGTCAGTTCGGGTGTCTTGTGGTTATTGTTGGACAGAAAAGTAAAACTAGCTAATTGTAGGAAAGAAAAAATTATTTGAAATTTAATTAATGGTTATTGAATAATAAGACAAAATATGAGTACTCTGAAATGTGAAAGAAAAGATGTGAAAATTAACATACACGGTACCAAAATATATTAAGAAAGGCCAGAACGAAAAGTAAACTTGGAAGAACTAGAAAATTAAAATGAGATTACAATTTAACAGTACTATTACAGAGTTGGTAAGATATCCACTGGAAATGGAATTGGATATCCAAAGAAACCTCTACAATATTACCTGTATATAAGCATTTCTTCAAAACTGGAAGAATAATAATCCATACCTATCGCAATCCGTAATGGCAATTACGGAAGGCACTGGTAAACCACGAGTTATTATTATTACTGCCATCTTGAAGTGACTTAAGATCTGACTGTCGGCGGTCACCCTAAACGAGAAGGGAAACCAGAGATAATGACTTTTGGATTTGAAACTGAGGTTTGGGTATGACTAACTTCCTTCGGAGATATCGGCCAGGCAGTTTATTACGAGGGCGAATTGAAAAATTCGTGTAATGACGGATACATACCGTAGTTTCACTGTTTTTATGGTACGCAAATTATCTGCCTAACAGGTAACTCTCAAATTTCAGAACGCTATGCTTACTATCTCGAAGCTTTTAATGGGATAAATAGTGTTGGAATTTGTGCTTTTATTAAGTGCTTCTTATTAAAAAGCTTATCAGCAACAAATGTTCATCATGAAATAAAGGATGGATTGAAGAAGTTGGCTTCTTCATTTTTCACTGACGGTAAATGGGTTCGAGAGTTCAAATGTTGTCATACAAGCGTTGAAGATATGCCACGTAAAAAATTGTAGAAAATATGAAACTATATAAGCAACTACATAAATTATATTTTGAATGAAGAGTTGATAGAGGTGTCGTGAATTATATGAATAAACTACAAAGGGTACTAGGAAAGTTTTGCAATACAGCTCTGTTTATTTAATTTTGTCAAAGTAATTTCCTCTACACACAATACACCTCTCCATCCCCCGAAACCAATCTCTAAACCAGTTCTGTCAAGTTTCACTAGGGAGTAAGAACACTCGTTGTCCCAAGCCCGCAGAAGGTCCTCATCACTGGAAAACCGCCTCCCTTTAGCTTCATTTTCACATGCGGGAAAAGTGCAAAGTCGCAAGGAGCAAGATTTGAACTGTAGGAAGGGTGCTAGAGATGTTTCAATCCCGTCATGGTTAAATATACGGTGCAGGCTTTGGCGCGGTGAGCTGGAGGATATCGTGATGGAGGAACCAGGTGTCCATTCTTGACTTTGGTCGCAGGTTCGTCATAAATCCAATAACTTTAGGCAGGCACTGTTCAGTATAGGTTAGGTTATATCCGGCGTAGTGCCACAGGCGGAGCACCGGATTCTAGGATAATTATTGTTAATTATCTAAGTTTCTTTTCTATATAAAAACTGTTCAGTATACCACTTAGCTGTGACTGTCGTCTGTGTGTTAAAAACGACGCGTTCCACAATTCCACTCGATTTGAAAAATACAGCTCATTTTCTTCTTTACAGATTAAAATTTTCTGACAACTATGAGTGTGTTCTTATCATCAAAGACCCGGCCTTTGTTTTGAGCTTTAGTCGGCACATCGTAATAGTACAGCCAAGTCTCGTCACCTGTCACGATGTTGTTCACTTACCGAGATTGTCCTTTTTTAAATTTTTTTAGCATCTCCCGGCACCAAGTCACACGTCGTGTTATCTGCTCTTCAGTCTGTCGATGCGGCACCCAGAGAGAATAAAGTTTCTTCACGTGCAAATGATCGTGCAGAATCGAACGAATTGCTGGTGCATTTAGGCCTGAAGTATCCTCTATCTGTTTTTAGGTCACTCGCCTGTCCTCGCCAAGCATTTTCCTCACAGTAGTAACGTTTTCCTCCATAACTGCCATCTCAAGCACTTTACTCTCTCACTGCTAATGAATAATTGAGCCCATTGACATGGCGCAGCGGCTACTATACACGTATGAACATTACTCAACATGCAGCAACAAGCAGCTTCCTACGATTCATTGTTGCGTCATATTACAAAACTTTCCAAGTACTCTTTGTACAAAGTGCTTTGCCTTTATTTTCATTCTACTACTGTCCAGTCCACTCTCGTAATATACAGAAAATTTGTTTCACACCAATTTAATTTTAATAATTTTGATATTTTTTTAAATAAAAGGAACTTATATTGTAATGAAACTGCATTTAATAGAGAAAAATACCATATAAACAAAAAATTTAAAGTTTTATAAATGCCACAGCGAAAAAATCCATGTAAACAAAACAAAAATTATTAAGAAAAATGTATTTGCACACTATTCAGTAATATATGGAAAGACCAATCTATGATCAGTCCATAAGATTGTCAATTCCCAACTAAACGTTATTACTGCTTAGTATTTCGAGTGATCCGAGTCGATTCCCTCGCTGCAAACAGAAATTACAGAGAAAACAAGAGAAAGTACAGTTTATGAGAGGCAATTAGCGATAAAGTTACATAATGAAAGAAAATTTCAAAAAAATAGGGCGCATATTAAATAAACCGCCAAAAAGTTAAGATATAACAAAATTTAAAAATACAGGGCAGTTTAGTAATTCATTATGTTTAGATCGTCCTATAAAATTAGGAGTACGGGATGAAAATTAAGAAAAATCCTTTTAGAAGTGTGCCTAAAATAACGAAAGTGTACATCCTGATACGACAGAAAATGTTCTTAGAAAAAATGGATGTAAGGTGGCTTGTATTGCCTGACGAAAACTCTTTGTGAGTAAAATCAACACCTTACTCACAAAATGTATACGGAATTTGCAATAAAATATATTCCCTACAGAAGTTTGGAAGCCAGTAATTCTTTTTTTACGAAAGTTTATAGTTATTGGCTTAGATGGTAAGAAATGGGCATACATGAAGCAATGAGAAACTTTAAAAACACATTTTCCAAGCTACAGTGAAATATGACAGCCACAGTGTTTTGGTGTGTTGATGCTTTGCGGCAAATGGCGTAGATAACTTATAATTTATTCAAACTATAATGGACAGATATGGATATTTCAAATTTTTAAAAGAAAATTTGAACCAAATTGTGGAAAAATTAAATTTAGGGAATAGTTTTTATTTACAGCATAAGAACGACTCCAAGCACACGTCGAAGATATTGAAGAAATGGTTACTCTATCATGTGCCACATATATTAAAAACACCTCCACAATCATCAGACTTAAGTTCCATGGAGAATTTGTGGGAAATATTGGATCAGTAAGTTCATTTGTGCGAAATAAAGAATACAGAACAACTAAGAGTAGCTTTAACGAAAACATTGATTAAAATCAACCCCAATAGAATAGAAAATTTAAATAACTCTACACACCAACACCTGCAAGTCGTGATAGACGCTATTGGTTATCCCACATAAATATTAATTACAATTTTTATTTTATTTGCTTTAGGGTAGAAGAGTGCAAATACTTTTTCGTTTATAATTTTCGACGTATTCGTATAGAAGTTTATTTTATATTTGATTTTGGTTTATATACGAGGGAGCGTTTTTATATTCGCGGAATGGGGGACAAGGGGTGGAAATAAAAAAAACAAATTATTTTTCTTTTTCAATATATTCACCTGCAAGACGGATACATTTTTCACATCTTTCAATTAATTTATTTATACCCTCATAAAAAAATGATTTCTCTTTATCTGCAAAATACGCCGAAACTGCCTCCTTGACTTCATCATCGGCAGTAAATTTTTTACCCCGCAGCTCTTTCTTCATTTTCGGAAACAGGTAATAATCACTCGGGGCCAGGTCTGGGCTGTAGGGTGGGTGATTCACAATTTCGAAGCCCACCTTATGCAGGGCAGCTAACGCAACGCGGCTCTTGTGGACGGGCGCGTTGTCGTGCAAAGGCAGAACACCTTTTGTCAATTTTCCCCGTCTTTTCTCTTTAATGGCTTCTTTTAGTCGCTCTAATATTGAAGCGTAATATTCTCCGGTTATAGAAACACCTTTATCTTTATAATCAATCAACAATATTCCTTCCGAGTCTCAAAATACCGTTGCCATGAGTTTCCCAGCTGATTGTGACACTTTAAATTTCTTGGGAGGTGCTGTGCCCTTTTTATGTCACTGCATGGAGTCTTGTTTGGACTCAGGTTTATAATGATGAACCCAAGTTTCGTCTCCAGTAACAATTCCACTCAATACACCATCCTTGTCTTCATTACAAAGGTCCAAAAATGCATGCGAACACTCTACATGCTGTTGTTCTTGCGGCGGCGTGGGCATTCTCGGCACCCATCTTGCGCTGACCTTAGACATGCCGAGATGATCGTGTAGGATTTTAAAAATTGTTGTATCGGATACTCCAACCATTTCTGCGAGTTGTTTCTTCTTTAGTCGAGCATCTTCGAGTACAATTTGTTCAACTTTTTGGATAAGTGCTGGCGTGGTCACCTCAATGCTCCTGCCCGGCCTCGGGTCTTCTTCAAGGGATTCCCTTCCTTGTTTAAATAAACTATGCCACTTGTACACCATGGTTTTTCCTGGACAGGAGTCGCCGTACACCAATGACATCTCATTCATTATGGTCGCGACTGATTTTCCTTGCCTGATAAGGAACTTTATAACGGCACGATATTCGATTTTTTCCATATTTCACTTTTCACTCCTGATTATGTTACTTGGTTGACGATAGCTCAAAGACTAACTGTCTAATAACAATGAAACTTCGTATTTATACTAATCATGAGTCGCTGCACAGACCACGCCCCCAATGCGCCTACTCGCCCCTCTACAATCCGCTCATTCCGCGAATATAAAAACGCTCCCTCGTATATATATATATACTAGTATATATTTTATATTACTTGCAATTTTCTGTCATGTATGTTACAATATATTTCTTTATAAAAGAAAAATAGCACCTGCAGATGTTAAAATAGAGTCGGTGAGAAAATACATTTTCCGGATACTGTAGATATCTTGTATAGATAAGATACCGACGAGAAAACATGAAATCGATATACTAATTTTGTATTTGTTGACTTGAAAACTAATAAAAATAGGAGATCATTATTTTAAATATATAGGGGTGTTATTGAGGCAGTCATACAGGGTGTGTTTTTAAATAAGTTTTGAAAATAAGTGCAATTTTCTCAACAATTTTACTTTTATAAGAACGAAATCTTAATATGCTTTTCAACATAATTACTGTCAATATTAAAGCACGTATATCATACGACCAGCTTCTGAATTCTATGCTCATATTATCTGCCGCCTGATTTGCCAACGGTCGCAGCATTGCCGTTTTCACTAGGTCCTAGATCAGAGCTATTTGGAGGGTGATCAAGTTGTTCCCAACCATATAATGCGATGGGATCTTTGGTTCGACGAGCTACGTATGCTCCACGATGCAAGACAACCTCCTTACTGAGCATGCCAAGCCTCTTATTTTGGCTTGCATGAAGCAGTTTAGTTAAGGTGTCACAATATGTCTCGAAGTTTATTGTCACCCAGAGGGAAAAAATCCACAAATGATATCCTCTACCTATCCTAAAATACGACGCACATAAGTTTGTGTCCAGAAATTGTTTGCTTGGACTTCACTTTCTTAGGTTACATTCAATGCCTCCATTCTATGGATTGCCGTTTTGATTCCTGTCACATGAGCCAATCATATTTCGCCGTCAGGGACAATTTGGCTTAACAACTCATCATCTTCATCACCACTCAAGCAAAAGTCAGAGCACCGACTACACGCTATAACGTGAGCACAATTTATCATAAAGAGTATGTTTTATCGAACTGTTGTATCAATTTGAATAATAAATGAATACTGAAAACTGAATAACTTTCTGCACTAAGTCTCCAATAGCGCCCAGCGGTCATCCACTACGCTCCTCATCAGTACCGTCAACTTTAAATGTTCTAAGCTATTTTTATATGATTTACTCTCTCATAGTGTTTTATCCAAACATTTCGTTAATCTACGAATAAATTTTCACAGCGTTCACGCCTTTTGCATACACAAATCGCAGCGCATATTTCATAATCGATGAGATTTTCATTTGTCTGGAGCATTTTAATTATTCGCAAACAAAGGTAAATATGAATGGATGCTTCTGTACTGGCGTCTGTGAGAAATAAACAGATGTAGATACTCAGTGCGCACGTGCAGAATGGCGACAACAACGATGCAGCGGCCGTATTTGAAAACCACACGTACTTGAAAGACTTCTTGTATGTATAAAGCTGTGTCTATGTTCACATTTACTATCAAATAACTTGTATGTGCATGCTCCATTTATTACCCCATTTGAATGTTCCTTAGTTCATCATAGATGAAACTTTTCGAAATTTGTACGTATTATTCTGTTGTGCGTTACCCATTTTAAAACAAGCTATTGTATTTCATTGTAAGTGTTGCGTATACGAGGATAGTTTGACAAGTAGTGAGAATGACACACAGGTGGCGCTCTAATTGGTACAACAAATGCACTGTAATTTAGGTTGCCTATTTATATGTTCACATTCCGATATTTAGATAAATCGGTTGATTAGTCTATTTTTGACAGCTGATCGAAGAAGAAGCAACACGTCGTTTTGATAAAATGGAAAAAGAGTGCGGTGTATCGTGCGGTGATTAAATACTTCGTAATTAAAAATATGAAAGCTACCGAAATAAAAGATGAGTTATGGGAAACATTAGGTGAATCTGCTCCATCATCCGCCACAATACGTAGATGGTTAAATGAATTTAAACGTGGTAGAACAAACTGTGTTGATGAAGCGCGCTCTGAAGCACCCAAAATCGTCACCTCTAAGAAAATGATTATAAAACTCCATAATATTATTACGCAAGATCAACGACTCAAAGTCAGGGAGATAGCAGACATGGTAAATATTTCAATAAAACGCGTACACCACATTTTAACAAAAGAATTGGGCCTTTCCAAGCTTTCGGCAAGATGGGTGCCGCGATTGCTTACGACTGATCAAAAGTTCACTCGTTTGCGCATTTCCAATGAGCGTTTGCGATGAAACTTGAATACACTACAGTACACCCGAAACTAAACAATGGTTAGAACGTGGTTCTGCACCTCTAAAGAAAGCGAAACCACTTTATCAGCAAACAAGGTGATGGCATCAATTTTTTGGGATTCAAAGGGCATTTTACTCATTTATTACCTTCAGAAAGGTGCCGCAATAAACGGATAATATTATGCAGAACTTTTACAAAAATTAAATGTTCAGATTCGTGCTAAACGCCCAGGAATGGCAAAGAAAAAGATTCTGTTTCACCAAGACGCTCCTTCGCATACCAGCACAATTGCGATGTCCAAAATCCACGAGTTGCATTTCCAATTAGTACCGCATGCGCCTTATTCGCTGGATCTAGCCCCTTCCGACTTCCACCTTTTTCCAAAATTGAAAACGGCACTAGGTGGAAAGAAATTTTCATCATCGTAAATGAGTATTTTGCAAGCCTTCCGGAATCGCATTTTAGAGATGACATTGGAGCACCGTTGGAATAAATGTATTGCTCTTTTAGGAGAATATATTGAAAAATAAAAATTATTTTGTATTTAAAAAATTCGTTTTTCTTTTCGATTCTCACTACTTGTCAAACTACCCTCGTATTATAATGAACAGTTGTATGATTTTTATTGCATTTTATGTACATACTTTTTATTTAGGTATGTTTGCCTTGTAATGAATATAATTTAACTAATTTAGCATATACTGAAATAAATGTTTTTTTTTTAAAGAATGTACTTGTACAAATATTAAATTACAAAATCATTAATAAACAAAAGCTTCCAATGAAATAATTTCGTATCTAAAAAATATTTTAACCCGATAAAATATCTTGTTGACTACACCAAGGGCTTTCACCGAGGTGTGTGCAAAATTCGCTTATGACATGAGAAAATTGGAAACGCCTTTAATTATTTAAATATTTTAGGTGTTTTAAATACTTTGCGATGTTAATTAGGAACTTCATCAACGTTTTATAAAGTTTTGAGAGCTGAACGAATTCTTTGAACAAGAAAAAACTGTTTAGAATTACTGACGAGGTGATTTAAGGAATCGACTTTTCCCGAGACAAAACGGCTCCAGAATTTGCTCAGTTAATTCATGAGAAAGTTACGGCAAACTTATGAATTTATTTTCTGATAGCCTTCCGGATTAATAAATATTTAATTTAACATTTTTTTCTTTCAAAATAGGAGCGAAAGCATTGTGATTACGCTTTTTTTTGTTAATATTTAAACGTTATAGAAATAATTTTATAATTTTCTCTAATTTTATAATTATTAAGACACGTTCGCTGAGGAATTACTTAATATTAAAGTGAATTGATACTTTGTTAGTCGTGGAAATTCTCTTCATAAATGAAGTATTGGAATACCATGGTAATGATCAGTAACTTATTAGAAACATTATTGTGAGATCTCAAAGTGTAATTGTGCTCGAATTGTGAAAGTCGAAAAATTGGAATGTAAAGCTATAAGAGCCATCATTAGATGTCTTATTAAGCAAGTAAGTGGATTCATGAATATATGCTTAATACATTTGGCGATCGTTGTTGCTTTGACAAAACCGTAAAAAATCGAATTGCGTGCTTCAAAAGAAGTTAATGTTACATTGAAAATGAAAACAGACCTGACAGATTAGTTTCTGTGTATATTTTCCGACAATATATGAGATAAATCCGTGAACTAACATCCGTTTTCGTATAACGTAGAAAGTAGTTGGGGTGCGGAGTCATTGTTGTGACTGCAAAGACGGTAGATCAGTACGCATTCAACTGTATCAGTGTTAAAGTCGTGCTATGTTTCATTCGTTCTTATATTGATTCAAAATTGCTGCTGTAATAGAAAATCCCGTCAACCGCGAATTTCGAGTTGTAGTACGATTTTTTCTGAATGGCAGACATTCTCCGTGACGTCTGTACTACTTACTGACCAAATAATGGAGTTGGTCGTCAATGGTGTCCTACATTTAAACAAGGAGAACGAACCTGGTACGTAGACTTCCGCGGTCGTGGTCCATACTATCTTCTTCTGGGCTTCCGGGCTGGAACCGCGTCACTGGTATAACTGCCGACGTTTCGTACCCACTCGTATGGGACATCTTCAGGGCTCAACTACTGTTACTGTCTGTCGCACTGAAACTGATTCAGTGTGTGAGTTTCAGTGCGAAGCAGTAGTTGAGTCCTGAAGATGTCCTATACGATAGGCCGTATGTGAAAATGAAGCTAAAAGGGAGGCGGTTTTCCAGTGATAAGGAACTTCTGCGGGCTTGGGACAACGAGTGTGCTTTACTCCCTAGTGAAACTTGGCAGAACTGGTTTAAAGATTGGTTTCGGAGGATGGAGAGGTGCTTTGAATGTAGAGAAAGTTACTTTGAAAAAATTAAATAAACAAAGAGCTGTATTGCAAAACTTTCCTAGTACCCTTTGGATTATACTTCATTTGTTTCATTATAAGTTTGGCTTTCTTTCAAATCATCCAGGCATTTTTCAATTGATCACCATTTATGATGTAGTTTGTAGTTTAGTACTTATTTACTTAAATTATTTTTAAACTACTCTTTTATATCCTGTGCATCAAACAGTGTTTTGTTAGACAATTAAAATTATTACTTACTTTGGCATAATTGTATTTTCTGCTTTGTTTTAAATACTTTACTTACACAATTAAATTCTTTGGGGCCAAATTGTAATATCGTTTTCTTTGTTACTAATTTCTTCAAAGAATTACCACATCTGTAAAGTGATTTAAACTAAATATACGTACTGTACTGTATATAAAAGAAAGATCACTTTGATTATGAAATGCAATGAAAACGTACCCATTTCATCCACTGAACAGAGGAAATAAATATAGATGTTATGCGTATTGTGAATAAAGGACGTCAACAAGATGTGATGCGATGTATAAAACGGGAGAAACTCGAAAGGAAACGACGCCGCAGATGCTTGTCGATTGTGAAAGTTATGAGGCATAAAAAAGAAGGAAAATGTTTAGAGATATATCTATCTACATATGGAGAAACATCCACGTATTTATATGCATATAAAGAGTGTGGAAATTCAGGTAGAAGTAAAATATATACGCATTGTGATTGGTAAACATATAGACGGCGTAAAGCCAAGAGTGAAAAACGTTATGTCAATATAAAAGTATAGAAAAAGTTACGTTTACATGAACGTGTACGCTTTAAATTATTATAGATTTAGAGGAAAACAACACGTTATTTTGAAGTAAATATTTTTCTGACTTTTAAGTCTATATTATTTTGAAAACCATGTAATGTTTTACCGCGTATTTTGTCAGTACTAGGGAAGACTCTCATCAGAACGTTTCGATGAAATACTATTCATTTCCTTCGTCTGAATATTGTGTAGCTTAGAATAAGTGTCTGTATAAATTCGAACATATATATATATATATATATATATATATATATATATATATATATGAACTACATTTCTCTATAATTCTTCTAGTAGAATGACATCTAGATATTTTGGTTGAAAATTTTCCAGTAAACTTAAATATTTCTCTGCATTTAATCAATGTGGAAGCATACAAGTTGATTGTACTACTATATTTTCTTTCCTGAAAACTTTAGAATAAACATAATTCATGTTCTACTCAAAGAAAATATTTTTGCGATGGCTACACTTCTGGTTAAACGAAAAGTCTCTATGAAACTCGTTTACTTTAAATAAATGCAAGCAAGAGGAACAAGAAGAGCTCGAGAACGCGATTCCAAGTAGGGATATTTCCTTAATCAGAAGATCAAAGAAAATACTTAAGATAGGACCATCGAATCGGCGAAAATCGACAGTGCGTATGATTTTTCGCCTTTTCTCTCTGTGTTTTTGACGATTTCCCGTTTCAAAACGGTTTTTTTGCGAATATCTCGGAAACGGAAAGAGATACGATTCCAAGAAGGAATATTTTCTTAATCAGGAGATCAAAATACATAAAATAAGACCATAGAAAAGGCGTAAATCGACATTTTATTTTATTCATTTTCACCGATTCGAGTTTTCCGCGAATATCTCGAGAACCGAAAGAGCTAAGACGTCGAAAATCGATACTTCGTTTTTTCTGATTTTTAAATTTCATTGTGTGAGGTTCAAAAAAATTGCAAAATTTTCTAACTTCCATAACTCGATATGCGTTGTAAATATTTTGTTGGATTAATTCGTAGTTAGATATTTATGTCAACCATTATCGCGGCACTACTAGGTAACGGTATCCTCTTCAATTAAAACTCGAAAGTAAACTACAGCAGACAGAGGGACGAAACTACGGGTTGTTGCTTGGGAAGTAACAATGTCGATGATATTCAATTTACAGCCTCGCCGGATGCGGCTTCGCGATGGAAGGAGTGCGGTCTCGTTCTTTAATTACCATACCTCGTATATTCTCCTGAAATTAATTGGTTTTACTTTATTACTTTTATTATTATTTCCTGTAACCATTTTAGTATCGGAAATGATGATATTTGCAGTATAAGTACAAAAAGTTCATATTTTGTGGTAGAAGTTTGAGGTAGCTGCAACTTAAAAATTCCAAATTCTAATACCAGAATTTCCTTCTACATCTACACGTAATAGCATTCCTTATACCTATCATAAATTTCAATAATTGTTGATAGATAACTATGGGTAACAACAGTTAATGTCAAAATTATTGCCCCAGGTCCAAATAACTTCATGAACATCTGTATAAGATTTCATCAGAGTAAAGCTTAAGGGGTTTTCCGCATACGCCGCAAATATCGTCGGCTTTAGTACCAAAATGGCTACAGAAAATAGTGTGAATGGCGATGATGTAAAACTAAATGTTTTCAGAAAAATTCGAATATCTAAAATAATTAAATTTCGGTCAAAGAAAAGCTTAAGAAAATAATCCTGAAATATTTTGTAGAAATCAAATATGTAATAGAAAGTAGATCCTTCCATTTAAAATAGATATGTTGGCGGTTACTTCGGTTTAATCGAGATTGTAGTCATCACGAAAATATTTTTTTGAATAGAACATTAGCTCATATGCTTACCCTGAAATTTCAATACATCTAACGAACGATTTTGAGCAATCACTCTGTATATGATCAAAGTAAATGATAAATTAATATTTCTATTCGCACATTTACTGTCACCCTAGTTTGTTATGAAATTTTGGAAATCGTGGATGTTTACCTTGTTTCAGTGATGGATACTATGGTAATTGAAACATCACCACAAAAACAGCACTTACGAGGGAGCGTTTTTATATTCGCGGAATGGGGGACAAGGGGTGGAAATAAAAAAACCAAATTATTTTTCTTTTTCAATATATTCACCTGCAAGACGGATACATTTTTCACATCTTTCAATTAATTTATTTATACCCTCATAAAAAAATGATTTCTCTTTATCTGCAAAATACGCAGAAACTGCCTCCTTGACTTCATCATCGGCAGTTAGTTTTTTACCCCGCAGCTTTTTTTTTCATTTTCAGAAACAGGTAATAATCACTCGGGGCCAGGTCTGGGCTGTAGGGTGGGTGATTTACAATTTCGAAGCCCACCTTATGCAGGGCAGCTAACGCAACGCGGCTCTTGTGGACGGGCGCGTTGTCGTGCAAAAGCAGAACACCTTTTGTCAATTTTCCCCGTCTTTTCTCTTTAATGCCTTCTTTTAGTCACTCTAATATTGAAGCGTAATATTCTCCGGTTATAGAAACACCTTTATCTTTATAATCAATCAACAATATTCCTTCCGAGTCCCAAAATACCGTTGCCATGAGTTTCCCAGCTGATTGTGACACTTTAAATTTCTTGGGAGGTGCTGTGCCCTTTTTATGCCACTGCATGGAGTCTTGTTTGGACTCAGGTTCCTAATGATGAACCCAGGTTTCGTCTCCAGTAATAATTCCACTCAATACACCATCCTTGTCTTCATTACAGAGGTCCAAAAATGCACGCGAACACTCTACGCGCTGTTGTTTTTGCGGCGGCGTGAGCATTCTCGGCACCCATCTTGCGCTGACCTTAGACATGCCGAGATGATCGTGTAGGATTTTAAAAATTGTTGTATCGGATACTCCAACCATTTCTGCGAGTTGTTTCTTCTTTAGTCGAGCATCTTCGAGTACAATTTGTTCAACTTTTTGGATAAGTGCTGGCGTGGTCACCTCAATGCTCCTGCCCGGCCTCGGGTCGTCTTCAAGGGATTCCCTTCCTTGTTTAAATAAACTATGCCACTTGTACACCATGGTTTTTCCTGGACAAGAGTCGCCGTAAACCAATGACATCTCATTCATTATGGTCGCGACTGACTTTCCTTGCCTGGTAAGGAACTTTATAACGACACGATATTCGATTTTTTCCATATTTCACTTTTCACTCCTGATTATGTTCCTTGGTTGACGATAGCTCAAAGACTAACTGTCTAATAACAATGAAACTTCGTATTTATACTAATCATGAGTCGCTGCACAGGCTACGCCCCCAATGCGCCTACTCACCCCTCTACAACCCGCTCATTCCGCGAATATAAAAACGCTCCTTCGTATATGTAAACAGAATTACTAGACATGGTCTCGCTGGTGAAGTATCACCCTCTAACAAAATCACTGACCAACTCAGAAGTTCTTCCCAACTTGGTATTATTGCTGATATTCACTAAACCGCTACGTTGCACACAAAATTGTTCCAGCAACTGGTTGCCTCGTTTGCGGGAACGTAGTTAAGACAAATGTTGCAAATCAAGAAGATTTTCAAATAACCTTAAAACAATCTTGACAAAATTTATCTAGTTCTTATGGTTTAATCTCGAGCAGCAACTAAGTTATTATCTTCACAGAGAAAAGTGTTTTGCGTTTTTGCGTAGATTTACTGCGAGAACATGGTCAACACTGTTACTTCATCTACTAAAGATTACAACTACGTTGTCGAAATTGTATCTAAGATATAAATATTAATACGTAAGGTTTTTTCTACTTTTTTTTTTGAAAAATGACCTGTTTCTTTAATGGTCCTTATAGTATCGTTTTCGCTTCCCATCAAAACTTCATTTCGTACTTCTTCTGCTATAGGATCGTTGGAGATCGTCCCTATTCAACATCCAGCAGTAGTTTTCTTTCTTGTTAGCATTCGGCCTTCCTGGATATCAATTTTCCATTTCCTTTATATCTTGGTGAATTCTTGCAGGATTGAAGCAAAGGAGGAGAAAGGAAAGCCAAACAGCTACATGCAGTTTATTACACTCTCCCTTGTCTGTCATGCAAGACACCAAAGAGACATGAGTTGTGGTTTAGCCCCGGGTCAGTGTTTAACACATAGCCTTTATTCTTTAAAGTGTACATACTTTCATACGTATCTAATTCGCAATAATTACACACGTTCTCTATCAAATGCAAAAAATCTGCGTTGTTTTAAAAATTATGCGAAACGAATATACAGTGTGAATTTTGGCTTTCAACGGTATAGATCGTCTGCCGAATTTGTTTTCATACGGGTATTTTTGCCGTAGTTTTCCAGGTGCGACACTGTTTAATTATCTTCTGATGATAACAATTTAGTTGTCGAAATACGTATAGAGAACACGAAAATTAATGTGGAAAGGGATTATACGAAGGTAGTTTGACAAGTAGTAAAAATGGAAAAGAAAAACAAATTTTTTAAATACAAAATAATTTTTATTTTTCAATATATTCTCCTAAAAAAGCAATACATTTATTCCAACGGTGCTCCAATGCCCTTATGCCATCTTTAAAATGCAATTTCGGAAGGCTTGCAAAATACTCATTTGCGAAGATGATAATCTCGTCGTTAGACGAAAATCTCTTTTAACCTAGTGCCGTTTTCAATTTTGGAAAAAGGTGGAAGTCGGAAGGGGCTAGATCCGGCGAATAAGACGCATGCGGTACTAATTGAAAATGCAACTCCTGGATTTTGGACATCGCAACTGTGCTGGTATGCGAGGGAGCGTTGTCTTGGTGAAACAGAATCTTTTTCTTTGCCATTCCTGGCTGTTTAGCACGAATCTCAACATTTAATTTTCGTAGAAGTTCTGCATAATATTGTCCGTTTATTGTGGCACCTTTCTGAAGGTAATCAATGAGCAAAATGCCCTTCGAATCCCAAAAAATTGATGCCATCACCTTGTTTGCCGATAAGATGGTTTTCGCTTTCTTTGGAAGTGCAGAACCATGTTCTAACCATTGTTTCGACTGTTGTTTAGTTTCGGGTGTACTGTAGTATATCCAAGTTTCATCGCAAGTAACAAATCGCCTACAAAAATCAACCGGACGCCGCTTATAAAGGTCCAAACACTCATTGGAAATGCGCAAACGAGTGAACTTTTGATCAGTCGTAAGTAATCGCGGCACCCATCTTGCCGAAAGCTTGGAAAGGCCCAATTCTTTCGTTAAAATGCGGTGTACGCGTTCTATTGAAATGTTTACCATGTCTGCTATCTCCCTGACTTTGAGTCATCGATCTTGCGTAATAATATTATTGATTTTTATAATAATTTCCTTAGAAGTCACGATTTTTGGTGCTTCAGCGCGCTTTATCAACACAGGTTGTTCTACCATGTTTAAATTCATTTACCCATCTACTTATTGTGGCGGATGATGGAGCAGATTCACCTAATGTGTCCCGTAACTCATCTTTTATCTCGGTAGCTTTCAAATTTTTAATTACGTAGTATTTAATTACCGCACGATATTCTGCTTTTTCCATTTTAACAAAACGACGTGTTGCTTCTTCTTCGATCAGCTGTAAAAAATAAACTAATCAACCGATTTATCTAAATATCGGAATGTAAACATATAAATAGGCAGCCTAAATTACAGTGCATTTGTTTTACCAATTAGAGCGCCACCTATATGTCATTCTCACTACATGTCAAACTATCGTCGTATATCAACCTTCAGTGATTAAGTTAATCAACGACAGGCTCCATCAAAATTACCTTGAATCTTACTAAAACTTTGAAATATAAGTATAGGAAGGTGCTAAGACGTATTAGCAAATCATAATGCTGAGATTGAAAATTGATTATTATTATTAAATGTTGTTATTGATGAGTTTATATAAGTTGATATAAATGCTATTAAATGGTCAAATGATAATTACACATATGCGATGTTATCTAAATCTCAAACCCGATGAAATCTTTTAGTTTTGTTGCATGATATTATTAAATAACATTACTTTTAATGTAATATGTGACTATTATAATATATATGTATATATCTTTTGGTTTATATTCGTAATGAGATGGGCACCGTAAATAATGGTAGTACACTTTGTCTATTTATCTCTTCGTGTTTTATGGAGTGCACTTAGACATATTTAGTAGCGAAGGGATTCATGGGTTGCGCTCGTACGAACTTCATCTTTATTACTCTTGAGAAGAAACGTATACTTCAAACTTTATAAGTCATCGCAGAAGAGATTGAGGTAGTGTATCGTAGTAGTTGTTGAAATACAATTGAATTAACTTTAAGAAATAAACGTGAAGACGCAGAAAGTTTCTGTTCATATTATTAGTGGTAATAGGTACATCTACTATATAGTAATATGAATATCTAATCATCATTAAACAAACCTAGATTTATAGACGACAGGAAAGTATCGTCAATTAGAATTATAAACACGAATGTTGTCGTTTAATATGCACATTCATACTTTATCGTTTTTCTAACATTATTGAGGAAATAATTGATGTAGATGTAATGTGTATTTTCCCCAGGTATTATTTAAATAATGTAGAATCTGCCAAAGCACAACCGCACAACACACGTACATTACATATTTTCCACGATATTGCGCACATATCCGTGGGCAATGGCAATTTTCCAAATCGTCACACTTCCATCATTGCATCGATTCGTAATTTCGTTTCATTCCCTCCAACAATAATCAATTTTACTACATATGCCCTAAGAAATAAATCCTTATTACAGTTTATAGGTTTTGTAAGAATCGTTTTTCTAGTATTGGGACTAATAAAGTCTTTATACTGGTGTTATTAAATTGTGCGGTTATGTATGAGGGTTGAAATTTATTTGTAATCAAAGAAAATAGATACTTGTTTTGGAGTTTTACTGCCTTTCGAAATCGTCATCAGCATTAGTATGCAAAAGTTGTAGAATACTTATTACAGTTAGATAAATAAATAATGAAGTGTTAAAGTAATATAATAAAGATATGGTATATAATATAGCATTAAGGTATTGTAAAACCATCACAAACAAGCAATAGATTAAAATTAGAATTTTAAAAATTTTTCCAAATTATAAAATACCTGTTGCAGGAGTACTTCCTTTACTATCAACAGTAGTTCGTGAGTGGTTAGTCTCTTCATACTTTTTGGTAATTTATTGTACACCTCGACACCTCATTAATCCACATAATTTTGAGTAGATTTCGGTGTCTTAAGATCGTGTTTGAAACGTATTACATACTAGTTTGTATCACTTAGAGAAGGAAATTTCGATTTACTTAAGCGTATGCGAAAGGTACTAGGAAAGTTTTGCAATACAGCTTCGTTTATTTAATTTTTTCAAAGTAATTTCCTCTACACTCTATACACCTCCCCATCCTTCGAAACCAACCTTTAAACCGTTTCTGCAAGTTTCACTAGGGAGTAAAGCACACTCGTTGTCCCAAGCCCGCAGAAGGTTCTCATCACTGGAAAACCGCCTCCCTTTTAGCTTCATTTTCACATGCGGGAACAGTGTAAAGTTGCAGGGAGCAAGATCTGGACTGTAGGTAGGGTGCTCGAAGAGTTTCAATCCTGTCGAGGTGAGCTGGAGCATTATCGTGATGGAGGAACCAGGTGTCCATTCTTGACTTTGGCCTCAAGTTCTTCATAGATCCAATTGCTTCAGACAGGCACTGTTCAGCATACCTACTAGCCGTGACTGTCTTCTGTGTGTCCAAAACGACGCGTTCCATAATTCCACTCGATTTGAGAAATTATTTTCTTCTTTACAAATCGGGATTTTCTGACAACTGCGGGTGTGTCCTCATTATCAAACACAAAAACTTTGTTTTGAGCTTTGGTCGGCACATCGTAATAGTACAGCCAAATCTCATCACCTGTCACGATGTTGTTTACATACTGAGATTGTCCCTTATTCAATTTTTTAGCATCTCCCGGCACCAAGTCACACGTCGTGTCATCTGCTCTTCAGTCAGTCGATGCGTCACCTAGAGAGAACAAAGTTTCTTCACGTGCAAATGATCATGCAGAATCGAACGAATTGCTTGTGCATCTGAAGTCCCCTCTGTCCCTGTCCTCACCAAGCATTTTCCTTACAGTAGTAACGTTGTCCTAGGTAACTGACGTTCGTGGCCTTCCTGGCCTCTCAGCATACTCCACAGTTGAATTTCCCCTTTGGAATTCTCTATGCTACCTGAATATCGTTGTGCGATGTAGACAAACATCACCTAGTGCAAGAGTCAATTCTTAGAAGCACTGATCTATGTTTAAACCACGCACGAAATTATAACGTAAAACTGCCCTTATCTTATTTCGTGACCACGATGCCATCGCAAGCACTTTACACTCTCAATGCTAATGAATAACTGAGCCCATCGACATGGCGTGGCGGCTACTATACACGTATGAACCTATCTCAACATGCCGCAACAAGCAACTTCCTACAATTCATTGTTGCATCATATTGCAACACTTTTCTAGTGCCCTTTGTATAAATATTTGACTCAGGTGAGTATATATTCTAATATCAAAGTATTCATTCTTTTTTTAAAAAATATTCTGCATGATTTATTTTGTTTCAAACCAAGTAGAGCTATGAAATCTTTTTTCTGCAGCAAGAAAAACCTGGTATCTTTCGCCACGCTTTTTATAATCAATAAAAAACTAAGCCCCCCCCCCTAGTGGGGATGGGAAAAAGGAAAAACAAAGTGAAGGTAATAATCAACCAATAGTTCTAGCAGGGACTGTTTGAATAACCAGAGTTGTTCTCTCAGGGAGCAGCTGCCAGGCAGCCCTGACGGTCGGTTGTTCAGTGAATGAAGAAAAGGGCGCCACCTTGTTTAATAACAGCGCAACGCTAATAGTATGTAGGAATAACAAGAAATCTCGTACCCCTCTTAGTTATCAAACGCTCCGTTAATAGAGAATGGAAAAACTCGTTGACAAGTGAATAGAGAAATTAGAAAAAATGAAAGATAATTAGAAGTATGTAAAGTTAATAAACACAAAAGAAAGGATAAAATTTAACTATACAATATTTCTAATTTGATTAGAAAGGGCAACCAATTTACTAGTTGAGATCTGAAATTACTGAATTACTTGACTATATGAGAAAAAACAAAATCAAAAAATCTTTTCCGGAACTGGGCCTAGTTTAAATTTAAGCATTTAATATATTAACTAATTACATGCTTAATAAACAATAGAAAACGAATAAGTTACAATTTATAAAATTCTTAATTGATCGAGATATGTGGAAGAAGAAGAAAGAAAAGGAAAATTAAGGAAATAACTAGTAACTACACTACGAGGAGACGAATTAGAATAGTTAAAGTAAGCTACAACGGATAAAATTCTGCTAAAGAGATGGATGTTAAATTGAAATTTAAACACTTAGCTGGCATTTCCACGACGAAGACAACAATTCTAATTCGAACTCCGGCTGTCTACATGGCAGACAAAATAGAAGATTAAGGCCTCGTATTTGCAACAACACGCAAATAAAAAGAATATACATTAATTTGGTACAACGCTTTAAAATAACGTCAGTAAGAGAAGAAATTAGAAAAACTGCACAACATAAATAAGATGGGGTATCCACTAAAAACATACCTTCCAAATGAAAGGGGAGGGGGCAACATGAAAACAAACCTTCCGTACGTCTTGAATCCAGTAAATACTTTATCTAATATGTTAAAAGCAAATTTGATAAATATTCAATAATTAAAGACACCACAAATAAAATTGTCAGATCGTAAAAAACTAATCCAGAAATACTCTAACTTTCATCATAACATTACGTCTTCATGCACGAAGATTATGAAGTCAAAATCCCTGTGAACGTAGTAAATCTTCCAACAATCAGAAAGTTAGATATTTGCGACTACACCCACAAAAAATACGACCACTAAGTAAAAGTACTTCAGGCAAATCATTTATGTAGATACTAAACAGTAGCGAGCCTAGTAGCGAATCATAGGGTACTCCTTGTTTTGTTGTGATATGAAATGCACTTTCCTGAAATTTTGCATATTGTTATCTAGATAGATTCTTAAGATCTACTAGTTAGTTTCGCCATTTACCAACATTTCTATATTCAACACCGAACAAATAATCTGATGTATTTTATCTGTTGACAATCAGCTTAATGATTTGGCTGATCCAGTAAAAAGTTGCTTAATCTCTATCTATTATCAGTTCCGTGACAGTTATTATGAACATGCAATCATAGGGTCTTCTCTTTCTCCTTTTGTTGATGATATATTTATGAAGGCATCCGAACAACAAATCATATACTCATATAACCTAAAACTGAAACGTGAAAATGTGTGAATGTCTTCGTTGTTTGATCACATGATCGGAATTCTTTGAATAACTTATTCCCATAATGTCATAAGTTTTACTACATAAGCCGAATCAGAAGGTTTCCTTCCCTTCTGATTCGGCTTATGTAGTAAAACTTATGACATTATGGGAATAAGTTATTCAAGGAATTCCGATCATCCGGTAATTTAAATGTCCTAACATTTAAATTGCCGCAAACCTACAAACCCGGACCTATATCTAAACGCCCTTTTCTAACATCATCCTAATCAATAACGAAGCGTAACCACCTCCTTAGTTAGAAAAGTCTCCATCTCAAGAATTAAGTAATGTCACCAACACCCTAATAAACAACAAGTTTCCAATAATAATATTCGACAGATCATAGACCATCTTAATCCTACAGCACCATAACCTAATGCTCAGCGTACACCATTCCCCCTTTCTAAAACCCAGTTATCCTATATACAAGGTATCACCGACTGCACCAATAGAATAGAAAAATCTTAAAACCATCTTCAAACCCAATTCGAAACTTTTAGAACTCTTTTCGGTAAAAGGTGATTCTCTAGAAGCATTTGGTGTGTATAGGATTCCGTGCTTCTGCGGCAGTGTATACATCGGCGAAAAAAAACTAAATGTCAGCATTCGTGTTTCAGAGCATAAGCGTTGTACTAGGCAACTTCACATATCTGTTTCATCACTTGCTGAAAATAGGCTTGAAACTAAGCTCCATCTGTGAATCAATAGAAACCTCAAAACACGCCAGCAATCTAAATCATGGTGCCGGTTACCTTCTGCACAATACCCGGAAATCCTTTATCTCCAAACAACTCAATCGTAATCGTAATGCTCTATTGATTCGGACATTCCATTTGTAACAGACTTACACCAGTTTCAATACAGTGAAGACAGCAGTAGCAACAGTTAAGTCCTGAAGACGTCTCGTGCAAGTAAAAACGAAACGTCAGTTGCAGAAGTACCGAGGACGTGGTTCCCACCTCGAAGCCAATATGAAGTAATTATTCCATGGGTTTCTTTTTTAAGGTAAATTTTCAGGTATTGAAATGTTTGTCATTGACGACATCACTAGATTAGATTCTCTCAGATTTTTTTCCGTTTTCTTAAGCAGAAAGCTTGGTTCAATGACAAGAGATTTATTTCTACTGAGGAGGTAGTCACTCAAGCTAACACATTTCGAATAGTTTGGTAAAGCTTACTTTTCTGGATGGAAAGACTTGAATAACGATTGACTAAATACAATCAGTTACAGGAAAAATAAGTAGAAAAATTAAATATTTTTTTTTAAATTTCACTAATTATTGACCCGCCCTTGTATTAGTTGCGTTGTAGAATATTTTTATTTAAAATATCGTCATTTCAGCACCAGTGTAATATTATTTATTATCAATAACATTCACCATAAATAATAATAATAATAAAAATTAATGATTTATAAACTGTATTGATGAGCATCTTTATTGCCAAAATTCGAAGATAGAGAAGCAAAAGGAAAATGATAAAAAAATATCTCGTAAATTTTATGAGCGGCGACGTTGAAAAAAAGGTCCGTAGATAACGAATTAGCTCAATCAATGAATTGCCACGGAGTGTGGTAATGTTACGACCGAAGTTTATCTGAGAACGGCCATAGTAGTCTCCTATGGCTTTAAGGCTCGAGAAAATGTTTGGTCTCATTAAAAAAAAGAAAAAAACGTAAATCGATTATCGTTAACCTCCTTGTGAAAGGACCTCACCTCGAATGTTGGTAATCGTGTATATTTAGTTAGTGGAAGTGCGATGAAAACGGGCTTTACACCGAATGGGAGGATTTTTTCTCTTAGATGTAATCGCAAACAATTGAGTAAATGACTATTTTCGATAAACGTCAGTGTAAATGGGTGTTCTGTATATAGGTTAAAAAAGAAATGGTCCCATTAAAGCTATTTCAGGTTAAATTAGCTTAACTAACTGAAAAGGTAGCGGAGATATTTTCTACTAATGTGAATTTTTCAAATAAGACGAGGTAAGTATATAGCACATATTTTTTGAAATTAGACGCATCTATAATTTAAAATTATCGTTACAAGTTGGCTGTATTTAACGAATCTTTTCCAATTTCGTTTGTTTGAATTTTGGATGCTAGGAACTTGTAGAGAATTTCAAAATATCGTCAGATCTATTGAACTTATAAGAACATAAGGTATGAATTTTACAATTTGGACACAGACACAGACCTGCGATGTAAAAATTGTTTAAAATATAAATAGTGATTTTTATAGTTTTTTATACGCTAATTACGGAAAAAATTTGAATTTGATGGAGCCTGTAGTTGATTAACTTAATCACTAAGGTTGATATATAACCCCTTTTCACATTAACTTTTGTAATTCTGTATACGCATTTCGACAACCAAGTTGTCATCATAAGCAGATAACCGCAAAGTGTCGCACCTGGTAAACCACGGTGAAAAATGCCTGTACGAAAACAAACTCCGTACGCGATCCACACCGTTGAGAACCTAAATGTACACTGAATGTTAAAAATTGTTTTACTTAAACTAGGATAAATGACATTGAAAAAAGAACACGGACACGACCGATAAGAATCTGCATGTGATTTATTACAGTGTTCCTCTTCTCGTCAGTTACGGAGGAAAACGTTACTACTGTGAGGAAAATGCTTGGCGAGGACAGGCAAGTGACCTACCAACAGATAGAGGGTACTTCGGGCCTGAATGCACCAGCAATTCGTTCGATTCTGCGTGTTCATCTGCACGTGAAGAAACTTTGTTCTGTCTGGGTGCCCCATCGACTTACTGGAGAGCAGATGACACAACGTGTGATTTGGTGCCGGGAGATGCTAAAAATGTTTAATAAGGGACAATCTCGGTATGTGAACAACATCGTGACAGATGACGCGACTTGGTTGTACTATTACGATGTATCGACCAAAGTTCAAAAGAAAGTTTGGGTCTTTGATGATGAGGAAACACCTGTAGTTTTCAGAAAATCTCGATGTGTAAGGAAGAAAATGATAGCTGTATTTTTCAAATCGAGTGGACAATCGAGTCACAGCTAAGTAGTGTACTGAACAGTGCCCGCTTAAAGTCATTGGAACTAGGAAGAACCTGCGGCCAAATTAAAGAACACCTGGTTCCTACATCACGATAATACTCCAGTTCATCGCGCCAAAGCCTGCATCGAATATTTGATCACGACAGGATTGAAACTTCTCGAGCACCCTCCCTACAGTCCAAAACTTGCTCCCTGCGACTTTGCACTGTCCCTGCATGTGAAAATTAAGCTAAAAGAGGGAGGCGGTTTTTCAGTGATGAGGATCTTCTGCGGGCTTGGGACAACGAGTGTGCTTTACTCCCTAGTGAAACTTGGCAAAACTGGTTTAAAGATTAGTTTCGGAGGATGGAGAGGTGTATTTAGTGCAGAGGAAATTACTTTGAAAAAATTAAATAAATAAAGCTGTATTGTAAAACTTTCCTAGTACCCTTTGTATATTATATAATTTTTTGTATTTAGCTATTTCGTAAAATTCAAATAAAGGAGTGTTTCGCCTGTAGATTATTTTAGTCTTTGAAAATTCTAATTTTATAATGTTTGTATGGAAAAGTTTTTTCTCTATTTTTATTCCATGGCCTTTTCAATTTAGCTTCGTATAAACAACAGTATAAAAAAGATATTCAAGTATCAGTTCAAATTAAGCAGAAACGTTTTATATTTAAATTTAGAACAATTTCTTTTTAAACGTAAATATTATTTTAAAAAATACATTAATTAAAAGTCTGCCGGAATAATTTTCCAGTAAGAAATTTACGACAAAAATGTGTCTGTAAGTTTTCATCATATTAGGTCTGGGAAAAAGTTCGTGGCGTTTTTTCAGTAAAATTCAACTGGTCCCCGCATGGCGCGTGGACGAATTCATTTAAACCGAATATGCTCCATTATTATCGACAATGTTTCGCCATTTTTTTGGTAGATCCATGATCCCATCGGTGAAAAACTTCTGTGGTTTCTGGTCGAAAAACTGAATCAAGTAGTTTTCACAGGCTTCTTTTGAAACCAACTTAATTCCATTGAGAGAGTTCTGCAGAGATCGAAACAGATGATAGTCAGAGGGTGCTATATCCGGACTGTAAGGTGGGTGCATCAAAACTTCCCAACCAAACTCTCTCAATTTTTGACGGGTCATCAAAGAAGTGTGTGGTCGGGCGTTGTCATGATGGAAGACAACACCTTTCCTATTAATCAATTCGGGCCGTTTTCTTTCAATCGCCTGGCGTAATCTCTCTAGTTGTGCACAGTAGAGTTGAGAATCAATCGTCTGACCAGTTGGAAGTAGCTCGTAGTGGACGATTCCCCTCCAGTCCCACCATACACACAGCATCACTTTTTTGGCGTCAATGTTGGCTTAGCGAACGCTTGTGACGGCTCACCATCCTTTATCCACGATCTTTTACGCTTCCGATTATCGTACGTCAAGCTTTTTTTTGTAACCAGCTTTGTGTAAATGGTTCAAAACAGTTTTGTGGTCAATGCCTAGCTCCATGCCAGTATCGACACTGCTGATATGCTTATCTTGTTGGACTTTTTCAAGAATTTCATCAGATTTTTCAGTGATTGGACGACCGGAGCGTGACTCATCTTTCACATTGAAATTTCCAGAACGAAAGCGAGCGAACCATTTCCGCGCAACAGATTTCGATAAAGTACCTTCACCGTACACAGCACAAATTTTATCACAAGCCTGCGCAGCGTTCTTCCCCTTATCATAATAATATTGCAGAATATAGCGAAATTTCTCATTATTCTTCTCCATTTTCAAGTGCGAATAACTTTCCAACCACTGCACCGATTACAATGTTTCTACGCTCAAACTAACGTTCGGAAGGTCATCTAAAAAACGAGCCCTCGGTGGTGTCGCTGTGACTTGTTGTTCTTTAGTTATCGGCAACCAATGCCATCTATCGGGAAAAACGCCACGAACTTTTTCCCAGACCCAATATAATACACACTTAGACATTGTTCTTGGGGCTATTGTGTAAGGGATAAATATTTATGTAAAAGTCTCGCCGTGCTCGTAAGATATAAAGTTTGTCGGTAAAGCATCGTCGAAAGTTTTACATAGAAAACGTGTTTTCATATTCCTCTATTCAAACTAATACCGGGTGCAAGATGCAGTGATAAATTCTAGATATTATGCTGAGATTATTCCAGCAAGTTTTCAACACTTAGTGGTTATGTTAAATATCGAGTTCGCCAAAATTGATAAATGGGTCTATTAATATGTAGAATACAGTAACGAGCTAAGATTATATTAATATTTTTTATGTTATTTTTTTTCTTATTTTAATAGTTTTTAACCTACAGAACATTAGAATTAAATCTACCTGATTTTAGTATTTTTTCAAGTTTACCAAAAATAAAACAAAAACAATCTCATATTATTAATTCACCTTTCCAGCATGGTTTCATAGAGGGAAGGTCAACTACTACCAATCTGGCCTATTTTACACAATTCACTTCTAGTATCCTTGATGCCCGGGGCCAGGTTGATGTTATTTATACGGATATCTCTAAGGCGTTTGATCGCATGGATCACGCAATTTTGATTAGGAAGTTGAGCTCTTTTGGATTTAGTGATTCACTTATTTCTTTTTTCTATTCATATTTGCATGGCCGATGCCAATATGTTTGTCATGCCGGTTACAATTCGCGCCTGTTCTCGGCTACGTCAGGGGTGTCGCAGGGCTCCAATTTGGGTCCTTTATTACTTTTTCTTTTCATTAACGAGTTGCTTGAGACAGTGGATTGCAATAGATGCATTTTTGCGGATGACTTGAAAATTTTCGAAGGTGTAGATGATGTGGATGGCTGTAACCGCTTGCAGTTGGAATTGGATGGGATTGCTGATTGGTGTGCGCTGAACAATTTGCAGATGAATGTGGAGAAATGCAGAGTTGTAACATATACGACGAGAGTTAACACAGTAATCTATAATGTATAATTATAACACTTAATGGTCTTTCTCTTGTTAGATGCACTGAAATAAATGACTTGGGTGTTTACTTTGATTCCAAGCCTACCTTTGTTAAGCACATCAATCACATAACCGCGGCGGCTCTGAGGGTGCTGGGTTTCATGATAAGGAATTCTCATTGTTTTCATATTTCTACGATTAAACAGCTGTACATGACGTATGTAGGTTCAAGGCTGGAGTATGCATCTTTAGTCTAGCATCCTTATTGTGAGATTCACAAATTGTCACTTGAAAGAATTCAGAGAAGGTTTTTAAGGTTCTCGTGTTTTAGGGTGAGGGCTGTGTGTCCTCCGCGAGGAGTCGAGAACACTTTTCTTCTAAATAAGTTTGGAATGGAGTCATTGGAAGTCAGACGTCAACTAAACAGTATAAAGTTTGTATTTGAGTTGGTTAGAGGAAATATAGATTGTGCTCATTTGCTGTCTCAGCTTAATTTTATGGTCCCGCAAGTGTCGGCTAGACATAGCCATTGCTTTTATATCGAAACATTTAGTACCAATATTGGTTTCAATTCCCCATTAGCAGTTGCATGTCGGGCCTTCAACGGTTTGTCGGACCATTGCGATATAACTTTTAATTCCTTGGGGTGGATACTGGTTGTCGCTAGGGCGCGTTCGTCTTAATTTTCTTAATTATGGGTGTGTGTGTGTATGACTGTATTTGTATTGATTTATATCTCTATTTACATTTTTCTTTTTTTTTGTTTTTAATGCGCTGTGAATATTAATTAGGTTACTATTGTGTGATTATTTGATGATTTGTATTTTTTTAAATATATTTTTTGTCCTGTTATTGGATTGTTCTGTTGGACAATAAAGACTTATTATTTTTATTATTAATTCAAAATGTTTATTTACGCTTTATAGAATTTATTACATTAATATTTTGGTAATCCTCCTTTGCCGTTAATGACTGCACTAATTTTATCTGGCATACTGGAAATACAAGTTTTTATCACTTCTTTAAGTTTTGCGCTCTCTTGCTAATGTTGATGAATATTATCTTTTAGAACTGTTGTTGGGTTCGGAAATGAGTAAGTAAACTTCTTCAAGATGTTCCATAAATTTTAGATCGAATTTAAATCGAGTGAGTTTCTGGACTAGGGTAAAAGGGATATATTTTGCTAGTGAAACAGATTTTTATATCGATTTCGTCATATGGCACAGTGCTTCATTTTCCACGGTGTATTCTTCCTTTAGTGAGCTTCGGAAAGGCAAAAATACAGTTTTAACAGTCTTTTCACTTGATTCATGATGCTCTACACAAAATACAGGCTGATGGTGGGTGTTTAATTTTTGGTCTCTACAAACTCATCGCAATAACGTTCCTTGTGCCTTCTTCTAACGAAATTGACCCTCTCCGTCATTACTTCAACTCATCTGTTATAAAGAGATTGACTTATAAAATAGAAATTAATCATAAAAATTAACACTTTCAAGAAATAATTTATTTATGAAAAGATGTATACTTATTAACGTTTTTGAAATGTTCAACCACAAAATTTTTGGTGTCAACTAGGAGGCTTCTTGGATTATTTGCGACATTTGGTATGCTTGTATTATGCGTTTTTAATTTTTTAGCAGCTCCCCAGCAGAAGATTGTCTATCTTCGAGTGCTGCTTTTATGAATATCTGTAATCTCTTTCGATGGTCTATCGGACACCATGGTAATGCACTCGATGTAATATTTTCTCAAATTATTAAATATGTCGAAAAATTTTTGCATTATTGCAATTTATCGGTTAGAATACATGTTTCTTTTTAAAAAAGTTTCTATTTTAATTTAATCCGCGCTACTAATTAGGACACTGTTTAATTACTTGCTGATGATGACAACTTAGTTGTCGAAATACGTATACAGAATACGATATTTAATGCAGAAAGGGGTTATATATCAACCTTCAATGATTAAAATATTTCAAATTTTCGATTGTAAACGCATTTAACTTTTCAATTTTTTCTATTTCTAGAAAAAACAACTATTACAGAAAAAATCCCTTATTATCGGTTTTAGATCGGGTACCTGCTGTTAGGGTCTAAACACAGATAATGATATATGCGAAAGCACTTAGATTAATATCCAATTTTTGTTAAAATTTGTACGTGCTCCTGTTAAGAAGAAGATTAATCTGCTGATGACGACAACTTAATTATCGCAATACAGAGTAAGAATATTGATGTAGTGAGAGATTGTTTGGCTTCTTTTTTGATAAATTTGATTAACCATAAGTTCCAACAGAATTATCTTCAAATTTAATTTTATTTCGCTGCTTCGTGATGATTCATACAAATAGAACATTTGTGCGAACTTCTTACAGAAAAATTAACAGCTTGACCATAATGTATTGCAAAAATTATATACTACGTTACGGTGCTACATTTTGGTTTTGTTGCTAACAACTGTGAGATTGCACGGCACTAGAGTTCACTTCAAAAACTGATTAATTTTTGAAATAAATCGCTAAACCTTGTACATATGGTAAGTATTGTAAATACTACAACGACATATTTTTGCTAATTAGTGTACAAACATAGACACGCTAATTAGTATATCTCGTCATATCATACTTAAATGATGCTGAAAGTGAGTAATAACTCGTGTCACAAGAAAAACTAAATGTCAGTTGCTACAGAATAATATAAAAAAAGCTTCAAACTCTGAGTCACAAATATCATGGACGTTATAAAACTTTATTTCGTATACGGAGCGGACTTCTACCATATCTCAATGTCAATTATTTTTATTTCAAATTATTATCCGCTTGCGACACACAGAAGGGTATAATGAGGCTGGCATTTGTTATACGCTAAAAATAGACGCTTTTCACGATGGTGTGGATGCCTTAGTCATGTTTATGGGTAGCGCACTAAAGTATATGCGGGTATTTTATTTCGGAAACGTAGACAGTCAACTGAGTGGTGGCTGGTGGAACGTAAAAATACATTTATGAATTGGTTTCCATCTAAGTGTTTGCATTTCGTCTGCATAAATTGTAAAAACGAATTTCTAGTTGCAGCTTGCAACACAAGGTGAGAATACAGACTGAGTGTGATAAACCATTGTTATTTTTATGAACTTTGCTTCGTATTATGTTTGCATAGAGGGTGGAAAACTGCAAGACATGATAGAGAACATTTTACGTATAATATGAGCAATTGAACAATCATGAATTGTAATGGTAGAAATAATAGTAATAATACGTCACAATATAATAAACAATATTAACTCAAAATTTTGTACCATTAAGAGTTTTTTTTTAAATTTTGCTAAAATTATCCAATTTTGCAGAAGTAATAATTCCAAGAAATATAATAATAATAATATACAATGCCATCATTTCAAAACCAACCTCTCTAAATTTCTTTGATTTTGACAAAAACTACAATTGATAAAAAAACATGTTGATTTAGATATCGTGGGGGAAGTTTAATTTGACAGAATTTTGTTATCACTTCCTCCCTTCCACGAAAATTCACTTCAAACTGTCAAATGGCACCCTACGTAGTGTGACACATCGTTGGATATAATTGCAAAAAACGTCAAATTTGTTGTTGGGTTTTAAAGGTACAATGAAAAATGTGTCCTAGCGAAATCAATTCATTTATTTAAACAAATTACTGATTAAATTACAAATTACTTTATTAAATTTTCAAAATTCGCATCGTTATTGGTGAGGCGATAATAAATTTAGCTTTCAAACTCTTCGTGGAGTTTGATTAAAGTTTCTCTGGTAACATGTCCGCATCTGGCGACATTCTATTTTTCAATTCGTAATGCTTTTGGAATGGGTTTCTTGTTCGTCATTCTATTGTACCACGTCCACCAAGCAATTGGTGGGGAAATCGTTCGTTAAGCCATTTTCTAACTAATGAAGCATAATGAGCAAATTTTCTTCATTGATTTCTAGAGCCCTGTTTTCATAAACTTGATTTTTCAAAGATTGTACTTTAAGAGGGACTGTCGCATTTTTCAGTAGATTCATGTAACAGGTTTTCCAATAAGGACATAACAATTTTGTTTATTAATACGAACGTTACTTGAACGTTTTTAATGATCTGTCAACGTCGGCCAAGGTTAACATTTTTATCATGGTGATGTTGAGGAACGAGCACCGTTTGGAAATTAATAAAAATTACTACCGCAAGTCTGAGTCGGTTGTCGCAACTTTAAGAGCAATATTAGGTCGTAATAATTGTCCCACCAGACAGATTGTGCGTGCTGTAATGGATAAATTCGAGTCAAAATATTCACCAGTGGATATTCCTGTGCCTCGGAGACAACTCACCGGTCGAAGTACCGAAAATATTGTAACCGTAATTTCTTTTAAAGTTTGAAGGAAATCCTGAATATTTTTTCGTGGATGAAAATGATCACCATGTCAAGGTCAATGGAGTTCGCTATCGGGTCATGTTGCCAGAATTGGATAGACTTTACATCAGTGATATGTAGTCTCAACAAGATGGTGTCACGTGCCACACAACTGGTGAAACAATTGATCTATTGAAGGGGAAGTTCGGTAACCGTGTAATCTCAAGAAATGGCGTTATCGAGCAACCACTTCACTCATGTGATTTAAAGCCATTGGATTTCTTTTATGGAGTTACGTTAAGCCATTGGTTTATGCCAACAAAAATTGATGTGTCCTCATTGAAAAACCCAATATATACAATTGTACAAGGCTGGTTTAATAATTTTTAAGTTTGATATTGAAATAATGAAAAATCTCATCTATTTTTCATTATTTCAATATATAGAACTGTGTTTGTTAACAACAAAATCATACACATCCCAGTTTCTTCAAACCTATCCACCAGTTCAACATATACTTATGTCCGATATTTTTTTCTGGATGCCTCGCATTAAACACTGGCTGTTCAAACGCATGCAATGATCTTCAGTCCCGTAAAGCAAGATTATTTCTGTTCTTTCAATTACAGCATGTCGCATTTTTAAATTTCTTTTCAAAGAAATAGTAAAAAATAAACATAGTATACGTATATATATTTACAGGATCTTCATTACTTACTAAGAATTTCTTTAGAATTTCACAATTTTTGTTCAGTGTGGTTTGGCAGACAGAATGACAGTGTTCAATGATAATCGTAACAATAGAATTGAAGTGGTACGTAAACAAACCTTGTATTTAAATGTTTTATCTGCGTACCTTATCTGTGACAAGGTACACATACAAAAATAGAATATCGCTGGGGTACTTTTTTTTGTCTGTATTGATATGTACTTTACCATAAGCTAAATAAATAACCAGAGAAACTAATTAAAGTTTGCCAAGAGTTTCAAAATAGACTAAAAGTCAATAATAAATTATTGCCTCGCAGAGGTACGTATATTAAGCATAAATTTATGTGTTTTTTGTCACTTCTATTTTTTTTTCATTCAGTGATGGTTTATTTTGAAATGAAAAGAGCGAATAATAATTTTTCTGGAAACAAAACGTGTGGAATTTTAATAGCATGGATCAGATTGGCATGTTGAACATTTCTTGAAGGATCTTATCCCATTTCTACAGACAATAATTTATTACGGAAAACTCGCTACACAGATTCTTTGTCGGATAGTTCGGCCAAATTCGGCGCTCACATTGCTAAATGAGCCCATCTTCCTTCTTCAAAAGGTAGAAGGTACGTAGATAATAACAGAAACATACATATATTGACATATAAACCTTAAATGGTCAAACAAATTGGTTTTAAAATTCAGATTAAATTTCATGATTATAAATGCAATAACAGTAATTAGTAAGTCATGGCCATATAAAGAAAGAAAAATTGAAATGATTGTTGGTTATATGATGTATTTTGTAATAAACTTTGACCAGTGAGAGAGAGGAATATTCAATACATGGTTGAATGGTAACAAAGAACGATAAATTAGAATCAGGAGATCTACATAAATATTTAAAGTTAGATATACATAATTTAGTAAATGCAAGTTTAAAAGCAACCTTATTAAGCATACAACTACAGAAAATAGCAATGTTCCAATGTATGTACATATGTTTAAAATGATTTTTCCCTTTGCAAGGTTTAGTTCCGTAGATGCTAAACAGAAATTAACATAATTAATTTAAACTATCCTACTTTGTTCGAGAATGAAATCATTTGGTCAAGACAGAAGTTACGTTTCTCCTACTCGCAACACTAGATTAACAATACAACGATTGCTGATTGGTTAGTTCAGTCGCTTGGCCGAATAAACGCGTTCGAACTGGCTACAAGGTAAACGGTATGGTAATATGGACATACTTGCATATTCTGAAATGATACCAAATGTCTGACTTAAATTTGCAACAATAAATAGAATGTAGTTACCGCACTTGATTGATTGAAAATTATGTAAAATGAAGTTAAATTTTATCAAAAGTGCTTTAAAATAGGTGTTTTACCAAAGATGTTATAACTAAGAGGATTTAACTGTCAATAAATTTAATCGTTAACTTCAGTTAATAAAAATTGATATACCGGTAACGAATTCGTAATGCTTCAAGTGTTCTTGGCGGCATATTTCGTGCAACAACATGCTTGCCCACAAAATTTCAAGCGAGCGTTACACTGCTTCAACAGCCTGGCTTCTTAATTGGTTGGTACTAAGAAAACATCACGGATGTAATAATGCAATATTTATTAAAATGATAAAAAGAACTTCACATGCATGATGATATTTCAATGTCAAATAACATAAATGACTCAACAACAAATATTTACCTTATATATATATAGTTCACAGTAATCATACAGCCTCAAGTGGTTTTACTTAAATTTAAAAACAAATGACGTGTAACATTATAGGTTAATCAGAGAATTCGCATACTGTATATTACAATCTTCAGGTATCAATGAATGTCTCAGTGACACAAAAAAATTACTGTCTGAATATTATTAACTTCAGGATGTGTAAAGAAGAAAAAGACTCTGTATGTACATTTCCAACGTTATGTGCTTATTATTAATTCAGTGATACAAAAAGAAAACTTGGGCGCTAAGTAATAATTGTGTCAACCTGACCTTGTTGTCCTTTACGCCTCAATCATCAAAATTCCTCTAGTGGTTAGGTGGATCCCGGTTCACGTATAGGCGGTGAAGCCTACAGGACGAAATAAATGAATACGGTAAAATGGGGCACAAAAAAACTCTAGAAGAACACATCTCAATCAGAACAATATATACGCAAATGGTGCTAATGAAAGGCATACATTCGTTAGTGGGCGGGTTCTAAGATCTTTCCCAAGCGGGAATATTTTCTAAGATCGCAACGGCTGGATGATTAGATTCGCCCAAAATTGCTTAAATGCAGCGTCGCTCGTTTATCCCTCTATTTGAGGAGTCCCTACTTGGTGTAAGTATTATACGACTATCCAACTTGTGAAGTTCGACACTTAACGAAGTGCGTTACACGCAGTCAACACTAAATGCACGGCCAAGGGTAAAAGGGGTACAGAAGAAAATACTAGAAAGTTCGAAAAAATATTTGGCGTTAGTCCGGTTCTCTTGTGGACAGAGTGTAACCATGGACACCAGCAGCACACTTATCGATACAGTGAGAATGAGACGGATATCGAGTATGACTCACCACGTCGCACATACGGACATATATAATAATAATAAAAACTTCAAACATGAGAAGACTTGCTTTTTGCGGTTTACATAAAAGACTTTATTGAATCGAATGAAAGGTTAACATAAAATAGGCATAAACTAAATGCAATATGCAACTGCGGTAAATATATGAATATATGAGAATACACTAACGTAATATTTAATGAAACTAAGTCGAAATAAAACGTTAAACAAATGATATATGAACATACATAAATAACCAATATACAGACTATACAGGGTTTTGAAAAAAGAAATAAAATAAATGCACGTGGCAGAATTCAGCCGTAACACTAGTTCAATTGGATTACCATTTGGAAAGTTATCTGGTCCCTCTGTTCTCCTCAAATCAACTTCATCAAGCGATGTTTATTATATGGAGACGAGCATTACCGTTCACAGAAATAAATTTTTCTCTCATTACTGCTGCATACAAAAGAACAGTGATCCGTAGAATCTCATCCACATACTTCTTGGCGATGGCAGCTTCATTTTCTCTGATGTTGTTGTGCTCTCCAGTACTTATTCCGGCGCATATAATTACGCCATTATTTCTATATCGAAGTCTCTCCAGTAAATTGTGTGTGTTATTGCGTGTGCTGGATTCATGTCAATTCAGTATACGCTTATTATCTAGTTGCAATGTAAATCTAGATTCGTTACTGAGTAATACTCGCTTCCTTTCATTATAACCTCAATTTATACCCTAGTTTGCCAATATTTTAAGCACTTTGTTGATGCTTTGCAGTAAGAGGAATGCAAATCAACGGTCTTAAGAGATATTAGTTAGACGTATGCAAATGATTTCTTATTGTTTGCGTTGATAGCAGCTGTCTAATGGTGGCAACAAACTAACTTCGGTTCTGAGCACGATTTCTACGCATTAATTGAGACAGTATCGATTGCTTTTTGGTATTGTTGATGCGTGCCGATCTTGCCCTTGTCTTCACCAATCATATTTCGTTTCCAAAAAGTGATTTCGAATTCTAGATATTATGCTTCGGTTCACTCCAAACACTTCAGAAATACTTTATTATTCTTTCGCTTTTCCATTTGCTTACGCATGATTCCAATTCGGAGGATATTTATGATTGTGAATCTTCACTATTAATCACAAATGTACTATTAGATACTGATTAGTGACCGACGAGCGTATTGAAGCAACCTTTCTAAACATGTCTGTTAGTTTCGCTTTTTTGTTTAAAAAATGACTCGAACTAGTTCATAGAAATACCCGAATGTGTGATTTTAACTTTTTATTATCAATTATAAAAATTAATATGTACTGTATTAAAGTCCTTGTATGAAATTAATGAGTATTACCGACAGTTACAACAGCATTGTGTACTCATATACTTTACGTACCTAAATCAAATCGTTAAAAGTTCAACGCCAATTATACAAAGACTTGTACATGCATATAATATGTACACGAGTTATGCGCTTATGTATGTACATATGAACACATATGGCCAATAAGAGCAGTTATTGCATTAAATGTACACAGTGCTCACACACACATCTGTATATTAATTTGCTCACATGTATGTAGTCGATGTCGATATTAAGTTTCCATTAATAGTGTAAACATGACGATGGGAATATTGAATAATTGCATTGCTTGTTTAGACTGAAAAGCGATAACTTTGGAGTGCTCAAACTTGTAGTTACCTGAATTAATAGTTTCAGAGGTATTAGAATCATACTGCGCACATCTAATGTATTGTAATATGATTACTTTTTAATATAATATATATATTATCTTTCTGTTTGTTTGTATTACTTTTACTATAGATGTTTTCTTGCTAGTTGAACAATATTGAAAGTACTGGAAGGTATATTAAATAATATTTTTATAATTTATTGAAAATATAATTATATTTTATTTTTAAAGTTTTTTCTTTATTATAAAAATTGCACTATTAAAGTAGAATAAAATATATGTATGTACGAGGGAGCGTTTTTATATTCGCGGAATGAGCGGGTTGTAGAGGGGTGAGTAGGCGCATTGGGGGCGTGGCCTGTGCAGCGACTCATGATTAGTATAAATACGAAGTTTCATTTTTATTAGACAGTTAGTCTTTGAGCTATCGTCAACCAAGTAACATAATCAGGAGTGAAAAGTGAAATATGGAAAAAATCGAATATCGTGCCGTTATAAAGTTCCTTACCAGGCAAGGAAAATCAGTCGCGACCATAATGAATGAGATGTCATTGGTTTACGGCGACTCTTGTCCAGGAAAAACCATGGTCTACAAGTGGCATAGTTTATTTAAACAAGGAAGGGAATCCCTTGAAGACGACCCGAGGCCGGGCAGGAGCATTGAGGTAACCACGCCAGCACTTATCCAAAAAGTTGAACAAATTGTACTCGAAGATGCTCGACTAAAGAAGAAACAACAATTTTTAAAATCCTACACGATCATCTCGGCATGTCTAAGGTCAGCGCAAGATGGGTGCCGAGAATGCTCACGCCGCCGCAAAAACAACAGCGCGTAGTGTTCGCGTGCATTTTTGGACCTCTGTAATGAAGACAAGGATGGTGTATTGAGCGGAATTGTTACTGGAGACGAAACTTGGGTTCATCATTATGAACCTGAGTCCAAACAAGACTCCATGCAGTGGCACAAGAAGGGCACAGCACCTCCCAAGAAATTTAAAGTGTCACAATCAGCTGGGAAACTCATGGCAACGGTATTTTGGGACTCGGAAGGAATATTGTTGATTGATTATAACGATAAAGGTGTTTCTATAACCGGAGAATATTACGCTTCAATATTAGAGCGACTAAAAGAATCCATTAAAGAGAAAAGACGGGGAAAATTGACAAAAGGTGTTCTGCTTTTGCACGACAACGCGCCCGTCTACAAGAGCCGCCTTGCGTTAGCTGCCCTGCATAAGGTGGACTTCGAAATTGTGAATCACCTACCCTACAGCCCAGACCTGGCCCCGAGTGATTATTACCTGTTTCCGAAAATGAAAAAAGAGCTGCGGGGTAAAAAATTTACTGCCGATGATGAAGTCAAGGAGGCAGTTTCGGCGTATTTTGCAGATAAAGAGAAATCATTTTTTTATGAGGGTATAAATAAATTAATTGAAAGATGTGAAAAATGTATCCGTCTTGCAGGTGAATATATTGAAAAAGAAAAATAATTTGGTTTTTTTATTTTCACCCCTTGTCCCCCATTCCGCGAATATAAAAACGCTCCCTCGTATATTATCCTTTTGTATATATATATATATATATATATATATATATATATATATACCATATAGAAACTTAAATCTAATATGAATTGGTATATTCATCAATTTCGGAACTTAAAAAGGATAGAATCAGTGACATTACAAAAAATTTTTACAGAAAATGTAGAATTAGGTGATGGGCATGAGGACATGCAAAGAGGCAGTTTAAGTTATATGTATAATATGATAAGTAGTTAAGAGTGGTATATATCCATATAAATATAAAGGGCTAATGAAGGGTATTATATGTAATGTAAATTATAAATGATTCATATATATATATATATATATATATATATATATATATATATATATATATATAAATAGTGCTTTAGGAGCTGAAATTATAAATAAGTTAAAACATATTAAAGGAATTGATGAAATCTTAGATAACATTCGTGTATTTAGTAAAGCAATGAAACAATGAAACATTAAGAGATAATCTATAATATAAATATTCAAAATTCATATTTAATAGTTTAAATTTTGAATATTAAAAAATATTTTGACAACTATTGATGTGACGGATATTTCTTTAAATGAGTAAATTAAAATAAAACTATTAGGAAACTTAGATTAATTATAGATGTGAATATAAATTTTGAAATTATTTAAAATTAATATTATAAATAAATAAATAAGCATGGACAATATACAGCAAGAAGAAATATGGGAAAAACGTTATTCTTTTGTTGAATTTGGAAAAGATATAAATATAACCAAGCAGTTACCAAAGAGATGAGTGTTGTTTAGTAAATAAACGAGTTAGTTTGGTACAGATATAAATAAAAACACATGTAAAATTAATAGAATAAAATTACCTGAGTATATTAAACTAATTGAAAAAGTATTTACCGTGTATATAGTGAAATGTTTAAAGTAGAAAACTCACAAATTTATTCATTAATAAATATTTATATATTAAAGTGTATAAAATTAAATGTATTGATTTTAAACAACAAATAAAACAATCGCCATTATAAAATTGGGTTTTAACATTAACTTATAAAATACATGTGATAGGAACATGGGAAGTAACATATTCGTGGGAGGAATTGAATTTGAAAACCTGAATAGCAGTTGTACCGGAAAGTCATTACCGGTTTTTCCCTAGAAAAACTACATAATTTTTAAGGCAGCCGTTACTATTCAATGCAGTAATGACTTCCGATCATACCTTTGAAGTAGTTTTTCATAGACGATTTTTCGATTCTCCATTTGCCTGTCATTGAATTAATTTATTTTCCCTTCTTTTGGATTTTTCCCATTTTTTCCACAATTAATGCTTATGCCAATTGTTTTTGTATTTGGGTTGCGTCTTCATCCAATAACTCCTGCAATTTCGCATCTTCAAACTTTTTTGGTCTTGCACATCGAAATCACCACTTTTGAATCGTCGAAGCCAGGCCTCACATGTTTTTATAGTTGCTCACCGCAATTTTATACCAGGAACGATGATTTTCAGAGGCTTTTCTTTTTTGATTAAATAAGAAAAGTAATGCGTGTCGCAAATGCACTTTTTCAGACACTAAATTCGACATTTTCAAAGAGATATATGACAGTGTTACTTTCGCAAAGTATAACATGTATGGCTTTGAAACTTGATGTCAGTAGAATAAAATGACATATGTATCAAATCCTAGCGACATCTATTAGAAAAACTGGTAATGACTTTCCGATACACCTAGTATATATAAAATACGTCTAATTGGAAAAATAGGAATAAACACATTTCCAGAAAAATTGGACTTTGGAAAGCTGAGTGTATATAAAAGATATATATTTGGTAATCATGGGATTTAATATATTTGCGGAAAAATTTGAATTTATAAACTTGGTGCAAGAAATTGAAAAAGGAATTTATATACCATATTTGTTATTTGAAAACATAATGTTAGTACAAATATATTATAGTATTTTAAAGGTGTCTATATTGTATAGAATTTGTATTAGTTCATCAATTACATTAATTGAAAATCACAAAGATTAATTTAGAAAATCATTTTTGTTTTTGCTATAATAATATTATTGCTTGATTTAGTATATTATAATTATTTGAATTTGATTTATCTTTAAAACATATTTTTTCTATGAAAAAGTTATTGTTTAATTGTACGTCAAGAGATGAATTGCTTTTGCAATGTAATATGATTTCGCTCACTGCCAGAAGGGATGCCCTTTGTGAAAGGTTTTTGTGTAGTCTTGTTATTAACAACGTTAATTGTTCTTTTTTGCTCGGTCGTATGTATTTCCCGGTCCCTTGCATTAACTCCAGAAGCAATTCTATATTTGTGATCTCGATGCGAGGATGAACGTTTTGAGGTAGACGCTGGTCTGTATTTTCTCTAGAATGGTGAACAGAATTCCGAAGGATATATGTACCTAAGCAAAACTTGGGTAGTTTTATTTAGTATTTTTTTGCAAAATATAATCAACATATATGCCATGAACATGTAATAAAATAATGCATATAATGTATTTTTCCTGTTATTAGACTTCTGCCTATAGGACAAAAAGATTGTTATTATTATGTTAAACATGTTAGATATTTTGATCATCACCAATACCTTTTGAAATTTGCACAACTTAAATAATATATTTTATTTATTAACTTTTAGTATATATTTAGCGTTATTTAGTAAGTAGAGAGAATACCATATTTTCTGTTACTAAAATATCTTCTTTTATCAATTATTAAAATCCCAGTATTCCAACCACCACTAAACACCCTTCTCGGGATGAAACACAATTTCAGGGAGGGAGTTACGTTTCTTTTACCTAATTTTCATCATTCTGAAAGCAGTGTTGTATGTGTATTGCAGAAGGATTTGTGAAATATTATGTTTTCTTGTGAGTGTTAGTGGGGAGGGGGGGGGGGGAGTCGCAATTTCGGAACAATGGAGAAACGCAAAGACATAGCCAGTGCAAAAAAGGTAGCAATAGAGACTTTATTAAAAGCTGGGAACTATTTTCATTCAGAAATAGCTGGAGGAAAACGTGTTTTTCATAAAGCAGTGGGCGAGGTGGCAAAACTAATTGCAGTAAGCCTACCATCCACTTCGAGCGGATGCATTCATTGTGAAAGAAAGAGAAAGATAACGGATCATGGAGACAGATTAACTGTTAAAAGATCATTAGAGAATCTACTGCGACCTATTGAAGACTTGCTACACATCTTAGAGACGCAAATGACATCAAAATATCGAGACAAACTTTGCAATCTCAATTATACGAGGGGAAAATTTAGAGTCGCCGGCCAGCGTAAAAAACAATATTAACCGAGAGAATGAAGATTACAATGGGAGAAACAGCATAAAAACTTCCCTGTTGAGGATTGAGAAAAGGTATGCACCATTATTTTATTTATGTTCATAAAATTTTGTCCATTTATTGTAAACTTAAAAAACTTAATGAATAATCTGGTACGTAGACTTCCACGGTCATGGTCTATACTATCTTCTTCTGGGTTTCCGGGCTGGAACCGCGTCACTGATATAACTGCCGACGTTTCGCACCCCAATAACCTTAACCGTGATGATGGTTACCCCCTACACAACGGCTGGTAATCCTGCATCTCCAAACAACCCAACTGCAACCGTAACGCTCCATTGACCCATGATTCACTACCCATATACAAACCCGTCCACCATCGACTTACACCAGTTTCAGTGCGACAGACAGTAGCAGTAGTTGAGCCCTGAAGATGTCCTATACGAGTGGGTACAAAACGTCGGCAGTTATACCATTGACACGGTTCCAGCTCAGAATCCCAGAAGAAGAACTTAATGAATATTTCGCCTGTTCAAGGTTATATTCAATGATGAATCGCGCTTAGAAGCGATAACGGAGAATTTCCGTTTCATTAGGAGAGAACCACACAAGCGTTTTAATGAAGTAATTAAAATTGTTCCAGTGGTCATTATTTTGTCCTGCATATCAGAAAAGGAGCTAGGGCCTTTGTATTATATCACGGGTACAATGAACCAAGTACAGAATGAATCTTTAATGGCATTAATACTAATTCCATACATAAGTTTTTTAAGTTCTGGAATGTTCATAAATGTATGCAAGATGGTGCATCATGCCACATAGCAAAATCAATAAGGGATTTGTTTTCTGAGAGTAACTTGCCGGTCTTGCCGTGACCAAGTAAGTTTCCAGACCTGCACCCAATCGAAAATGAAATAGTTTAAAAAGAATTGTTTACTCATCTCCAAATCCGACCCTAGCTATTTTAAAACAAAATATTGAAAATGCTTGGCTCAATAATTGGGACTTGGAGGAATTAGCTGCATCATGTATCAGAGGCAAGCAGAGAGGAATTGCCGTCATTATCAAAGCAAAGGGTGACTTACTTAGCATTAATTGATATTATTTAAAAATATTATATTATTAATTATAAGTATATATGTTAATAAACAATTGTTCCCGTTAAGTCGTCATTTTGTCTTATTTCTTATAAAAAGAAAATTAAAAAGTTGAATTTATATGGTGGCTCTTAATTTTATTGCGTGGTACTATATAGACAATATACATATATATATATATATATTCACTATTATATTGTCTTTATATCTTTAACAAGTTATATAATTAACTAATTAATGTGGGAAAAGAAATGTTAATTAAAACAAAACCAAGTTTAAACCCTAAAGGTTAGTAAAATCCTTTGCCACAATAATATTCGTATTCCGCATACGTATGTTGACAACTAAGTTGTCATCATCACCAGATAATTAATCACAGCCAAAGACACACTGTATGTGTTTGACTTTTGACGGTGAGAGTCCGATATGGACTTGTTTCTGCGTGGGTTCTGCTGTGAATCCAGGTGCGAAAAGCTGATTAATTATCTGCTGATGATGACAACTTAGTTGTCGAGATAAGTATACAGAATACAAAAATAATTGTAGAAAGGGATTTTATTAACACTATTTGATTAATTTAATCAACCACAGTCTCCATTAAAATTTACCTACAAATCCATGGACCATTGCATGTTGTCATATTTCACCTACGTGATTGTCTTTTCATTCTTCGAAAGTATATTTGTTTGAGAACAAATCTTTCCTTTTCTAATAAACTGGAAACAATTCCAGACGTTAATAGTAACACAAACCTGATTGGTCGATTTCATTAATTCACTAGACAAAATCCAATTTCTTAATCTCGTCGTGCGATGAATATTGTCCTTGCATGATCCCTATGGGAAATTAACAGCGATTTTTTGATCGCCATGGCATATTCGAGTTCTTTCTTAAGACGACCGACGCGCTAAAACCATTATTATCAATATAATTAATGGAAAAAAGACACCAGCATGCCTTGCTTTTCTTTTTTTCTTATGTTATTTTGCTCATTTTTTTACTCAGATGTATTTTATTACTGTTATTTTTGGAAATGTTTTATTCCCATAAATACAATTTCTTTTTTGGTAGGATTATATTTCAAGTTAGGATTGCATAAAAAAATATTAATTTGATATTTGATTGTGTACACATCACTTAAAGAAATAAAGGAAAATGTGTAATTAAATGGATATAATTACTTGTACAACAGCAATTGTTGTTTAGTATATTTTGCAGTTTTATATTACTGAAGACTTTTTTCTGATAAATTACATCCGTACGTCTAGACAGCAAAACAAAATTATTTTATCCAATAACATAAGTAGAAATTAGATTTCCGCTGGATAGAATTGGATGCTCAAATGTGTAAATGTTACAAGATACCAATAGTAGATTTCAGAAGACAATTGACGACAAAACTATTATTTTTTTAATTATATGTATGACACGAATTTTAAGTAAACAATTTATTAAAATTTGATTTAACACGTTTCGCACATTAATTTTTTATGCGATCATATATAAAAGTAGTCCGTTTTATGTCTAAAGTTTGCACTTGAGGACATTGAACAATGTAGCATTACAAGGTATTGTTTATAAGTAGAGTGAAAAATATGGTCGGCGCACCACAGGCGTGAGTTCGATAGTGCGTAAATATTGAATTATTGAATCATAATGTACATAGAGTGTGGTTATTTAAGGAATAACACGTCGGGCAAATAGCCTCAATGGCTTTGCATGCATATACGCACTCGTTTGTCGTAATTTTCCATGACCATTATGCAAAGATGTGGCCGAATTTCGTTGATGCACCGTTGAATCTTCTCCTTTAATGCACGAGTGGTTGTGGGCTTGTTGACATAGACCTGTGATTTCAAATAACCCCATAAAAAGAAATCTAATGGTGTTAAATCACACGATCTAGGGGGCCAATTCAGATCACCGAAACGAGAGAGTACACGACCTGGAAATATCTCATGCAGTAGTTGAATTGTTTCACGGGCTGTATGGCATGTGGCACCGTCTTGTTGAAATCCCATATTGGATACTTTAATATCATCCAATTTTGGTAGAAAGAACTGTGTTATCATGTCGCGATATTGAGCACCAGTAACAGTCACCGCTTGACCAGCCTCATTTTCAAAAAAGTATGGTCCAATTATGCCTCCAGCCCAAAATCCACACCAAACAGTGACACGTTGTGGATGCATTTGTTTTTCGACAATCACATGTGGGTTCTCACAACCCCAAAAGCGGTAATTTTGGCGATTAACAAAGCCATCGAGGTGAAAATGTGCTTCATCGCTTAGGATAATTTTGCTCGAAAAATCAGCATGCATTTGTTGATGTCCAATAATCCATTAAACGAATTCTCTTCGCTGTGCATGGTCATTAGGCTTCAGTTGTTGTATTAATTGGATTTTGTAAGCACGAAGGCACAGATCTTTAGTGAGTATACGCTGTAGAGAGCTTCTTGAAATTTGCAATTCTTGCTCACGACGTCGAATTGAGGTTCCTGGATTGTTACCGACACTCTCACGCACTGCTTCGATACTGGTATTTTAACGTCTTGTTTTTGGACGACCAGTGTGTTTGGCGTCTCCAACGGATCCAGTCTCCCTGAATTTTTCAATTAATCTCTTCACAGTTGACGAAGTTAAAACACTATTCCGACCATATTTTGTATATTTTCGAACTGCGACCGTCAAGCATTCATTATTTTTGAAATATTGTTCAATAATGAAGACACGTTGTTCTATCGTGTAACGCTCCATTTTTACTAACCCTAAACTGTCAGCTGTCGAATTGTTTTTTTTAGGGCTGCCTATACTTTACTGCATAAATGACGACAAATTAAAATCTTGCGTTAATTTTGGGACACCCATTACATTCTCGGCGCACGTCTAATGAAGAGCCGACCGATTTACCGTACTCTATTTATAACTAAAGCTGGCCATTGCGTCTGTTTCACAGGATGGAAGTAAGGACAACATGAAACGAAATAGCAGGCTTACAAATAGTGTATCGTTGTATCACCCAGCTGTTGTGAGTAAAACAATGAATAAATCGTGCATACTTTTTATAATATGGCGTTTTATTACGGAGAATAAGTAAACCCAACAGTTTATGTACTAGGGTCGTAAAGGAGATATATTTTTCGTTTTAACTTTTGACTTGTGAAGCACAAATGATCAAAATTATATATAATATAATTACAAATTTTGCAGCTCGATTAAAAGTTTACTATTAACATTAACTATGTTTATAGATTATAGTAATAAAAATAAAATAAGGTATGACGGAAAACGTTGTGAGGTATTTACTTCCTTAAGGTCTTAAAACTTCCTTACTGCTACATACTCGTAGTAATAAAGAATATTTAATTATGGGGAATCTTTTAAGCCCGTACTAATAATACTATTTTATCTAAAAAAAACAGTCTGAAATAACCGTTTCAAATATACACTCAATTATGAAAAGAATTTTCCAGAAAAGTCTTGACAACCCCGCTGTTTGGTTTCTTTCTCTGGATAAATGTTATCAGCTTTCAATGAAATAAATTTCAAATCTCTTCTGTGAACTAGTTACAGAATTTATACGGACATCATAGATCGGAAACTATATCAAGAATTTCCTAGTTTCTATAGGTATAGGTAGCTATAGAATTAATGTATTAATTTGGAAGGATCACATTTACAATAGTAAAGTAATTCGGCATCTGAACACGTAAGAATTGTTTATGATAAAGTTATTTTCGAAGCTTTCGTAGATGTTCATAATAATAATAATAGGTCTTTATTGTCCAACAAATTGTTGCAATCCTATAACAGGACAAAAAAATATGTATATAAAAAATACAAATCATCAGATAATAAAACAATAGTAACCCAATTCATGTTCACAGTGCATCAAAAGAAGAAAAATGAAAATAAGGATATAAATGAATACAAATATAGTCATATACACACACCCATAATTAAGAAAATTAAGACGAACACGCCCTAGCGACAGCCAGTATCCGCCCCAAGGAATCAAAATTTATATCGCAATGGTCCGACAAACCGTTGAAGGCCCGACATGCAACTGCTAATGGGGAGTTGAAACCAATATTAGTACTAAATGTTTCGATATAAAAGCAATGGCTAAGTCTAGCCGACACTCGCGGTACCATAAAGTTAAGCTGAAACAGCAAATGAGCACAATCTATATTTCCTCTAACCAAGTTAAATACAAACTTTATACTGTTTAGTTGACATCTAACTTCCAAAGACTCCATTCCAAACTTATTTAGAAGAAAAGAGTTCTCGACTCCTCGCGGAGGACACACACCCCCCACCCTAAAACACAAAAGCCTTAAAAATCTTCTCTGAACTCTTTCAAGTGACAATTTGTGAATTTCATAAAGATGCCAGACTAACGATGTATACTCCAGCCTTGAACCTGCATACGTCATGTACAGCTGCTTAACCGTAGAAATATGAAAACAATGAGAATTCCTTATCGCGAAACCCAGCACCCTCAGAGCCGCCGCGGTTATGTGATTGATGTGCTTAACAAAGGTAAGCTTGGAATCATAGTAAACACCCAAGTCTTTTATTTCAGTGCATCTAACAAGAGAAAGACCATTAAGTGTATAATTATAGATTACTGTGTTAACCCTCCTCGTATATGTTACAACTCTGCATTTATCCACATTCATCTGCAAATTGTTCAGCGCACACCAATCAGCAATCACATCCAACTCAAACTGCAAGCTGTTACAGCCATCCACATCGTCTACACCTCCGAAAATTTTCCAGTTATCCGCAAAAATGCACCTATTGCAATCCACCGTCTCAAGCAAATCGTTAATGAAAAGCGAAAATAGTAAAGGACCCAAAATGGAGCCCTGCGGCGCCCCTGACGTGGCCGAGAACAGGCGCGACTTGTAACCGGCGTGACAAACATATTGGCGTCGGCCATGCAAATATGAATAGAAAAAAGAAATGAGTGTATCACTAAATCCAAAAGAGCTCAGCTTCCTAATCAAAATTGCGTGATCCATGCCATCAAACGCCTTAGAAATATCAGTATAAATAACATCAACCTGGCCCCGGGCGTCAAGAATACTAGAAGTGAATTGTGTAGAATAGGCCAGATTGGTAGTAGTTGACCTTCCCTCCATGAAACCATGCTGGAAAGGTGATATATAGTTTCTAACGAGAGGATAAACACGAATGTATATCACTCTCTCAAATACCTTAGGAAAATTATTTAAAATTGAGATTGGTCGATAGTTAGTCACATCAGACGGAGAACCGTTCTTTAGGACAGGACATACCCTAGACACCCTCCGCGTGTCCGGAAACGCAGACGTTGTCAGTGCCAGGTTAAAAATCAGCGTCAATGGACGGGCAAACACGACCCCGCAGTCCCGGAGAACGAAACTTGGTATTCCATCGGGTCCAGATGTCATTTTGTTCTTCACATATCATCATTATAAAGAATTAATGTCTGGAACAAAAAAATTACGTACAATATTCCAATATTGCCCTACTTCTGTAGATTTATATTTAGAAAGTAAAATAAAAATTCTTAATAATATATGATGCACGAAGCATCTGTAAGGTAAGTAAATGCAATATTAGACGAGAGTGAGGAATTGGAAAGCAAGACGGGGAAGTATCTCAATGCAACGTAACATAGGTAAATGCAAAATGCATTTTTAAAATTAAAATCTTCCGCTTTAGGAAAATGAAGTGCGCCTCGCTGATTACAAAGAGGGGGACTCTTAATGATTAGCGTTTCTCATTGAAGTACCGGTTATTGTTTTCGAGAGATATAGACAAGAACGTCTTTGACAAATTCTTTATTAACGTATACGAAGAAGGATATAAAAACTAATATATCTGGCGAATAATATACAGGGTCTTGTAGCAGTTTCCTTATTGTGAACTTAGGTGTACAGTATAAAACTTATTAAAATAAATCAATGTACACGAAAAAGAATGATTAAAATGTTAATGATATCCTGACTGCGACGCGTGTCAACTTTCATCAGGTAATCTTTGCTCTCATGGACGAACTATTCGCTGTAGATTTATTGTATCTTTTGCGATATAGTGAGGAATGAGAAAAAAAATATACTTCCCTCAATCGTACAAATAAGCAATAGTCCAAAAAAAGGAAATGAATCGAAGTCATCCTGCCAGATGTACAACTAAGTTGTCACGATGCGTATATGAACAGAACGCTTTAAACTAAGCCATATAATGTACACGCAAGTTATTGAAACCGATGTTGAAGTAAAAGGTAACTCAGTATTGCATTACGATGATATTTTATTTTAATCAAGCTTGTCGTGATCAAAGTATCAAATATCATGTATACATAATCTTGAAGTTGAATTTGATGGAGCCTGTGGTTGATTAACTTAATCACTAAGGTTGATATATAACCCCTTTCCACATTAGCTTTTGCAATTCTGTACACGCATTTCGACAACTAAGTTGTCATCATCAGCAGATAACCGCAAAGTGTCTCACCTGGTAAACCAACGATATAGATCGCGTACAGAGTTTTTATACAGGTATTTTTAGCCGTGGTTTACCAGGTTCGACACTTTACGGTTATCTGCTGATGATGACAACTTAGTTGTCGAAACGCGTATACAGAATTACAAAAGTTAATGTGGAAAGGGGCTATATATCAACCTTAGTGATTAAATTTATACATAATCTAATTATATTACTTGTAGTGTTATACAAATGAACAGCTCACTTTAATTGTTAAATACGTGGAAACAGTGCAGATTACGTACATTTTTCGGTAGATAAAACGCGACAAATCGTTCGAAGGTTAGGCCATTGGTGCGAAAATTTGGGAATATTGACTCAATCATCAGCAAGAACGGCAAAGGTGCTCTATCGAAAATATTGCTGCAGTGGCTGAAAGTGTTACTGCGGACCATACAAATTGTACTTTAAATTTCGTTTGTTAAGTCAAGAAATCGTGGTCAGACTGTATATGATGTTTTCCGTTACATTTTTACTTTTGGTTTGTTCAAAAATCCTTTGCATTGCAATTTTAATATATCGTATTGCACGTGTAAAAGACTATATGTTTCATTATCGTTATGGTACTATTTTGTCCTTTTTGGTGCCATAGGCTGCGCATGTTTTCGAGAGAATCTTTAGTATCATGGTCGAAGTTGATTCATAAGAAGATGTTAGAAGTATTGCAGTTAGATTATTCTTTCCTCCGTTATAATTTTATGTTTGGCAGAAGCTTATTTTATCTATTTAGTGGAATTCATCGTATATCCATAACGTATGTATATATTTTACCTTTGAAATTTTCATTCTCCATAAGCTGTTGTTGAGTTTGAATACCCCTTATTTGAAGAAAATTTTGTTTGTCATCGAGGATTTTAATTACCTTTATAATATATGATGTGTAGACAGATTTTATAATACTTTTTCTTAGTTTCGCATAAGTAACAGGATATGTCGACATGTTATGAACAATATTACAATAATAAATAACAAGAGATGTCATAAAAGGCAAATAAATCCCCTTACTACACCATGTTTGTAATCTGTATACGCATTTTGTCAACTAAGTTGTCATTATCAGTAAATAATTAATCATAGTATCGCACCTAGATCAAGTTAATAGTTCCTAGTCTTAAAACTGATACTTTTACTAAAGTACACCCTCGCTTCAACTTATGGAATTTTTTTAACGGTCGTATCTTTCAAGAACTCATTGAGGCAAGAGCAAGAAATCGGGCCTTTGTCTATCTTTAATACATGGTTTTCATTTCCCACAGTAAATATGTTCACGTAATTGTCCATTTCTATTATAATCTCGGCATTTTATTTCGTAAATCCCCAATTTCTGATTTAACTCGACTTTGTCTTTCGCATCTCCCAAGAGAGATTTAAGAGAGTTCCTGGACCTAAAAGTAACTTGAAATCAGTGTTATTTAAAAACCCCTTATTTAAATTTTTTGTAACTGGGTGAAGCGGTAAGCCTATAAGATCCATGTCTCGATCGTTTTAAGGTGACGAACTGTTAGTGGTATCCCGGGTTGTTTTTTAAAAAGCTTTCCTAATTAATCTGATGATTATTTTCTAATTAAAACCTGTGTATTCTGTATTATTCTTAATAAAGTTTAATTCTCTCATCAGCTATCTTTTGTTGCATGCTATGAGTTGAATCCGACGTAATAAACCTATTAACATTAGTTTCTTTTCGAAAATATCAATTCCTATTTTATGACTATTTCTAATTACTTGGACATCATCTAAGAAAACTAAGATGTCGATGTTTCCTTTTTTCCTTTTTCTATTGTGAATTTGCTGTTATGTTTAAGTTCAACTTTAAAATGACTCGCGGCTTCCCTAGAAGTTCCAATTTGTTTCGAACATTTTGGAACACCTGTCACGACAGCGACGCATGCGTATTTATGGTATATTAATACTACATCTCTCGTTTAACTCCAGCCAGTCTCAGGCGAGTCGATCCTCGATTATGCATATTCTAATTTATTTATACAGAATCATGAATAAATTTTTAAACGAACGTAAGCGAGAATTAGACGAGCGTTTTGCTGAAGAGGAAATAAAGGGAATATTCTCAACTGATCTCAACAGTGAAGTAAATAAATGAAGAAGAGAAGCCCCTGTGTCATTTGCCCAAAAATTTTGTCAACAAACAGCACGAAACCTAATAAATTTAAAGTACATTTGGAAACGCTTCGTAGTAAATACGTTAACAAACCCCGAAAATTGTATCGAATTAAAATTAAAATTATGTGAAAATTATAAAATAGGTATAAAAAGTTTCATGCTACTGGTGAAGAACTAATTCTGCCAACTGCGATTGAGATTGTAGGAACTACGTTTAGAAATAATTTTATCAAACTATTGTAGTCTATACCTCTATCAAATGATAGTGTTGCCCGTCGAATTGGTGATATAGCCGAAGATGTAGATGGGAAATTGCGTGATAAATTACTTTCAATTCAGGTGAATGAGATAACAGACAGCAATAGAGATGCTTATTTAATTGCCTATGTTCGATTTCGTCATGGAATGTCAGCAGTAGAAGAACTGTTTCTCTACAAGCCAATAGAATTCAGAGCAACATCACTTGTATTATTTAACACATTAGATGATTTTGTAAACGAGGCGAACATAGAGTAGAAAAATTACGTCAATATATGCAACGATGGTGGAAGATTCCAAAGTTTGCAGGCACTTGTGAAACAAAAATCTCCACAGCGTGTTTGGACACATTACATGATTCACAGAGACGCTTCCAAAAAATTAATGCTGGTAAGACTATTGTGCTTACCATGATTGTAACCGTAGTAAATTATAACCAAATGAGACCTGTTAAATCAAGAATTTTTAATGTGCGTTGTAAAGACATAGCAAAATGGTTATCACGTGGGAAAGTTTTGCAACCTATTTGTATATTAAGAGACGAAATCGCCATTTTTCTAAAAGAATGATCGAAGGCCGAGAAAGTTCTAGATGATTTATTTGTGATGAATTTGAGCTACTTGGTCGACATATTCGAGAGATGAAATATCTTGAATCATCGACTTCAAGGAGCAAACGCATTTATCTTGATAAAATTAATGCTTATTGTAGAAAATTGAAATTGCTGACCAGAAATATAAAGCAAGAAAACCAAGAAATGTTTGGAAATGTGGTAGAACTTGTTAAAACTTACAGGGCTGTAGAGCAACATACCAAAGTTGCTTTTGTAACCAACGAAAATCATTTAGCAATTCTGGCAAAGAATCTAACAAGACTGCTGACGACAACTGCGTAGTAAGTTACGAGTGGATTGGAGACCTATTTCAAAATAGAAGAGAAAGTCTTCATAGACTTCTTCACGGCAAGTAGCCATTCTGGCAAAGAATCTAAAAAGACTGCTGATGACGACTGCATAGAAAGTTACGAGTGGATTAGAGACCTATTTTAAAATAGAACAGAAACTTTTCATAGACTTCTTCACGGCAAGTAGCCAAATAAAAAGACAATTTAGTAATAAATCACTGCTTGAATTTTGGTCAGGGATGGATGATGACGAATTATCTGCGCTGAAAACCAGTGCAGTTCGTATACTATTGCCATTTTCAACATCCCGCTATTGTGAAATCGGATTTTCTACGGTGGCTGCTTTTATGACGAAATATAATAATAATAATAATAATAATAATAATAATAATAATAATAATAATAATTTATTGATATATATGTACATATACACGCCATGGAACAATCATGAATAAATAAAAACACTGTTAATGCGCTCACAACACGTTAAAAACCGCAAGACCTATACAAAACAATACACCAGAGTACCAATTAAAATATAAAAAAATATAAAAATATAAAAACACAAAAAGGGCAATGCCAAAATTTATGCTTCAGGTAGTCATTTACCGAATAAAAAACGTTCTCCATCAGCACCGTTTTTATTAATATTTTGAGATTAATCCATGGTAGGTTCCTAAACCTATAAGGCAAAGCATTGTATATCTTCACGGCCACGTAATTCGAACTTAGCTGACTTTTCCCAATGCGATGATACGGTATCACCAAACCGCTCTGGTTTCGTGTTTCATACTTGTGAAAATCACCATTTTTGCAGAACTTATCCGGCGACTTATGAACAAATTCCAGGCAAGCAAGTATATACAAGGATGGGAGGGTCAGTATTTTGTGTTTTCTGAATAAGTTTACACAACTCGTGGTACTGGATACACCACTAAGGGCTCTGACTGCACTCTTTTGCATCCTGAAAACCGCCTCAGCCGCGCCAGACGCTCCCCACATCAATAGGCCATACAAAACCCTGCCCTGAAAATTTGCACAGTACACAGTCCTAGCCGCCTCGGGTGTAGCCACCAGTTTCACTCTTCGTATTGAGTATATTGCTGATGCCAAATTGCGACACAAGTTATCAATGTGGCACTCCCAAGTCAGGTTGCACGCAATCAGCAGGCCCAGAAACTTGATATTCACTTTGGGCTCGCCCGCCACTCCTCTAGTTGTTATTGCCAGCTGTTGGGTTTTGTCCTGATTTAGTTTCATAAGATTGCTACTAAACCACTCACTTGCTTCCCCCAACGCAGTCTCCATATAAACCTCTGCAACTTCCTTGCACTGGGCACGCACTATTATTGACGTATCATCTGCAAACTGGGTGACTCTACCCACGGTGACATTATGGGGCATATCATTGACATAGATTAGAAACAGAAGAGGCCCCAATATTGACCCCTGTGGAACCCCCCGATCAACAGGGGCTGCATCCGAGAGTCGATCATTCCAGTATACCTTCTGTCTTCTGTTTGCCAAATACGAACCGATCAGCTCATTTGCTTGTCCTCTCACTCCATACATGTTTAACTTTCCCAGAAGTATCCCGTGGTCCATTGTATCAAAAGTCCTACTCAGGTCGCAACATGCCAGAATTACCGCATCTTTAGCATCGAGAGCATCCGCTATATATTCCAGGACCTCCGCAATCGCGGTAGTCGTGGACTTGCCCCTCCGATAGCCATGCTGACTCACATTTATGAGTCCGTGTGTCTCAAAGAACTGGATTAATCTCTTTTTGATAATGGTTTCCAAGATTTTAGACATCACGGGTAGAATGGAGATTGGTCTAAAATTCCTTTTGTCAGTCGATCCTCCCTTGTATATCGGAAGCACTACATAACATAGGTACTAAATAAATATAGAAAAAGGACTCAATTTCAAATATTACACCTTCTTTCAAAAAACTTTGTTGTGCTAGACCTAAGGGAGTTACTGATAATTATGAATAATGTTTGTAATTTATGTTAGAATGTACTTTTTTTGTACTTGCTTTTTTTTAAACAAATTAAATAATTTTCACAAAAAAATTATTATTTTTTCTTATATTTTCGACCTGCTCCCGCCCTCATTTAGTATTATTGCACTCCCTTAGGGGGGCGCGCCCCGCAGGTTCAGAATTACTGGAGTGGTGTTCTAAGAAACCAGATATTTTATAACGAGAACATTTTTATTTATAACTGTTGCATGAAGCGAATAATGAAAAGGAGCGAAACGAATATTGAAGCCCTTAATGTGCGGAATTGGTTCTATCATTAATTTCGTCCTTTATTAAATTAATGGAATGTAATTAAAAATAACGCCGACAAGTAATTACAACCTATAATATCAACGTCTAATAATAAACGCGTGTTAAATTAAAGTCAAACAATTTCGATAATTGCACAGTACGTCAGTGCGCGAAACGAAGCAGAAGAAGACGGAGGTTATTCATTTCATTGTTTGAACGTAAACGTAACGACTGCATTTAATCCTACTAATTTTCTTATTACACTAATCACTTTAATTTTTATGCATGCCACTTACGATAATTAATATACCTACACTTTGCGAGGAAACGTCTAATTTTTGCAGAGTTAGCTCGTGGTTATTCCAAATAAAAATAAAAGAAATATGAAGGTGGAACAGGCGAGTTTTCTGGAAAATTTTTTTTTATTGGACCCCCACGCGCCATTAAAGCCACCGTAGAGTGAGACGTTTTAACGACTGCAAGAAAGTTAAAACTAATCGTTTATTCGCGAAAATAGACTGAACGAATCGATTCTATGTGCTTTACGGTTACTGTTATGCTTGATGTTAAGTTTTTATTTATTTTTTGTTGTTCCAGCGATTCGTTTCTAAACGGTATGATTTGTTGTTTGAATTTAAAACAGCGAGATGTTTATATTCTTCTCCAAATAAATATTGATCTCCTGAGGTTTAAAATGAATATAGTCTTTTATATAATTACAGGTTGGTAGAAAATTTTTGAAAGCAAAATTAATTAGTTTTTCTATTCAATGTAATTTCCCTCAACTTCAATACATTTATTCCAATGATCCTCCAATAATGTTATACCATCTCTGTAATGATTTTCTGGAAGCTCTGCAAAATACTGTTCCACGGCTGAAATAGCTTCTTCATTCGATGAAAACCGCTTTCCACGAACGAATTGTTTCAAATTTCTGAAGAGGTAGTAATCACTCGGAGCCAAATCTGGTGAATACGGAGGTTGTTCAAGCAATTCGTAATTTAATTCTTTCAATTTAGCCATCGTCAAAACACTTTTGTGTGAAGGCGCATTTATTTTTTTTCGCTAAACCAGGCCTTTTTTCACGAATTTTTGCATCCAGTTGATCTAAAAGGTTACAATAATACTCTGAGTTAATTGTTTTACCTTTTGCAAGATAATCAACTAATAAAATTTCTTTTGCATCCCAAAGCATTGATGCCATAACCTTTTTTGAGATCGTCCTGACTTCACCTCTTTTGGAGTTGAACAACCAACCGTAGTCCACTGTAATCGTTCTTGTTTCAATTTAGGATTTGTTTCAATTTAGGATCATGGTGGTAGATCCAAGTCTAATCCATAGTTATAAAACGACGCAAGAAATCGTTTTTTTTTTCCGCTTGAAACGCACCAAATTACCCTGAGAAATTTGTTTTCGATCCAGTTTTTGTTGAATTATTAACGAATGCGGCACTAACTTTCCAAACAGCTTTTTCATATGTAATTCTTCATGTAAAATATGGAGTACTCGTTCGTCTGAGATGCCTATGGTATTAGCAATTTCACGTTTAGTCAAATTCGGATCTTCACTAACCATATTATGTACTTGCTCAATGATTTCTGCTGTTGTTGCAGTTTTTGGTCGTCCACTACGTGGTTCATCTTCAACGCTTGGACGACCACGTTTAAACTCTAAAACCCATCGATGTACTGTTGGAAATGAAGGAGCACACGTTCACCATTTTTGTATGAATCACTGTTGCTGATAAACCTTCCAAAACAAAGAATTTTATCACAGCGCGATATTCAGTTTTTTCCATTGTTAAAAAATATACCGACACGTCTAATTCAAATGGATTGCTAACAATGAATGAATTGACAAATAGAGATAAAATTTTTAGTGTGTTCATATGACGCATGAAATATTAAAATGGCGTATGAATTTTGATTCTTCTACTGCTTAATAGGTGTCGCTTTCAAAACTTTTCTACCAACCTGTATATAAAAGCAATCAGAAAATAATTGTATTTCTATTTTCATATACAGGATGTAAATATTGTAGGAGACGGTAGTATGGAGTATTTTAAACAAAAAGTTTATATAAACATGTTTTCAACTCTTAATGTCTACAGAGAGACTGCTGTTTGATTGTGACTCATAAAAAAATTACAGAAAACGTTAAGCAAAAGCAAATGTCTTATTGTTAGCACTTATTAATTATTTAAACGATATAAAATACGCCTAATTAACACATGTCGAAATTGTTATTGTTTGTCGAAAGACTACGTTATACCGATTGAATAATGCCTTCTACTTCATCCATATTTCTTTCATTTGAATGTTAAGAATAAATATGACGGTTGGATACTGTACCTATCTCACGCAATCCAAAAGAATATCCTAACGCATGAAATTTAAAACGTTTACTTCTATATTACATATGCTAGCGTAGACTTGAATAGGTATTTACAACTCTAAGATATATTTTTTTCAATATGCGTCTCACAAATTTGATAAATTCTGAAATTGTTTGGAGTCGTGACTTATCACTGAATATGACCTGTGATTGAGAAATTAACAATAACTAATAGGTAATATAAGAAAACATTTTCAAAATATTTGCGATGTAATTTCATATAAAGACTTCTCTCCATTTTTCAACAATGAAATGTAGGTATATCCTGGTCAACTATAGATGCGGTTAAACATGTTCTTTCGCAGTCTAAAGACATTTTAATCCAATAGCATTTAATGGAATTTGCAAGATTCGCTCTGATACACTTATGTTAAAGCATTGCAAAAGATGTAACAACTCTCTGATAAAAGCCTGTCCATCTGCAAATCAGGGTTAATAATTTTTTATCTTCCCTTTTAGTGGTTTTGCGCGGTTAGTAAAAATATCTACCGTTTGATGTTAGGGGCAAATTTTTTTCGACAAGTGTTATAATTCCTGCCATTATTTGACGTAATATTTTTACTTATTTAGCAATTTCGCTATGGAAATACAAACCAGAGTCCATAAAATAGCGCATCACTAACCTAACTATAAGACGCTAAACAGAAGCGGTAAATACGTTATCACAAACACACTCTTCGAGGGCTCTAATAATTCTGAACGAATTTTACTTGTATAAATGGATTATACCACCCATTCGTCTACCTAAAATTTAGCGAGCGCAGGTAAAAATAATGAGTTCAATAAGCGATTAACGATCCTCACGCATAGTACTCTGAATTAAACAAATAAATATACGTATATTGTAGATTAACAATCTGCGTATTTAAGAAATACATACATTTATCTTTCCTAATTTAATTACCATGTAGGTAAATACTCTGGAATCCGGTGCTTTGATAAGGAAGTCGTGTGCGGTATTCTCTACAAGCAGCAAGAGGATTGCCACTACAAAACCCCTTGAACGAGTATCATGTCGTATTCAGTATGTGTAATTACATGCTGAATACGATTACTATGTAACGGCATTACTATAAATACTTCTAATAGAAAACAGCATCTGCTTACAACTGTCAAATGTCTATATAAAATTGATAAGTATTTGCCAACTGTTTTAGACACTCGTGTGCATCGGCTACGTACGAGCCGACTTCAACTAGCTGTGTTTCTATAACCATTAAGAATTGGATATATGTTTATTCAAATTAGTGAACACTATCACCGCCTGAAATATTTACTATTATTACTGAAGATTTGTCTAGATCAATACCTCTATTTTGTTGTCAACCTCAGTGAGACTTCCTGAATAAGAAGGGTTATTAAGATTAAAGACACTAGCACTGAATTTTGTGAACTACAAACTTGACGCGCTTATTTACTATTACCGAAGCGAAAGACTAATATAACGAAAATGCAGGTCGTGAAGGTAGGTGTGAATGTCAACCCAATAGTTAACATAATTCCTTTTAATATTCTCATATTTTTTTTATTTTTATGATTTTTTAGATTTTTTAGATTTTTTCTTCTCTATCTTCATACTTGAATTTTCTCGTTTTTCAACTAGAACACAATTTCTTTTCTATCTTCTTTTGGGTTTCCGGGCTGGAACCACGTCACTGGTATAACTGCTGACATTTCGTACCCTCTCGTATGGGACATCTTCAGGGTTCTACTACTGCTACTGTTTGTTGCACTGAAACTCATTCATCACATCACCCTACACGTCACTGATTGCCTAGAAATTTCAATTAGTCTCAACGTTCAAATAACGAATTTCAGCCCTCACTTCACAAACGGTAGCATGCTCAATTTTTTTTTGATATATTGATCGCTCGCCAAAACAATACTGACTGCCAGAATGCGATACGAACTTGTACGCATTTAGCCGACTCGTTCATCATGAATCAAATATCCGCCGTCATCAAAATGGCGTTCATGTGTAAACGGGTGTCAGTTTTAGAATGATCGCACAATATTCTTTCTTTCGCAATATCTTTGAATGTATGTATGTATGTCTCGTAATTGGTATTTACATATATAATGTTGGGAAAATAAACATTATTATTATTAATTATTATTATGAAAATTGAAGTCAAAATTATTTAATTTGCTACAACATGGATTTTTGGGGTATTATATTGAACTTAACTGAAGTGGCTCGAAGAGTGGACGTAATAAAAATATTCAATTAAATTTATATTACGAATAATTTAATTGAAATTTTGTATAATCTATATGAAGTGAATAGATTTTTAATAAAAGTATCCTCCTTATATGATTAAATTCAAACGAGAATGGACGATTTGATATTTTAAATTAAACGAGGTCACTCTGATTTAATACAACTTAATGACTCTAAATTTAATGGCATCATAACGTTTTCTGGAAAATTTACTTTTCGAGATAGGCATTTTATTACGAGTGGATTTAATAAATGGTACTTTCGCAATTTTAAAGCCGTATTACATCTTCTTGTTTGCTTTTCCCGTGGCTTCAATATTTTATTATTCGTTTTACAAAATATTTTCGTTATTGTGTACTTGCCGTATTTTTTTTGATATTCAATTTTTTTAAAGAATAAAAAATAAGACTTCTTCTATTTACGAAGCCTATTCAAAAAACGAGTACCAATTACTTTCAAATAAAATGGAATGAAGGCAAGTATACATACAGGACGAGTTTCCTTCGATATTTGGTACAACGATCTCCGAAAATAGTGAAGGAAATGGCGAAACATTTCTAGTTTTGCACGGTTAACTTAAAACACAATTTGTTTCTTTTTTGATCGTAAGTGACTAGATATTAAAAGAGTAATTATTTTCTTGGATTTGGTTAAATGCACATATTTCAGGTGTTTTTATTTAAGAAAAAAGTTAAGGGAAATGCTGATATTTATATATCTTATATATCTTTGCAAAATAGTCCAGTCGAGTTGTTATGAGCTGTTTTAATTAAGTGATGACATAAAATTAATGTTTTTATATGGAATTCACTTGACTATGGAAAAGACGTTTCCTTGCCATTATTTCAACTGTATAACACTTAATGCGGTTATTTTACAAATTGAAAGTATTAGGAGCATTTTTCTATTCGACTATGAAATTTAACTTTGTCATGGAAGTACCTTTTTAATGACCCAATCCCAAATCTTTAAACCCAATCTACAATTCCCAATCATTGATCCCAAATCTGAAATCTCATATCTTGAATGGCGAATCTCGAATATCAAATCTCCAGTACCGAATCTCGAATCTCGAATTTTGATCCTCGAATCTCGATTTTCAAATCTCGAATTACGAATCTTGAATATCTAATGCCGCATCCCGAATCTCTAAATTCGAAACTCGAATCCCGAATCTCGAATGGCAAATCTTGAATCTCGAATGTCGCATTTCGCATCTTGAATCTCGAAATTCGAATCTCGAATCTTGAATCTCGAATTTCGAATCACGATTCTCGAACATCGAATATAAAATTTCGTATCACGAATCTCGATTCTTGAATCTCCAATCTCGAATCTCGAATCTCAAATCCCAAATCTCAATTCCCAAATCCCAGATCTCAAATTCCAAATCAATTCGGACATGCTTTTTAAATTTGAAAAAACCGCAGCTAATTAAGCCCCGTTTTAGGTATCAAACCCTCAAACGATGTAAATGACAAAAGAGAAAAGACACAAATATGTAATTTCTCTTAATAAAGAAGGAACGTTAAATTGGAGGTGATGTATAAATTAACATTAAGTTGATAGTAAAATATCTAATATTATCGAATAACAAATGAAGTTTAGTTTGAAAATCTAGTTTTTTATAACGCAGTTTTAAACTATAAAAACAAATTAAACAGTTTTCCCGAGCAAATGTTAAAAGGAATCATTCAAATATTAATTACACCCTGTTTACTACGTACGTTTCAAGGAATAACACTTATCATCAGGTAAACTTGTGTTATTAACGAACGACTCCTTTGTAGGGCTTGTAGTACCTTTTTGATAGAGAAAAATAATGAAATAATATTGCCATTGTTCTGTCATTCAGTACATACGTGTGTTGTACGATAGAAGGAGGTAATGCTTTTTCATTATTTTTCTGTATCGAAAAGGTGCGATGAGCCCTACAAAGGAATCGCTTGTTAATAACACAAATTCGCCTGATGATATGCATTACTTGGTTACAATTTGTCACTCGATTTACTCGATCAAGATATATTTCAACAATTCTGGAATGAGTTTAATGTTAGTTCTAAATTATCAGGACGACAAACGTTACAGAGTGTTGTACCAACAACAAAATGAAATGTAAGTTAGTAAACAAAAAACGGTGGTTATGTGTGGACGAGATAACATATATAAATAAATATTCTATTGTTAACATTGTAGTGCACGTTCTAGACCCTCTTAAATCGTCACCTGGTTTGTTATTAGTGTACAAAAGACCAAAACTATGTAATAAGTTATGTAATAAGCCAGTACAAAGCGCTGTGTTAGCCGTGCTCTTAAAAAACAGACCGGTAATTTATTGCATATTACGTGTAAAATTCATGAATGTCATCTTGTGGCAGAAACTATTCGAAGATTTCATCCAGAGGTAGATGCAATAATTGCAAGTACAAAGGCGGTGTTTCGCAAGTCCCTCAAAGTACTCGTGAATCACAGACAGTGGTCCTGTATCACTGAACCACCACAGACGAGTATTGTGTGTATAGAGCCATCAAATAATTTCAAAAACTATTTTAATTAGGCCAATTTTACATAAGTAATTCGATGTGAAACCATCGTTTTGTGTATTTATGAACGTACGAGATTTTCATCGCGGAAAACGCCTCGTTGAAGCAAATGTCGAAAGATACCTGATGCTGCAGTATTTTTTCCGATTCCATCCACTATTGAATAACGAATATTAGGCGAGTCGGTGTCTATTACTTAATTTACTACAGTACGCAGGCCTCATAATGTAGCTTTAATAATTATTATATTTACCATGTAACAGTTATCTATCTAAGGAATGCACATCCACATAGCTCGGATCTAACTATTCTCTGTTGCTATTTCTATTGAGCGGCTATCCTACAATACATCCCTGTATTCTGGACTAAGTGCGCAACTTTACTAATAAGGCTCCGCATAACGCATACGTTACTGTTCATCTACTTCATATTAGCATATGGTACTGTTTCTTATTGTCCTGGGTCTTCGTTTAGTCAAGTTATCGTTAGTAGAGAATTCATATTACAGCATTTATAACATATTCCTACAAGTTAGTGTAATTATGTTAAAACTAAATGTAATTCTAAATTACGAGAACGTAATGTGTTTGTATTACCTAAATTAACATTGTTAGACTCTCTTATTGACTTTAAGTCCGAAACGAAAGGTCAACTTAGTTATTCCGCTTTGCATACCCACATTAAACAAAAATAAAAGTTTCTTTTACTCAAAGGGCAACTGAATTTTGTTTGAGTTTACGTAACGAGTGCATTTTTTTAAAGTTTATCTCCCTTTTCCCTCAGGAATTTATTCGAAATGAAGTTGAATGCTCCTATAAATTCATAAAACTTACTTTTAAGCACTACTTCACTTAAACTTAACTGTGAACTATACTAGTTTACTTACACGTAAGTATACGGCCTTTGCAATAAATCGTTGCTCGGTGCCTCCTATACATCGACACTTCTAATATATGGCCATAGTTATTTAGAAAGAGTACCGTATTATCTGAGCTAAAGCTGTGATATTTATTGCTCGAAATTAATTTAATGAATCATTCTACTTGTACCGATATTCAGTACATTATTTTGTGTTACTAGCTGAGAATTTAATATGAAATGATAATGTCTAAAGTAGGTAAAACTATTTATAATAGGATGCAATTGGGAGATTGACGTATATAACTATATTTTTCTCTATATTGCTATGGTTTGTTAAAAAAATATTTTCTAGAATTCCGGAGTCGAATAGAAATGTACGAGATTTGTTCCGAAAGAAAGTTCATATCTGGTCAATAGCGATAATATCCCTTTCAAAGTATTTCAATTAGGAAGCCATAATCTTCTTCCAGCGATTCTCCCACTTTTGGAAACAGTCCCACATCGTCGAATCTACTTCCTATAAAAGAATATTTTAATTTGGGAAACAGACAGAACTCTCAGGGAGCTAAGTTAGGACAGTCGTGTGGTTGGCGTATTTGAATAATGCCGTGCTTTGCAAGAAATTTCCTGTTATCATACAATGAATGGGAGTTGTGGTGAAGCACTCAATCGCCACTTTCCAACAACTCTAGCCGTTTCTTCTTATTGAGTCACGTAATCGTTTCAAAACTTCTTGTTATTCTCTTTGTTTACCGTTAGACCTTTTGGAGCGTATTCATGATGAACAACACCTTTCTGGCCAAAGAAAATATTGAACATCACCTTGACGTTGCTCTAATTCTGGCGTCATTTCTTTGGGCCGTGACCCGTCAGGCATTTTCCAATGAGAAGATTGGGCGATTGTCTCAGGATCACAGAAATAAACCAATAATTTATCTACAATAATGACTTTTTTGAGCATATCTGAATTGTGTCTAATTGCTTCCAAACGTATACTCGATAATTCTTTTGGTCTTGTGAGCAACCATGGAACGAATTTTGAAGTCACACGACTCAGCAATTTTCCACAAAAAGCATTATTTTGGTCACTGTTGAACACTAGATGACTGCCTTAATAGCACTGCGAGCGTTGGGTCGACAGCGCGTGCTTGGAAGAATTGCAAAGGATTGATGTTATAGTTGGGAGACCGCCAGCCAGTTACCATTCTTCGAGCTGTCCATATACCTCGTTTGTATGAAAGTTAAAACAAATTCGAAGATGCTCAAGTTGCAGCAGATTTAAATATTATTTATACTACTTATAATTGACTAGTTGAAGCACTTGCAATTACAAAATCTTTGTCGTCATTAGTGTACTCAATGATAGTGAACACTGTACAAATGCAATATTCATTCAGCAAAACAACAAATAGTAGTGGTATTGCTAAAGTAGATAGCGTGCTAACGATTAAACAGATTAAAACAAATGTTTCATTATTAGATGTAGAATGGCTGTTCTCTGCATATAAGAACATTTATTCCTCACGGCGAACACGAACATGCAAACGTAAAGGAACTATTGAAACATAACTGACGCTGCGAATATTTAATTGATATTATCCATTTCGTGCTGAAAAGCCACCTTAAAGAAGTAAGCATTTTTTACATTTATTATCTGTCGAACTCTTTGTTCTTCCTCGAGGAAGGCCGAATGCTCGCAGTGCTAACTCTAGTAAGGACAGAACAATTTACTTGTAGAGATAAGGTATTAACAAATAATAAAAACAGTAAAGAACCAGATTGGATCGTTGAGGTACACCGTCAGTAGGAATAACAGTATTAGAACATCCACGACAAGTTACGTACAATTTTGATTGCCTCAAGGAAGATCGGAGAAGATCGATCGAACTTGGAGGAAAGGCCATATGAACTGAGTTTATTTAAAAGGGTTTCGTGACCAATTAAGACAAAGGCTTTCGACAGGTTAATGTAAAAATAGCATCTATCTGCTCACGTCTGTTCCAAATCTCACAGATTTATTACAAATATATATTATATGGTAGTACATTTTCACAATACATTTAATAAAAATCGTCGTGAAGCTGCATTCCGTTTCGATTCTGATAAGCCCGAGTAGAATCAAATTGTATTGCAATACACACCATTATACATTCGTACTTGATAGTTAGTTTTATTAAGTGTATGTTGTGTAAAATAAAAATTTTCCTTGTTTTTCTACGCTGAAACAAAACTCGTATTCTTGGCAGTATATTTGACTATATGGTTGACTAATAGATGATTGAGCTGTCACATTCTGTACATTCGTCTAAGCATTAAGAGCATGCGTAATGTTTATACAATCCAAATTAAGAATGTTTTATTTCGGAATACAAATGTCGAAATTGTTTATGATCGAGCTATTTAAACGTTCCGTTTGACATTGTCTCGGTAGCATATTTATATTATTTGATTTACGAACCAGGCGAAAGGAAAAAGAAAAGAATAAATAAATAAATGTGTGCGTGCGCGTATAACTAGAAGTGTTGTTATTGTCGTGTGCTCTTATGTCAACAACCTCATTTAGATAAACGTGTGTATTTGTTATTATTTTAGCTTTTTATATCTCGCGGACGCTGTTATCTTAGCAATTGAGGATGTCCTGAACTTGACCGAATTTCTGAAATGCACTGTAAAGAGAATTTTAGACAGTTTTTACTTGTAGAAAGAATAATTAAATTACGCTTTGAATTAAATAAAAGAAAAGTTAAATTCACATATAACTGCGGGAATGGATCATCAATTAGTGAACCTGATGACATGCGGCAGTACTAATAAACAATTTTATTTGTTTTTCAACTTCGCAAGGCTTCAAAACATAATTCACAAAATTTGTGTTTACTCCGATCAAAAAGATGCTTGCTATTTAGGTAGAAAGCGAACTGTTTTAGCATGTTTTGAAATGTGGAAAACGTGGAGTAATCAGTAATTAAGTTCTTATTTTTAAAAAACGGAATAAAGTTTCTTTGTTTTCACCCATTTTGCTGAACATTGGCAATCCATACCATCCACGTGATCCCGCCAGATTGTTCTTTTCGTCTTTGCTCGTCCTATCACATTCTCAACCCCACTGTCTCCTCTAATTCTTTCATCTTTCACTCCCTTTCGCTTTATTGTTCTTAGTGTTTCTATTTCCTATGTTCTTAAAATGTTCTTAGTTTTCGTTGTTTCTGCACATGTTAATGGAAGCTTTTATACATCTTCTTTTCTTTCTTCTTTCTTCTTTTGTTTGCCTCATTTTATTTTTAACGCTGATGTATCTTGTTACAAGTTGTTTTTCCATTTATTTGTGGTTATCTTTTCGTGCGTCTCGTTGCGCAGGTGTGACTTGTGAATCTGAGATCTTTAAGTGTTAAAAGCTCTTTTACATTAGAATTTTTCGAATATAGAGTACGCAAAGGTGATTGTGTTGAGATTAATCTAGATCATTAGCGTTGCTGTTGAAGTGAATATTTAGTACTGAGTATATTGGAAAATTTTGCATTTGGTGGTATTTACATAAACTACAATAGCTGATTTATTGGCAAATACGAAAGACTTGACCAAAATGGCGACAACAAGAAACTCACTTTCGCAGAGTGACTTTCTTTCTTGTTATCGCCATTTTGGCCATGTGTTCCTATCCTGACAATTGCTTTTCTTGTTGTGTAATTTTAGGGTGCTAGATGTTGGTCACAATTGTTGGATTGCAGTTTTTTTCTGTAATTTGATTTCCTTGAAGGTATTTACGTAGCCCATAATTTCACGAAGTTAATAGAAGGGCCGATAGTCAGGAAGTTTTTTTCTATATGCATAAAGTTAAATTCACATAAATTTTTGATCTTCAACCCACATTAATTAATTATAGAAGTTATTTAAGATATTCTTTTATGTTTAGACTCTTTCCTTAAAGTTAATTAAAATTACAATTTTGGGCTTATTTTCATTTTTTTTATACGAGATGTAATTTAATTACATGTCACTGTCAACGTAGAGCAGCTTAACGTTTCAGACTATTCTAGAATATTATCTTATTCTATGTACATATGTATATTTGATGTAACCGAAACTAGATCTAGTTCTATATAAAATTATTTTAATATTGTCAATTTTTTTTATTCGTCTTGTAGTTAGGCATTCTAGTTTACGTCAAATCTTAACTAGTGACTAAGTCACTTATTTCTTTTTATTTTATTTAAAATTATAATAATATTTCTGCAGCTAAACGCTGTACTTCCTAAAATCTCGCCCTTTTTATGTATTCTGTTTTTTTATAATTAATTAAAAGCGAAATTTCGTATTCTTAGTTGTTCTGCCAACAAGTTTTGCAATATACTAGGGGTCTGATAACCAGGAAGGGTGCGAGATTCCTTGTTTCTTTAAAACTTGGTGTCGTGGGTTCCACCTACTGAGTAACCGACACGAACCGCTCAGCCCGTTCAGGCTGGCAGATGCAGCTTGGCTTATCAAACGTCTGCTGATAGTTTTTTGCAACTGATAAACTTTCTCTTTCTATCCTGTTTGGAACTTTTAAAGCGTGGCAAGACCCACCCGCATCTTGCTATCGATGGAAATATATTTATTTCTCTATATACATATCTCCTACATACCCTGAAATACGATTTGCATCGTTCCCTTATATTTGAAGGTCTTTTGTTAATTTCCCATTACTTGAAATTTTTACCCCAAGGTAATTAAATATTAGCACCTACTTTATTATTCTATCATTGACTACAAGCTTGTATCTAATCGGGTGCCTTGAAATAACCATTGCTGGCTTTTGTCAGTAGATACTGTCATATTCAAACCTACCGTAGGTAAAAGAAACGTTGGATCTCGACGATTAAGAAAATTATAAATTCGCAATAGCGCAAAGTAGTTCTGGCGTAAGAAGAAGAAGATGAAAAGAAAAACAAACGATAAAATCAAAGCTGAGCTGGAGTTTGTTTATGGGATCCAATCTCCATCAATTGCTACTGTAAAACGATTGACATCTCAGTTTACTAGTGGCCGGGCTAATATATTTAATAAACAAAACACAATGGACGTTCAAAAGAGGTGTGTAGATTTGAAAAGTATATGATATTGTTACGAAGTAGAAGAGGTTCTAAAAATTTCATATGCACTAGTGGATTTGATTTGATCATCAAAAGAAAAGGTAAAAATCCCCTTACCACATCAATGTTCGTATTCTGTATAAGTCGTAGGATGAATTAGACCATTCTGGGCGAGGATAACTTCCTTGAGCTAACTTGTTGGCTACGCTAAAAGTTAACAAAATTACTTCCGATTATTGACCAAAAGATCTCGAGATTTGCGTTATAGAGAAGTCCTTTTTCTTCATAATAATTTTCGAATTCATGATGCAGGGAAAGTCCAACTCATCCGCTGGGAGCTTAACTTCTTTGAATTGGGTCACCGACCATACAAATAGTACTAGCAAAGTTTTGCAATACAGTTTTGTTTATTTAATTTTTTCAAAGTAATTTCCTCTACACTCAATACACCTCTCCATCCTCCGAAACTAATCTTTAAACCAGTTCTGCCAAGTTTCACTAGGGAGTAAAGCACACTCGTTGTCCCAAGCCCGCAGAATGTCCTCATCACTGGAAAATCGCCTCCCTTTTAGCTTGATTTTCCCATGCGGGACAGTGCAAAGTCGCAGGGAGCAAGATCTGGACTGTAGAGAGGGTGCTCGAGAAGTTTCAATCCTGTCGTGGTCAAATATTCGGTGCAGGCTTTGGCGCGGTGAGCTGGAGCATTATCGTGATGGAAACACCAGGTATCCATCCCTGCCTTTGGCCGCAGGTTCTTCACAGATCCAATAACTTTAGGCAGGCACTGTTCAGTATACCACTTAGCTGTGACTGTCGTCTGTGTGTTCAAAACGACGCGTTCCACAATTCCACTCGATTTGAAAAATACAGCTATCGCTTTCTTCTTTACAGATCGGGATTTTCAGCCAAGTCTCGTCACCTGTCACGATGTTGTTAACATACCGACATTGTCCTTCATTAAACTTTTTTAGCATCAAGTCACACGTCGTGTCATCTGTTCTTTAGTCAGTAGATGCGGCACTCAGAGAGAACAAAGTTTCTTCACGTGCAAATGATCATGCAGAATCGAACGAATTGCTGGTGCATTAAACTCTGTCTGTTGGTAGGTCACTCGCCTGTCCTCGTCAAGCATTTTCGTCACAGTAGTAACGTTTTCCTCCGTAACTGACGTTCGTGGCCTTCCCGGCCTCCCAGCATCCTCCAGGGTTTCTTCCTCTTTCGAATTCTCTATACCATCTGAATATCGTTGTGCGATGTGGTCAAACATCACCAAGTCTAAGAGTCATTTTTTCGAAGCACTGGTCTATGTTTAAACTACGCACGAAATTATAACGCAAAACTGCCCTTATCTCATTTCGTGAATACGATGCCATCGCAACCACTTTACACTCTCACTGCTAACGAATAACTGAGCCCATCGACATGGCGCGGCGGCTACTAAGCACGTATGAACATGTCTCAATATGCAGCAACAAGCAGCTTCCTACGATTCATAGTTGCGTCATATTGCAAAACTTTCCTAGTATCCTTTGTATCATTCGGATTTGGCTCCGATCAATTCCTTTTAATTTAGAAATACGGAACAGAGCCTCAGAAGACGTCGTTTTCTAGACGATCAGTAATTGAAACAGGAGATTGTTGCCTTTTTTGAAAACCAACAGAAACCGTTTTTCTTCTTATGGAAATAAAATTATTGTAGAAAAGGTGACGTAAGTGCGTTAAAGCTAAGAGAAATTACGTTAACAACAGAATTATAAAAAAATTATAGATTCTTTGTTTTATTTAACTAGGAAACTTTTAAAGTTCCCCTCATGCAATTGATTAATAAATCAAAACAAGTCCAATAAACGAATAGGCGACAGTTGTATTTCAATGTCTGCTAATACTGTTTTAATTAAATAATAATGGTTCATTACGAAACTGTTCATTATATTTTCCTATTCGTTTATAATCTTGAGAATAACGTCGGCTAGATGCAAAGTGAAAACGTTCGTTATACAATTATTGTTTAAATACTTCATATCAGTAATAAGCTACGTGCAGTCTTAAATATACATCCTCAATCGAACTAAAGCATAACAGGAAATACTACACCCGTATCTGCAGACCGTCTCGACCTTTTGGGATGAAACACAAAACCTTTTTCAAACCTCTATTGTCTTGGTATACATGCGTATTTATTACTACACACATACATACATATAAGCACTTACTACGTATAATTTACAAGGCTTTTTAAAGCACGATCCTCTCTTTCTTACACTCGCATACACACAACGCCTGCAGTCCGTACGCACTTGACAAATACATGGGTGTCCGAGATCGTGGCGCCCATAATGTGCGCCCGCCACACCAATTAAAACTTCCTTAATTCCGTAGTAAACGCGGACGTACCATTCTCGTATATTAAATGAACTTCATTCAAATGCACGTGCCGTGTGTATTGTCCGACACGCGCGTCCGGTTTTTTCCCTATCACCTCGACTCTGAAATATTTAAGAGTACATGGAGTTTTCGCAGTAATGGAGGCCTAGGACCTCCACGTCTCGTCATTATTATTTAAGATTGGCCTTGTGGTTATTTTCGCAGCATCTGTAACGGAACAATGAGATATTTTCTCGAATGTAGATAATACGAACCCTAACAATTAATTGCTCGGACAGATCAGCAATATTAATGTGTTTCTTTCTTATGAGGACGTTTAAAAAATACACATTTGAATGTTGATTGTAATTATGATATTCCATTTATTAATCACTAAATAATTTTGTTTAGTCACTGAAGGTTGATATATAACTCCTTGCCACATTAATTTTCGTATTCTGTATACGCATTTCTACAACTAAGTTGTCATCATCAGCAGATAATTAAAAAGTGTCGTAGCTGGTAAACTACGGCGAAAATTATCCGTACGAAAACGAACTCTGTACACTGTATATTCGTTTCACAAGATTTTTAAAAATTGTTTGACTTAAAACAATTTTTAAAAATCTTATTATATTAACCTTCAGTGATTAAGTGAATCAACCACAGGCTCCATCAAACCTACCTTCAAAATAATTTCGTCTTTTAATTCGCTTAAATAAATGCTCTAAAAATGATAAATTGCACCGGCACACATACTTATACTTTGGTTTTGACATATGCTAATTTTTATAAAAAACAGAAACTTTAAAAAGCAGATGGTTAAGTTAGCTGTAGTTTTGTGTGGATTTTTATGAAAAGATTTTTCTATTTATATCATACTTTAATTCACAGGTACCGTCAAAAATCGATCACCATTCAATTTACTATTTTTTAATAAGCTACTAATATTATTTAAAAATCAAGTCTACTGGTGAGAGTATAAGAGGAACATTGAAAAAACAAAACCCTTAGTTGCTTGCCATTTGTCTCAGCAATTTCTAGTGTTGATTTTTGCTTATATATCACATGGCACGATATTGATTACAGACAACTTCTAATTCAACATGGCTTTGAGTCTTTGACAGAACGGATGCAGTAAGTCAGTGCTGCTTTTATGAATGGCTTGATCTCTGGGAGAATTGATGCACCAAAATTACTAGTCGGCGTAGAGTTCACAGTTCCAAAATTGGAATCAAGGTTCAATTATCTACTGTACATGGAAACGCCAAGAGCCAACATAATTCTTAAAGCTCCATTAATGTACTCAGCTAGGAACTATAACCTCCTCCATCGACGCACTGTTTGATATGGTGCTTTTCTTAGTACAGCTTAATTTGTATAACTTTTTTTTATTATTTGCATTGATTTTTTTATTGTATTGTTAATGTAATATTTTCCTTTTGTAAGTAGTTGCCCCACTTGGAGTATCTCTGTTGAGTTATTAATAAATATTATTATTATCATTATTATTATACAATTCAACAGTCAAGATGTCATTAAGGTATAACTCTAGTAGAAGACGACGGTAGTATTCGATATACGGCTACGAAATCGGTTGATAAAGGTACGTGGGGAGAATCTAAGTTAGAGAACGGTAAAATGGCACTTCAAAGAGGTTAGGTTAGGGTCTTTCTAATCAGTGTCAGGTCCAAAATTGCTCGCAAAACATCGAATGGCTCCCTTACAGTTTGCAAGGCAATATTTAGATTGGACAGAGCAGCAATGGAGCAATGTTTTATTCTTAGATGTTATTTTGTGGTCTTCGGATGGCCGAGGAAAGGTATGAAGGAGATCAAGAGAACGGTATTTTGAATGTGCATTTTCTCCAATGACACTGTTTTACAAAAACTCTGTAATGGTATGGAATGACATTTCGTACCAAGCCCATACGGAATTCGTTTTCATCGAAAATTGATTTTTGACAGCTCAAGATATACAGAAAAGATCTTTTCGGAACATGTTGTGCCCTACTGTACGCAGCGCGGGTCATTTCAGAATATTAGCAACGAGTGCAAATTCATCAAATAATTTTGACACAGCGTATCGCTGACCTAAACCCTATTAAGTATGTATGAGACATGTTTAAGAAGCATGTTAGAGGCCGTGCAGCCTTCCCGGAGAATGTAAATGACCTTCGCATTGCTCTTCAGGAAGAGTGGAGAAATATTCTTCAAACCGTCATTTAAGTCATTATTTAAAGCATATGTGGGCAACAACCGGCCCGCGGGCCGGATATGCCCCGCTGTAAGATTTGATCCGGCCCGCCAGACATTCATCGTATTATTTCATGTCTGATATCTATCGCTAAAAATTATGAACACTACTTTAAAATGCACTACTTTTCAACGCGGCCCGCGAACGTATTTGCACATTAAAATTTGGCCCACAACATGTCAAAGGTTGCCCATACCTGATTTAAAGCATGCTTCGAAGAATGGAAGATGTAATAAGTGCAAGAGAAAGAAATATGTATTATTATATTATAATAAATTACATAATCTGGAATTTTTTCTTCTTATAAATTTGTAATGCTTTTAATTTTATTAATAAATTGTCATTAAAAGCCTTTAAGCAAATTTAAGTTACTCATGTTGGCATTAAATCGGCGTAATACAAATCCTAAAATAATAAGAAATGATGAAATGTTACATTGACTGACAACATCCACAGCCCCCGCCACACTTCTTAATGTTTTACAGTAAATTGCTGACATTACAGAACATATCGTGGTGGAAGTGTTCACCATGCGCATTACTAACGTCGTCCATATTTTTTGGACAAAGTCCAAGTGCGAATATAAAACGTGCACTTTAAGGATCATATTGCAACCAGCACCGTGAAATGCATGTATCGTGCTCATTATCGTGCTTCGTAATTTTCTTCTTTTTTGTTTCCCAAAAAACTATATACCAAGGACACCCGCGCAGCTTTTTCGCATGCTGTTAGTTTGGTGTCGAATTTTCTACCATTTACTATTACTCGTATCCGAGGTTTTATGGCTGCAATTAACGAATATTAATCACTCCACTTCACCTTCGAATTCAGAGTTTGTTTCATTTTTTAAAAACAAGAACTTACTTATTGATCGGTAGTACAAATAAGAAGCGTTCCTGCGATCGGAATGATCATAAATTTTTGCAGTTATGTTTCAAAGAAATGTTAAGTCGTAAAGCGAATAAGATTTTTTTATTAATGCCGCCTTCTTTCGTATGGTTGACCAATTACTGATCTTCCCTCGTATTATTCCAATTTAATAAATTTAATAACACAACTAAAATGAAAAAATATTTGATATTTAAAATATAAAAATATATTTTATTTACGTATTCCATTTAACCATCTAAGGTTGATATATAATCCCTTTCTGTATACACATTTCGAGAACTAAGTCGTCATCACCAGCAGATAATTAAATAGTGTCGTACCTGGAAAACTACGGCAAAAGCCCGCACGAAATTAATGTGGAAATGGGTTATATATCAACCTTAAATAATTAAGGCACCATCAAAATTACCTTAAATATTCCAGGCAAATAAAGCTCTAATTTCAAGTGTAAACAGTCAATTAACAGTATTGTACAGACACAATACAATGTATGTAATACGACGATATACTTTAGAAGAAGCATTGAGGAACATTAGAATGCTGTAAACAATAAAGATTTTGATTTTCGTGATTTTTTAAAGACAATGGGTGTTGAATTTTTATTCCCATTTTTTTTTTCTTAATACACATTGTACAACGACAAGCGTTGATTATCTGACACTCGATTACCTCAGAAGTGGATTATCGCTGGTCCTGTGAGATTTTCGTTAGAGGAAAGTCCTTTCTTTATAAATTAAGCGTCAAGAGATTTTCTATACAACGAGTGTCAGGAGAAAACAGTTAAGATTTTCTTCTTAAAGTTGTTAAGTATACACTGACTATTTATCGCTCTGTGGATTCCGTTCCAAAATTAGAAAACAAATAAAATTTACTTTTCACTTATGTACTTTTTTCAACTTTAGTTTGAATAATATTCTTTGTATATTGTTTCCAGTTTTACTTATTTTTTAGTTTCCCGTAAATTTCATATCTGATAAAACTTATTCGTAACACGCCACTTTCAAATCTATCGTTAAAATACAATATTTTGTACACATACAATTATTTCAATATTTCTTTTCGTTGTTTAAGTGCATTTATTCGTTGTAACGTTCATATTTTCAACAGAATTACTGTGTTAAGACGGGGATTTTGTCGCTATGAGTGGTTCAAAAAGATGTTATATAAATAGCCAAAAACATTTTTGCTATACATGTGGAGATATGAGCCCAAAACTTAAAAGAAAATATGTCTGAGTTTGTAAAAGTATTTGCTGTATTTCCCGTCGACAAACACCGGGCTCTTAATTGTGTTTATATATCGGTGTTGAATATTTAAAATTATGGAAAAACGGCAATAGTAGTGCTTTTAAATTTGGAATCCCAACTACTTGGCGAGACCAAGAAATCATCTAGACGAGTATGAATTACAAAAATCGAACTAGGTATGAGTATCAAAGTACTACGACTGTGAAGTGTCCCGTGCAATATTCAGTTGACGCAATAGTTCCGTGGGTTTTAATTACTGAAAGTAAATCTAAACCCTTAGTACAAGACGATTTAGAATCTAGATCATCAGAAAGTGGTAGTGACTTTGAACGCTTAAGTGACGATAAACCTCTAACGCTTTTCATAGAATGAGTTGGGCGACCTAGTAAGAGATTTGACTGTATCTCTTTAGAGACTAAATTGTTGGCATTATGACTGAAAGAAAAAATTTTGCTTGCTTCAGGTGCAAAAAATAGAAGAGAAAAAGTGTTACGGAGTTATTTTGTCCAAGAAGGCAATATTACTTTTTGTCCAGATATAAAAAGTTTATTGGTAAGTATGAGTTCGGTACAATATGAACCAATCGAACACGTTTTATTTATTGACAGTTCAAAACGCAGTCTTAAATACATTTCGTTGCACGACGGAAATAAATACGCTGGGTTGCTCATTACTCGCAGCAAAAAAGGGTAGAATATTGTAACACTTGATCAATCTTGAATAAAATGAAGTATCATGAACACGAGTGGGTAATTTGTGTTGATTTAAAAATGGTGAACATTCTTTTCGGTTATCAAAGTGGTTTCATTAAGCTTCCCTGTTTTATTTCTTGAAGGCAGCAGAGCTAAACAAAAACATAGTGTAAAGAAAAAAAAACGCTATTACGAAAAAATATAATACCTGGTGGGTAAAATGTAGTCCAGAATTCATTGCTAACTCGTGAAAAAAATATCCTGCTCACTTTACATATAAAATTGGAAATCGTGAAACAATTCGTTAAATCTCTTGATAAAAATGGAAACCTTTCAGTGGTTTGCAGAACATTTCCCCAGCAAACCATTGAAAAGATTAAAGCAGGTACTTTTGATATCCCTCAAATCAGACATCTTATCAAAGGTACTAAATTTACAGATTCGACGACTGAGCTTGAAACAAATACTTAGACAGCTTTTGTCTCAGTGATGTAAAGTTTTCTTGGAAATCGAAAAACGAAAGTAGAAGATCTACTTTAACTTTTTAGAAATATGGGATGTATGTATATAACCTCGTCAGATTTTCAGAATGCAGAATCTCTGAGCGAGAAGCAGGGAGAATATATGCGTCATTATGAAATAATATGAATTGTTTACAGAAAATTCCTTGATTTCGTATTGCTTGGTATGCGACCTTCAGCAACTTACAATACAGCCGTACTACATTTCTTTCCGCTGGTAATTATTTTGAAACTAATTGTACATATGCATATGTTCCTCTATATCATATGTGGGCAACAGCCGTCCCGCGGGCCTTATATAGCCCGCTGTAAGATTTGGTCCGGCCCGCGAGACATTGTCGTATTATTACATGTCTGATATCTATCGCTAAAAATTATGAACACTACTTTCAAATGCACTATTCTTAAACGCGGCCCGCAAACGTATTTGCACATTAAAGTTTGGCCCACAACATATCAAAGATTGCCCATACCTGCTCTATATTCAAAGTAATTTTGATGGAGCCTGTGGTTAATTAACTTAATCACTGAAGGTTGATATATAACCCCTTTCTACATTAATTTTCGTATTCTGTATACGTATTTCGATAACTAAGTCATCATCATCAGCAGATGATTAAATAGTGTCGCATCTGGAAAACTACGGCAAAATATCAGTACGAAACAAATTCCGCACACGATCTGTACCATCGAAAGCCAAAACGCACACTGTTGCAGTATGCGTTTTGGGTGACAACTTAGTTGTCGAAACACGTATACAGAATACGAAAATTAATGTGGAAACCTTCAGTGATTAAACCCTCTATATTCACTTGCTCTGAGACTGACCCTTTCTTAAATAATTGACATTGCTCATCTGTATCTTCTAAATTATTATAGGAGCTCTTTTTATGTCTATTTCTTTTTGTACATACCTTACATATATTTTTTCACTTTCCCAGAACTACGGGTGAGATGTGGGCAATAGTTATTACATTTTCTTGTCAAATTATATATATATATATAAGTATTTATAATTATGAATGATATTAAAAAAAAACAGTCAGAGTTACAAACTTCCACATAAAAATATTAAATTAATCCCATTTTCTTTTTTATTTCGAAAATAAAATTGTCATCCTTGTAACTATACTTAGTACGGATTATTTTTAAAATATCGCCTGTAACTAACAAAGAAACATAAATCACCCTGTAGTTTTATTTAAAATAGACTCCACGCACTTATGCACTTCCTTTTTCGACATGTAAACAAAGGCTCAGCTGGACCTATTCCGTGTAATTTTGTTTTGGTTAGTCGAGTTGCATGATACACGTCTGTATAAGTAGAGTCAAAACAAGTATACAGAACATTATTGCTGAGATAACAAAAACTGCACTTGTTATGTTTGTGCACGTTGTGCAAGCATATATTAGTTAATTATTCTTTTCATTCTAATGAAATCCTAAAGTAAATTATGAAGGAGATTTTCCTTTATCATTAAAGTACAGAATTACATTTTATATGTACAGTCAGTCACAGAAGTGTTCGTATACTCCGTGAATGTTGAATATCATTAAATGTATACATTCGGCTATGATAAAGTATATTTACTTCCATTTAACAACGTTAAGAAATTGTAAAAACCTTTAATAACAATATAAAAATTGTTATTACAATAAGAAAGCGGTTATTATAGCTTGATAATCACAAAAGAATTTGCTAAATATTCTAACATTAAATGTGAAAAGTTTTCTTACACTTCTTTTTTATAACATATTTCTCTATTATAAATCACAAATTTAGAATGAATTTGTAGTATCCGTCCTCTTTCGTAGCGTCACGTATTTGTGAAAAATAAGCATTTACAAAGATGAGTTGTAAAAGTAAATACACATCTAATCAAATACTCGAGTTAAAACCACTACACAAAGCAAAACATTAAGCCGAATAGTCAAATTTATTAAAAAAGCTCGTTCTGGAGTGCAGATTGGGAAAAGTGCTCAAAATATCTCGAGCTGTTGTAACTGTACCGAGAAATGGGTGCCCAAAGATTCTAAATGAGTGCAATCGGAGAACTGCTATAAGTACAAAGAGTTCAAATTCATGGATAAGTGCTCTGAGGATAGCCGTACAGATGGAATTTGATATAATTTTATATATTGTATATATGCGACGGTAGCCGTTTATATTTCGGGAACTGGCAACACTGTTAGTGTTGCTTCCGATCTGATAATCGCATCGTAAAGTTTGTCATTTTGAACAATATATTTACCTTGATAGTTTTATTATCCGGTCGCTATTTCTATTGTTGACAGTAACTTTTATGTCAGCGAAAAAATGGAATTAAATCGAGAACATTTTCGTTCAATTATTTTTCATAGCTTTCGGCGTGGATCATCTCAACAAGAATGCATCGATGAGTTGAATTCTTTATATGGTGATGAAGCACCATCGAAAACTACAGTACATCGTTGGTATAGTGAATTCAAACTTGAACGGCGTTCTTTGGACGATGAATTTCGTGAAGGTCGTCCCACAAATGTTGCTGTGTCGGAGAACATTAATGCAGTGTCTGAATTGATAATACAAGACCGTCATGTAATATACCGTGAGGGTATCTAGGTATTAGCAACACCAGCATGCATAAGATCCTGCACGAACATTTAGCCGTTAAAAAGCTATGTTCACGTTGCCTACCACATAATTTGACAACCGCTCAAAAAGGACTCGCATCGATTGGTGCCAAGAAGTGCACAAAAAATACAATGTTGGTGCTTCAAAGAACATTATAAAGTCGTCATAGATGATGAATCTTGGATATATACGTATGAGCCTGATAGTAAACGGCAGTCAACTGTGTGGGTATTTCAAGGTAAGCCAAAACCAACAAAAGTTGTTCGCGATCGAAGTACATCAAAACAAATGGTCGCCTGTTTTTTCGGAAAAACTATTCACGTTGCAACCGTGCCTTTAGAGAGTTGTAGAACGGTCACTTCCGAATGATACACAGCTATTTCTTTGCCAAAAGTTTTTGAAGAAATCAAGGAAAATTAACCGAAAACGACAGATTATTCTCCACCATGACATAGCGAGCTTTTACAGGTCGGTTCAAACAATTGAATATTTGACCAGGCAAACAATCGAATTAATGAGCCATCCGCTATACAGCCCCGATCTAGCACCCTGTGATTTGTTTTTGTTCCCACACGTGAAGAATATGAAATGGAAATTGTGACTCGCGCAATATTTGCTATATGCTTGTAGGCTTCAAATATTTACTCGATATTATTCGAATGGTATATTTTTCACGATATTTTCTAACAGCAGTAGCTCTTTGCACCTCGCCATAAATTAGAAGTATATCTGTTAGATCTGCAAAAATGTACATACCTGTTTGTAGTGTTTCCCATGTTAATTAAAAATCTAAGTTTCTTCAAAACGTTAACTCACCCGAAAAAGCGTATACTTGTAAAACGGATTAGCTACTGACACAAGCTGAGTTTAATAGTAATTAATAGATTCAATCATAACAGAAGCTTAATGAAGTGATATTGGTATTGAGACAAAAAGGCACCATATAAAGTTAGTTTAATTAAATTAATGTAATTTATTTATTTGTCAATATCTTGGTAATAAATTAATTCGGATTTAATTTTTATATGAACTTTCTTTTCTTTAGTACTAGAGAACATATCTTTAAACAGGAACCGTGCAATATTGAAATCCGATATGTCTTCCCGTAATTTAGAGCTCTTAAAAGTAAATTATAATACAATATTATTTTTAATATTAAATCTTAATGTCCATATTTAGTATTGATTACTCTTCACTTATTCAAAAAATCGACACCATTGCATTGTAATAAGTGTGTTGTATTTAGAGGAAACATCCTTGAAGTTGATTAAGAACATGTCAATATTTATTCACTCAGAAAATATTAAGACAGTTTTCTCAATAATTTTTTTCTAAGAGCCGTTTACTTAATACTAATACCTCATGAAATTTAACACCATCAAAACAATATTTTAGAGTTTATTTTCGAATAAGAAAAAGTGAACAAAAAATCGTAGAATGGTAAAATACATAGTCGTATTTACGTATTGTATACGAGGTATGGCAATTGAATAACGAGACTGCGTTCCTTCCCTCGCGTATCCGCAAGGGGCGAAGCTGTAATTGGAATGTCACTGACCTTGATACTTCCCAAGCAAATTTAGTTTATTTTCGAGCTTTAATTGTAGAGGACACTGTTATTTAATAGTGCGATGATAATGATTGACATAAAAGTCGAGCAGCGAATCAACTTGAAGTTCCTGGTCGAATTAAAAAAATCGCCAACAGAATGTTTGCAAATGTTAAAGGAGTTGTTTGGTGATAATGTTATATGCCGCTGGATCGCCAAGATAGAAAAAGGCACGAATGAGTAAGTTGACATTGAAGGCAATGCTGATCTTTTTTTTCGATATCAAGGTTGTTATCATTATTGACTGGATGCCGGAGGGTCAAACTGTTAATCAAAAATACTGCAAAGAAGTCCTAATCAAGCTGAGGAAAAGGTTAAGGAAGAAAAAACCGGATTTTTGGAAGAATAACTCGTGGATTTTGCACCAGAACAACGCACTAGCTCACAATGTCCTGTCTGTGAAGCAGTTTTCAGCGGATAAGTGCATTGGTATGCTTGATAATCCTCCGTATTCGCCAGATTTTGCGCCATGTGACTTCTACCTGTTCCCAAAAGAGTTCATAAAAGGGAACAAATTTTTAGTTTGTTGAATATGTAAAAGCAAAAACGGCAGAGTTGTTGAAGAAGCTAACAACTGATGAACTACAGCGCTAATTTGAACAGCGGAAGCGCCATACACAACGGTGTATAAATAGGGGTGGAGAATATGTAGAAAGGTATAAAAGTTAAATATAAGCTTATTTGCAATAAATAACATTTCTCACACTAGTCTCGTTATTTAATTGCCACATCTCGTATGGCAAACTGTGATTGTTAAGTCTATATACTAACACTAATATGAAATTCAACACTATTAAAAATACAGGGTCGTATTTACGTATTGTGCATAGGAAACTGTGACTGTTAAATCTGTATCTTAACATTAATATCCTATGGAATTTAACAACATTGAAAAATATGTATTTTAGTATAATAAGAAATAGTGGACAAAAAATCTTAAAGTTTAAATATAAGGAATCGTATTTACGTATTGCGTATAGCAAACCATTAAAACAATCTTTTAATAGGCGAACTTATTTTCGAATTAGAAATAGTGGACAAGAAATCTGAGAATGATAAAGTATGAAGTCATATTTATGTATTGTGTATAGCAAACTCTGATTGTCAAGTTCGTATACTAACACTAACATCTCATGAAATTTAACGCCATTAAAAAATATTTTAATAGGGGAATGTATTTTTGAACAAGAAATAGTAAGCGAACTTATTTTCGAATTTAAAATAGTGGACAAGAAATCTTAGAATGATAAAGTATGTAGTCATATTTATGTATTGTGTATAGCAAACTCTGATTGTCAAGTTCGTATACTAACACTAATATTTCATGAAATTTAACGCCTTTATAAAATATTTTAATAGGGGAATGTATTTTCGAACAAGAAATAGTAGGCGAACTTATTTTCGAATAAGGAATAGTGGACAAGAAATCCTAAAATGACAAAATACAGTGGTATTTACGTATTATATATGGCAAACTGTGATTGTTAAGTTCATATAGTAACACTAATATTCCACGAAATTTTACACCATTAAAAAATATTTTAGTAGGCGATTGCATTTCAGAATAAGAAATTTTAATTTAACACCATTAAAACAATTCTTTAGTAGGCGAATGTATTTTCGAATAAGAAATCGTAGACAAACTTATTTTCTAATAAAGAATAGTGGACAAGATATCTTAAAATGGCAAAATAAATAGTCGTATTTACGTACTGTCTAAAGCAAACGGTGATTGTTAAGTCCGTATATTATCTATTTACACACGTATAAACTACTCAAATTAATTTTACTTTGCGAATGAACTGTGCTATAGGGATAAGACTTTATACCCGCGTTTCCATATAATAGTCGAATTGTGTTTAAGCGATACGCACATGTGCTAATGGAAGCAACATGCAGATGTGTCTCATCCATAGAGAGAATCTACCTACTACCCTCCTGTCATAGTCCCTGGAACACATAGTTACACATACACGCTCACATACATATATGTATATATATATATATATATATATATATATATATATACTTATATATACTCAAACACACACACACACATATATATATATATATATATATATATATATATATATATATATATATATATATATATATATGTATATTCTGGAGTACCAGTGGTGGGCAACAGAGGGACGTGGCGGCGGCAGTTGGCGGCAGTGGTGGTATATCCCGAATCCATCCCCGCCTGCTTGTTCTCGCCTGTGCAGTGATCAATAGAAGTCTTCGTTCGCCGTGTTCCTACCCGAAGCGAGAGCGTTAGAGAGCTCACTCAACACAGTGCCACATTCTGTTTGCCATCTCGACGTATACTCTCTGCCGGTGTTCATCTTCTCCACGGAACCAACGCATCCCTTCCGCATCAAAAGGTAAGTGCATTGTGTTTATCAGAAACCCGTTTAATATCGATTTTCGACAAGTGTTTCCCGATATCTTAGTGTTTTGCGAAATTATTCGACCGTTGCGCGAAAATTGCAGGTCCGCGATAGAAAAACACGTTTCGGTCGCTGAAAATTATACTCGAGCGATCGGGGGGAGGAAAAAAACTCGCATTTTCGATGGACGACGGAAATTTCACACTCAGCTTCTCGAACTAGACCGTTTCCTTGTGTCGCGTATTTTCTTTCCGCAGATACGATTCGCAGAAACGCATCATTTATCTCCCGGAGGAGCATCGCCAGCATCCTCAACCATTAGGAACGATTTTTTCTTACACATTTCCAGATTATTAAGTCAAATAACGCGTCGGGAGGGTGAATTCATTACGTGAAACCCTCTTGTGCCGATTCGCTCGTCGTGATAGTGTAATAAATGACGATATCGTCTCGAAGTTTACATATTGTAATTATGAATACGCTGATGTAGGAACGTAAATAGAACATTATAGGTGCGCGCTATTGTTGGACAAAAAGGTGTTGTTTTTGTCCAAAGTAAATATGAATAAATCACATTTATTTGATCGATTTATTAATAAAACAATTTTTTGTATTTAATATTAAGCGCTCTGATTTTTATTTTTAAAAATTACAACAAATATATTAAAGATTCTATAGCTGATATAATTTAATTACTACTTCTAGTTCGACGTATTTTTTTATCATTTATTTCTACAACCAAAGTAAGTTGTTTAAATATAAATTAACAAAGGACATGAAATATATATATTTTTAGCAGATCAACTGAAAAAGAATTAAAATATTAATTGTTATAAGAATAAATTAAAAATGTATTTGTTTAAAAACTGGTATTATACCCTAGGCGAATTTTTTTTGATATGTGGTTTCTCCACAATTTTATTTAGTTCCAATAGTTTAAACATAAACAGGTAACAAATGTAATTCATTACAAAGAATTTATTGGACCATTTACACATACTAAAAAAAGACAGATTATGAAATTGATTAAATAGTTTTGTCCGCAAACATAATTTCTGTTGATGTAAATATTGTTTTGGTCATTGTGAAATGTTTATAAATATCTTATCACATAATAGTTGTAAATAGAAGCGCCAGTTTTGTTGGAATTTGATCCTAAAAATATCGAAAAGTTAGAGGATTTTAAAAATAATTTATATTTGCCCCAAAATATCTAATAACAATTATATCAAAATATAAGCTAACAAGTGGTACGCATTATAATTTCGAGATTAGAAATTTATTTAATATTAAAATGTATGCTAGTATGTTAAATGTTAAAATTTCGTATTAGCAAAACAAATAAATAATAGTTATTATGTTTGGTCAAGAAGGAAATATCTTTTCCGGGGACTCAATATACGTCTACATATATTTTTAAATGTAATGGATGGTCACAAATATGAACGTTAATATTTTACGTTAGAACAAGTTTTTAATTATCTTACAGAAAAATACTAGAATTGTGTTGGTGCATAAAAAGGGGGACTGCACGTGACTATTCAATTATAAACCCATTTAATTTAACTTTGCCAAATTATACGAAAAGATTCTTTGTTCTTATATATTCAATAGCACTTGATAACCAATTTCATCTAATCACACAGGACTTTTACTGACGTATCTATCATTACTAACTTACGTATAATATATTATCATACATATTTGCGAGGTTTTGGACAAACGTGAGCTGTTGATGTTTACGCTGATCTGTCGAAGACTTTTGAATTGATTACAAAATTATTTTTTATAGTATCAGTTCATATGGTCGTGCTTTATATAAGACCAGTCTCGTGCTTTCTTACTTGATTTGGAGAATTTTCTATGTAATTTATGGTGCATTTTTTTATGACTTTATTCCTACGCCTGGCGTCCTTCAAGGATCTAATCTGGGTTCTCTACTGTTTGTTTTAACTATTAAGACGAGTCTCTTGCGTTCTTACTTGAGTTAGAGAAAATTTTATATAATTTATAGTACATTTTCTTTTTATAACTTTATTCCTATGCCTGGTGTTCCTCAAGGATCTAATCTGGGTTCTCTACTGTTTGTTTTAACTATTAAGACCAGTCTCTTGCGTTCTTACTTGAGTTAGAGAAAATTCTATGTAATTTATTGTGCATTTTCTTTTTATAACTTTATTCCTATGCCTGGTGTCCTTCAAGGAACTAATCTGGGTTATTTACTGTTTGTTTTAACTATTAAGGCCTTACTTCTTCAAGTAGATTGTTTTCTCCTTAGACACGCAGAATATATTAAGATTTATTCCGGAATTTCTTTCATAGATGATGTGTATATAAACTACAACACAATTTAGATATGCGTCAAAAGATATAAACTAAAACTCAGTATTGAAAAATGTTCTGTGATTAGTTATACATGCTATCTCTCACTTTTTATATCGTCACACCTTACTGATGGTACTCAAATAATAGTAGAAAAGAGAGTTTAAAATTTCGGGTATTTTATGTGATTCTAGTGTCATCTTAAATCACGTTTCGTCAAAATGTTTTGAAGTCTTCAAATTTCTTGGCTTTGTCATTAGGATTTCCAAAAACTTTAAAAAATATTAGGGTGTTAAAACATCTTTACTTTGATTCCATCATTGGTAAAATAGGATGTGCTCCTCTAATATGGTAAGCTGTATCTGCCTCTATTCATTTACCTTTGAAATAAGTTCAGAGAGAGGAATTTAGCAAGAGAAATTTAGTTTTAGAAAATATCATTGACTGCCTCTTCATACTTAATTATGTATGTCCTTCATTGTATTTCGGATGAACTCCAGGAATGCCAGTACTTTTGTGGTTTCATTTACTAGATCTAATATGATGGAAAGCTACAGTATACGTAAACTATTTGACAAAAATATTTCTTTAATAATAATCTAAGACGTAGTTTTGATACTGGTACAGCCTTAATTTTTCTTTGTGTCGTTCTTTTGCATTATTTATAATCTTAAGTTTTATTCTTAGATGCCCTTATTTTTGTTTTCAGTTTATTACTTAGGTTATAAGATGTTTATTTCAGGAAATGTATTATTTTAGTTTTTTTAAATTTTATATTTATATACTTGTATATTGATCATTATCTCTCAATTAGGCTCCACCTGTTAGATAATAAAAAATAATAATAATAATACTTATTATGGCGTAGATTTCATTCACTTCTCAGTTTAACGCTGGAAAACTATTCACTCAATCCATGTACATATATGAGTTTGTTCTCGAACTGTACGAGGAACAGTAAATTGGTACAAACTTTCTGATGGTTTACATATTTATAAGAAGGAATATTATTTTTATTGACATCTTTGTATTTAAATACAGACGAAATTAGATTCTTTTTTATTGGAACATGTACTAGGTGTCCCATAATAGATAGCTACAGCTTAAGGATGTGTTGCTGAGGCAATTTCAAAGTTAAAAATATCTAATGAATATAAGCAATATGAATATATGGAACTGCATACATTTGTAGTTTTAGATAACCATATTAATGCAGGTATTATGTACCGCTGCAAAAAAATCTCAATGAAAATCATTAAAAAAAGTCGCTTTATTGAATTAGTTGTTCCAAATCTCTACCCAGTTGCTGTATACATTGTCTAGCTCTTTTTAGAATTGAAGAGGTAGCTCTGCTAACAGTATCAAAATCAGCACGAGTAGTTTCTGTGACATCCATAACTCTAGCAACAACAGTTCTCTGTTTTCAGGTTGTTCTGCATAAACCAAATTTTTTAGCCTTCCCCAAAAAAAATAACGTAGGGGATTTAAGTTTGGTGACCTTGGCGGCCAAGGTGAACCTCTTCCAATCCGCCGGTTAGTATAATTTTGACTAAGAAAATTTGTTACTTGTCTACCAATTTGCGGAGGTACGTCGTCATGCTCTAACCACATTCCTCATTTTACATTGAGAAGAACGCCGTCCAGTCACGTTGAAAGATCGTTTTCTAGTAAAAGTTAATAACGAACTGCTGCGAAGAATGTCTTCTTCGAGTATAAACGTACTAATGAGACGATCGTCGATAATACCACACCAAATATTCACCGAAATTCTATCTTGAAAATGAGACTCTGGATTTTCAAGAGCCCAGCAATGTAAAATCCTAGTGTTATTGATGCTGTTTTTATCGGATAATTATAACAGATGATTCATAGCTACCCTGACTTTTTTATATCAACGAAATCAGCGGTACGTAATACCTGTGTTAATAGGGTTATCTAAAACTTCAAATGTTTGTAGCTCAGTTACGATAGTTTTAGGCATATATTCATTAGACATTTTCAACTTGAAATTGCTTCATTGACATATCCTTAAGCTGTGGCAATCATATCATGGGGCACCTGATATATATATATATATATATATATATATATATATATATATATATATATATATATATTATATATATATATATATATATATATATATATATATATATATATATATATATATATATATATATATATATATATATATATATATATATATATATATATATATATATATATATATATATATATATATATATATATATATATATATATATATATATATATATATATATATATATATATATATATATATATATATATATATATATATATATATATATATATATATATATATATATATATATATATATATATATATATATATATATATATATATATATATATATATATATATATATATATATATATATATATATATATATATATATATATATATATATATATATATATATATATATATATATATATATATATATATATATATATATATATATATATATATATATATATATATATATATATATATATATATATATATATATATATATATATATATATATATATATATATATATATATATATATATATATATATATATATATATATATATATATATATATATATATTGAGGAAGCAGTTACAGCATCAGAAACAGGTCAAAATTATATCAATTATAATATTTCGTACTGGAGTAATACGTAAAGTACTCTATGAAAGCCTTAAAGAACTTGATCTCAAAGTTCTTGTGTTGTTGTTCTTCAGTAGTAAAAATTATAATTGGTATAATTTTGACATGTTTCCGACGACATAATTATTCCTCTGCTAGAGGAATATATTTATTGCCTTTCTCTGTATGCTTTTGTGCAATGTTATGGATGTTAGTTACTCATTTTTGTTGGAATCTAGTTTCAAATTTTAAATAAATATGACCAATTTAAACTAAATTGATTCGTATTGAGTTACTAAAATTTCGAACCATTAAATTTACTATTTAGGTATATGGATAATATTATATATCGATTAAAATGAGATGGAAGCGAACGCAATATAGTGTTTGTTATCTATAATTACACAAGATTATAGGTACTCGTATTTCAATATTATTGAGTGTGCAAAATCAAACATTTAGAAATTCGGTTTTCAAAGAAATCAAACCACGAATATTTTACTTTATGTTATATTTAAGCTAGACAAAATATTTAATTTTTATTTAAAGTACGTGCGTACAGCGAAAACTAGAAATCGTAAATTACAATACAAGAATATAATTTATTAAAATAATTCTGGATGAATTAGTTTCATCTGTCTTAGCCATTCAGAAATCTAAGCAATAATAATAATAATAGTAATAATAACAATAATACCATAATATTGTATATTTGGCAACAGATTACCCCAAATAAAATGAAAGTTACATAGATCATAACGAACTGTAGAAACAAGAAAAGTAACTGTTTCGATTTAAACTCTGAAATAATAGTAACAGATTATTATATCTTTAAATATTTGGGCAGCATTTTAAGTAAAAGAGAATTCTTTAATCATAATAACAAACAATTCCTTAGTATTCACTAACAGGTTAGCGAAAATTGCGAATGATTTTGGCAGAGCATGAGTTATTATTGCCTCCGCGAGGCGCGACCTAAAATTTTTGGCTGTCATTATTCACTTCAAACAAGACTCGGTTCGCTAAATATGTATCTTCTACAAGCAGCGGCTTTTACATTTGATCCCGATGCTCCGGCGTGATAAGCAGTAATTTATCATTGAACTATCAACTGGATATCTATCACCAGAGGTATGGAGTGAGGAGATGGCATTTCGGCCATTTCGCATTCAAAATACATGTGAACTTCATGTAGTAAATACTTCTTTTTGGTGGATTTGATTTCATTTCATTATGTATATATTCTGCAACTATTTTCACACGTACCTGATAGAAGAGAAGATTGCAACTCAGTTCTAATTGTTTCAAATATAATGTTAACGAGAATTAACAAATTAATTAATGATATCAAACGAAATGCTCTTTTAATATAAGTAAAAAAAAAAGTTAGTTATTAGATTTTCTAATCTATTCGTACGATTGTTAAGCAATTACTTAAATGTCACGCCAAAAATGTCCTTCAAAATGTCGAAGTTCATATGAAGTCCCATGTTCTCATTTATTTAATCTGGAACTGTAATCTGCCATCTCCATATCTCTACCTACCACTGAGTTATCAGTCGACTATTAATAAATATACCAATAAGAAAGAGTTAATAAAAACTATATAGAAACTGTATTTAAAAAAAGAACTTTAAAATGATCGCGAAACATTTTTCCATTTTAAAGATAATAGTTCAGAGACTTCGTTCAACACTTGTTTTAAGCCACAAACCTCGCTCGTCACGCATTTTTTTTAATATTCAGAAACAAATAGAAATCGCAAGGCGGTAAATCGAGTGAATACGGGCAGAGTCCTTAATTTGATATTTTTACTGACTAAAAAATCAATGATATGGCTTACCAAGTGAGAGCTGGCCTTATCACCATGTAGAATAATTCGCCATAATTCTTAATCATAGATGATTTCTGGCAAGCAAATTGTGGCATACCAATCAACTTTCACGGTTTTTTGACTTCCTAAATTTACGGTTGCCGTATATCCAGTAAAACCGAAGAAACGAGGGATCATTTGGTTAAAGACATTGCATGAACGCTCAAATTTGGTGGATTTTAGTTTACTTTGAAAAACGCAAATGATAGATTGATGTTTAGTTTCAAAATCGTCGGAATAAATCCAAGTTTGTCACACCAATAACGAACTAAATTTGAATAACCTTTGTTGAATTTCTTTAGTATTTCCTTGCAGAATTTGACAGGAACTTGTTTTTGAACTTCTATCAAATTGTGTGGGATTCAAAGTCGTATACATTGCTTTTATGTCAGTTCCCAATCTCGTTCAACTATTTCAAGCATAGCATCAACATTAGTAGCAATAATAGATGGCGATAGACTATCTTTAGAAAATTCGTCCCTAAAGATGGTGCTTCCATATTGGAAACCGACAAATCAGTAAACATTATACTTGAATGTTTTATTTTCAAAACCCAAACAAACCTGATCGATGATTTGTTTTGGCGATCGAAAATTTTCATGTGAAAGTTTACACAAAACAATTTTATTTAAATGCCCTATAAACAAAACTAGATGACTAATGTACGAGATCTCAACTGAATTATAGGTTAGATATATGATGTTTCAGGAATATTATAAATGATAAAAGAAGGCACAAATTAAACTAATAGATTTCAGAAGTATTTCAGGCAGGTCTCGTAGTTTATTTTTGTTAAAAAATCTTAAATTTATATCATAAATACTTTTTTTCCATTAAACTCAAAACGTTTTCAGTTAAGTTTAAATCTGTACTGGCTGATGGCCAAAGCTCAAACGCTTTGTTTGGTAAACTATTGTGTGATGACTGTCGGCGTGTTTTGTTGGTAAATGGAAGCACTACTAAGGTAAATTTGTGATACTGACTAGACTTAATATTCTATAAAATCTTAGATACGAATTCCAATTTATCGTATAAATCATGAGCTCTCTTCGCACACTTGTAGAGAAAAATCTTTCAGATCTATTTCGCGGAGACACATCTATCATCGTGTATTGTGTTTCTTAGATAGTATATTTTATCATAGATATAGTAGTTAAGACTGAAAGATATTTTCATCTGAAAGTACAATACTTCTATAGAAATTTAGTTTAGGATGCATATAATTCAATGAAAATCAAATTTCTCTTATTTACTTCGAAAAATAACTTTTTAAGTACTTGTATAATTGTTGAATTCAGAATTATTAATTCTGTGGGATGCTATTACCAACTAGAATCTCTTACTGTTTCAAAAGGATTCTCTTAAATAATATAATAAAATTTAATCTTGGTGATTTGACATTCCCGGTCGCTTCTAATCTGCTCTTCTGCTAACGCTTCTTTCTTGTTTTTTCTTTACACTCGAAACAGTATATTTATTTATATTAAACCTTCTAGCCCTTCTCTTCGCTTATGGAATATGGAATATATATTTCTATTTTTGATAAAATTAATCCTTTATCACTTTAGGATAATTTTGGCAATTTGATTGAAAGTTGCTGGTCAGAAATGTCAAATTAGATATGTCATAAAAGTCTGGCTAAAATGAGTGAAATTAGATATACGGGATCCTATTATAAGCGTGTGTAGATCAGTATAATTTATTGTAATATAACTGCGAAATTCATTGCGCAGTTTATATCCATAAAGCGTCACATTCTTTCTGGTGATGAATAAAATTACAATAAATGAAACGCAAAGTAAATCATTATAAATACTTTTGTTGAGACTTGATAAGTTTTTATCATGAATTGTACATACGAAGTATTGAACTCTTCATTAATAGATATGGAAAGGTTGCATTCAATCATTTTAATGCAATCCATAAACGATTTTTGAACACATTTTTTTAGTATTTTTATTAGCTACTATGAACCGTAACGACCCAGTTTCGATATTTGCCGATATCCTTTAGTTCTGATTTCGTGCAAAGGATGTGAGTGAGTATATCATCAAAGAATATCTTCACCAGTCATTACAGAAACATTTTTAGTATTTTATACTATCTTATATTGGTGACCTTAAATATTATTAGTTACGTATTTAATTTATAATATTCAGTAATCTATATGATACCTTGGTAAATATAAATTAGCAAAATATATAAAAATATGTTGAAAGGAATGGAAACTCATTTTTTAGTTAGAAAATATATTGCCGAAATACAAAATAATAATAAAAAAATAATACTACTTCAAGATTCTGAAGGATGGAATCGGATTATCCATATGTTACCACCCATACACAAATTTTAACCAGTTTTCTCTGTCTTTGGCCTCTTTCGTCGCTTTCCACGTTTAAAAATTTATTTTTGAGGCATTATGCCATTTGTACTTGGGTTCGCTTCTCTCTCTTCTCTTCTATTCAGTGTAATACAAATTTTATTATTTTCTTATACTAAATTCGGTATTCGATCTCTAAACGTTGCCTTTCTATTCGCTTATATTTCATTTAAAGTGCGTGCATTTTATTCGTCGTAGTCCTTGTCAGCATCCGCACTCGTATATATATATGTACGTATATATGATAGCACCGATCTGTATATAGCATTGTACTGTTATCTTAGTTCTTCTGAGTATTTCACTTTTGTTAGTAAATTTCTTCTTAATAGTTTTGTAGTCTTCATTTCTATTTTTTCTATCATCACACCGAAGTACACGTAATTGAATTGGCCTACTTGTTCCACTTTGTCACCGTAGTATTTTCATTAGGTACACGTTATTCTTTTGATATTTTCATTACTTTTGTTTTCTGTATGTTAATTGCTATGTCATATCTGTTAAGGTTTCGTTCCAAAATTCTAAATTATGTTGCAAATTTATGTGCCATGATAACAACATCAGCTACAAATGTACATCCCGAAACTACAACATGTGTAATTACCTTAATTGTGAAATGTATTCTCTGATAATATGGCCATGAATATAGTAAGCAGAGTTGGACTCATTTCATATTTGCCTTAATCTTTCTTGTCTTATAAATTCTGTTGGTCGTATGTTTCTATTTATTATTGTACATGATTCTTGTTACCTCTGTAAAGGCTCTTAATGCTTTTTAAAAGTATTTTCTTTTCATTTCTCTCTTCGTTAAGTTATTCCATAGTGTTTGCGGTTATATTTTATCAATTGCTATTTCCAGATCTACGAGTATGTGGTACATGTTCTTCATTTGCTTACTAATGTGTTCTCTATTATTTGTTTTACTGTAAATAAGTGGATTTAGGCGCTTCAACCTTTTCTAAATCCATTTTGAGATTCTGACAGTGTTGACTCTATCACATTTCCTAGTTTGTGTTCTCTTATACAACTTTAACGCTATACTCAGTGGTGTAATATCGCTACAATTAAAAAAAAAAAATTTGCATATACTTTTTTATAAATAGGCAGTACTATACTTACATTTCAATCCTTAGGTATTCGCTCTTTCAACCAACATTACAAATTTCTAAGAACAGTTCGCCTACTACATTGGCCATATATTTCAACATTTCTGAGGAGATTCTATCAAGACTCGAGGCCTTTCCTTTCTCCTTTCGAGACTTTTTAAAAGAATTACTGGTTTTTCTTGTTATTTCCTTCTATTCGTTAACCGATTTCTTTTTATTTCTTTTTCTAGTCATTTCATGAACTTTCTTTTCACCTCTTGTAATTATCTTCATTCTAAAACATATTTCCCATTTTTTCACTTTTTTTTTATTATTTTATTTCTTGATCTCACCCTCCACATACTCCTAGTTGTTTCTTTTAAGGTTCTTTGTCGTATTTATTAATATTGCTCAAGATTTAGATTTTCATATATAGTGATATGTTATCTGTAATTCATTATTACCATGTATACATTTTCTTCATACCTTTTTTCTGTTTGGATTTTTTCGAGTGTGTATTTTTAATCTTTTCATTTCCTTAAGATTCTCTTTTTCCTATCTTCGTTAATTAAAGAATAAAAAACATAATTTATTCAAAAAGTCCACTGCTTTACTTTTATAATACACAGGCTTTAGGATGTTTCGGTCACTAATTGATTGCACAATGCATCTAAGATATAGGAACGTTTGCCACTGCTCATCTTAATGTTCTCATTGAGCAATTCATAACCTTTAAAATTTGAGATCTAGTGAATTGCGATTAGAACTGCCAGAAGGCTAATCATCACTCTTTAGGGTATCTTGAATATCCTTTACAGTGACCTGTAGGTTTTCTTCAGTCATGTTCCGAATAAAACTAATATTCTTGTCGATAGTAGTCATTTTTTGATTTAAGAACTCGTCATTTAAAGAAAATCAATTACAGTGGAACTCATTACAGCACTGTTTTATGGTCGTTAAAGAAAATGATTTGTCATCCAATGAAATTGTAAAAAAACACTGCTCTATGATGCTCTTTATTCAAATCTTTTTTTTGTACAAATAGTCGCTTTAAATGTTTGAAGTTTCAAAATACTCAAGTATATTTGTCACTTTTATTAAATTTGTAAATAAGTAGGATAAAATATTATATAAAATTTAAAACAAAATAATACGTCTAGCTAGAGAAACAGTTCTTGTATATTTCGTATGTTTGTCCATTTCTATAATGAACTTTCGGATTATTGTTGCCATCGTATCGTTTTATTACATTTATTATTATGTTTATAGTGTTTAATATTTCCACAACATGCCTATAGGGCGTCTTTTTCTTGTGTAAACGTAGAATAATTTTTTATTCCTGTGTAGTTGCGTCTTCAATTTTATACTCGATTTTCTCAAAGTTCGTATCTCCGTCATTACTATAAAACTAAGTCTAACGACAGGTATTTGTTGAGTGTCTCTTGGGGTAGAAGTACACGACGAAACCCCCATTGTAATTTCCGAGGTAATGTTGAATGTGGATAGTCAATAGAAACTCCACTTATTTCTTTCTTACGTGTAAAAATTAGTTTAGTATTTGTTTCAATATATGGTATAAATAATACCATGTATGGTATTTATACAAGGGCAAAAAAAATTATTTGTTTTTCAACAATCGTTCAAAACAGCTGTCGATCATTCCGACTCTGACGTTTGTTACTTGAAAAGAAAGTGAACTTTTTAAAGAACAAAACAAACAATGAAATTATTATAGTCATAGTGAATTTGTCAGTTTTCGGGAACTAATCTCCATCGATTAGAACCATAAAACAATGAACGTCTGATTTTAAACGTGTCCGACCAAGTATATTTCATAAACAAAAAGAGGTGTGTACTTCAGAAATGGCTAAGTAAGTACACGAATCGATGCTACGTGACTTTCGAAAAAGCAAAGATAGTTGACATTCCATATGGATCAATGGTTTCGATTTTACATAATGAATTGAAGATGGAGTTTTGTGTTGCATTTGTTGACTGTAAACTACAAACGCAAACGAGAACACATTTCAGAGTTCAATTTAATGAAGTTAGGAAATGCTTTGAAAGACTTTTGGCGCCAAATAATAATGGTAGATGAATCATAGACCTTTTCTATCGATCGAATGAGGAAATAGAAACAGAAGCTGAAACATATTTCGACCAGTGGAGTTTACTTCTCTGAAGAAATGAAAAGACTTGAATATCGCTTGACGTTATGCAATGAGTAATAATAAGAGCCTGCTTAAAAGCTATAACTTATAAATAGACTTGACGCTTTGTCGCGTATACAAACAGGCGATGTGTTGTGTGTATATACGCCGACTTAATGCTGCAATGCACTACATATAAGGTACTATACGACACAACCTCCTACACAATGTTCTTAGCTGGTTTTATACGATTAAACAACTGCATCATTAAGTAAGTTCCTACAGTTATTCCAGAGTAATTTGTTTGCCATAATGAAAAAATGTTCTTATACACGTTAAATGACCTTAAGATATACTTAATGTTGGCATATTTGACATAATCTTCGAAATTATTTAACAGAAGTGGTTTTTTTGTATGATTTGTAATGGTGCCTGCATATAGCACCCTCACAAATTTGTTTTAACGTGGTAAAATCTGAATCTTTGTGTACAACACTCTCAAACTTTGATATAATACATATATCTTTTGCGTCACTTCCAGTTCATCGCAGTGCGTGAACATTATCCACTATTTGCAATGACTCCATTAACGACATCGCAGGATGTCTAAATTTCGTCTAGCTTTTCTTGATATATGTTTAACAACTGCTGTGAGTGGAGACTGATTCAGCACTAGTCATCGCATGTATTCGCGCATATTCGATGACACTCCCGAGAAGGAGAAATTCCGCGTCTCTAGTAATGAATTATAAGGAGAATACGTTGAAAAATAAAATTTTTTTCTCCAAAAAATTTTGTTTTCTTGTCTAGACTCACAAACTACTGACCCGCCCTCGTAGACATGAGCACTTCCGAGAAGCTCTATATTTTACTTTAATACAGTTTAAACATTAATTCACAGTCATTAAAAAGATGCTTTTTGCCCATCCAAAGAGATTTTAGAATATAATTTATTATTAAAAGATCCTAACGAATTTGAAAATATTTCATTTTAATAAAATCAGAAAGGAATTAAACAACGATTTCGTTCTTATTTGCAAAAAGGTCAAGTTATATCAAGAACACTTAACACAATAAATATGATAAACATGTTGTATGTCATACGCAGAAGTAATTGAATTAATTCAATTAGATGTGTGTATGTAATTACAATACGACATGCTATAAATAGTCTGATAAGCTGAAAGAGAACTCAATGTGATCTTTATTACAAATATAGTACAAGTTGATACGGAATTAAAATGTCAAATATTACATTTCAAAATAGGGAAAAAAATAAAGATGCAAGATATGTTACTGTGTTAATGAACACTTGTTATGACTGAACTTGCTAATTAAATGAGATCTTGTAAAATATTAGATTTCGTATAATATTCACAACACGAAATTTTGACGCCACATAAATAAACTTATTTTTCAGTTTCGATTGTGCAATTTAATGGAACAAGATTAGGTACTCTATATACAGTTCATGACCAAAATGTGGATTTTATAATTTGAAGAAAATACGAGGTCTACCTGAAATAATGAAACTAAAGCATTATTTCACTTTATATAACAACTTATTATCTGCGTTCGTCAATATATTCCTTAATTTTAATTTCACACCGACTAAGTCTTGTTTTCAACTAACAGAATGAGTAGATCAAGCCAATTGAAACGTATATATACGAAGGGTGTTTCCAATATTCTGGGAATTGGTGTTATAATTAAATAACGCAGAAATTATACGCAATGTTATTGATGCCAGACAAGTCTTGACATATTTATGCAACTATATAGTGCAACATTAGTCAGTCTGATTCAGGTATTCGACTGATGTAGACGCGTTTTAGTAGCACTGTTTTTGTAACCATGGACTGGGCGGCAAAATCTCAAAGAGCGATAATTATCTTTTTGTGGAAAGAAGATGTGAAAACGTCAGAAATTATTAGTCGTCTGCAAGGAGTATTTGGTGAATCTGCAGAATCCAAAAGTACTGTTTATCGGTGGATCGATCGTTTTAAAGCCGGTAGAACATCACTAGAAGACGATCCACGCAGTGGGCGGCCAAGCACGTCGTAAATGAAAGAAACATTACTGCCGTCGAAAACCTACTGAAAGACGACAGGCGAATGATTATTCGTCAAATTAGTGTACATCTAGGGATAGGTACACGACAAGCTCATGACATCTTGGATGATTGTTTGGGCGTTAGCAAGGTTTCGGCACGCTGGGTGCCAAGGTTGTTGGGACCAGAACAGAAACTCAATAGGTCCGATACTTGTCGTTAACTTCAAGAGCTGTTAGCCCGTTACGGTGATGAATTTTGGCAACGAATAATAACCACTGACGAAACGTGGATTCCTTATTTCAATCCTGAGACGAAAAGTCAATCCAAAGAATGGCGGAGACCTGAAGAAAGCGCGTGCAGTTCCGTCTGTTGAAAAGGTAATGCTTACTGTATTCTGGGATTGCGAAAGGATTATTTTCATGAATTGTCTGCCGAGAGGTACTACAATTAATGCAGAATATTATTCAAATTTATTATCCGAGCCACTGCGACAGGCACTAGTCAAAAAACATCCTGGAAAGATGCATAAGCGTCCGTTATTGCAACAGGATAATGCAAAACCACACACCGCAAGAAAAACGAAGGATGTTTTGAACGATTTACGATGAGAATTGCTGCCGCACCCACCTTATTCCCCGGATCTTGCTCCCAGTGATTACCATCTGTTCCCAGATTTGAAAAAACCCTTACGGAGTGTTTGATTTGAAAGTTTAACTGACGTAAAACGTGCCATAAATAGGGGGATCGACAAGACACCGAAAAACTTCTTTGAGGACGGCCTAAAAAAATTAGTTTATCGTTGAGATAAATGTATTCAGTTAAATGGAAATTATGTAGAAAAACGACATTGTAATATTGACGAAAATTAACAAAATTATATGTAATTCCCAGAACTTTGGAAACATCCCTCGTATATAAATACTAAAAGCGGAAACTGCCATAAGCATGTGTTCGTACAAATAACATTAATGAGAAAAGAAAAGCCTACCTTCGATGTTGGGCGAGTTTCGCTGATTAGTTTACTCCAAGCAGGTATTGTCAAAAATAGACTCAGCATAAATTGCTCTGAAACATTCGTCAGCTTCCGTTTATACAGAGACTTTCAAAATTTATGGAAGTATAGCACATGTGAACAACTCGAAGAGGTGATGCTCAATAACCCGCGTAAACAAAGACTTATTGTCAAGCCACGCGGCCAAAGGCACAAGGGTGCAAATGAAGAATATTCTAAAACGTTGAAAACAAGTGACACACAGACAGAGAATAATCACGTACACCTGCAGCTCATTTATCGATGCAAGTGAGAGCCAGACAGATATACTAGTATGTATAACGCATGCGACAAGAATTTCAAAGCAAAAGTTAACTTTAATTTTTGAAAATGATAAAGTCACTTGGTGGCGAATATGAAAGATGTGATAGTAATGTATTTATTGACCAAAAACTGCTTTACAAAGGGTCTTTGTGAGAAAGTGTAACTGTTCTACTACAGAACAAAGCCGTTTTTCAATAATTCCAATATATTTTTACTTATGTATAATCATTAAAGCGGGAATATGTAGACACTATGCATGAGCGCCAGATGTATTAAACGTACTGAAATTCGCTAAGAGTAAATAGTAATAAGCAATATGTTATTATTTTCACTTATCTACCAGAGAAGTATTGACAATCTAAAATTGCTCGATTAAACGTCTGGAACATAGTGTAACCCTCTAGAGTCTTCTAGTTAAATCATGTTCATCGCGGTATAAAAAGGTTCTTGTATAGAGAGAATGGCCATTCAGCTTCTCCTGATGTAAATTTGCGTAGTTAAAATGTTCTTTGAACTGAGTTAACGTATCTACGGAAGTAGTACTGTCAATGTCATTTAATCTGAAAAAATCTGAATATTTTCTAATTTCTAACTGAAAAGAAATCCAACGGAGACAAATCTGAATTATATAATAATAATAATAATATTTATTACATTCCATTATGTCAAAAAAACATAGAATATGTCATAAATGTAAAATATATAATATATAACAACGAAAAAACAATCACAAATATAAATAGATATTAAGTATATATACATATGCGTGCAGTTGACCTATGCTATACGCCAATGTCTACGCTTGATTCAAAGAAGTCTTCCACACTGTAGAACTCTTGCTCTATCAGCCAAAACTTAAAAATAATTTTAAACCGGGCCAACGGCAAGCTCTTGATCCGAAACGGTATGTGGTTGTATATTTTTATGCAATGGTGAACGACATTTTTTTGTATTTTTGTAAAATACGTTTGTGGGGGCACAAGATGCACATTACGAAGGTTTCGCGTAGCATGTGCATGATTCGTTTCGTATTTTTTAAAAAATTCATTATAGTTTATCCTCACATGTAGCGCGCACTGAAGTATATAGATTGAGGGCATTGTCAGTACTTTGGCAGATCGAAACACACCCACACAACTCTCTGTTGGTTTCATTCCATAAATTGCTCTAATACATGACTTTTGAAGGACAAATATCCTCCGCCAGTCCATGGAATTGCCCCAGAACACCACACCATACTGGAGCCTCGAATGTACATAGGCGAAGTAAGAAAGCAGCCCCGCCTCCACACCAACGTTACGAGCAATAACACGTAAGCAGTAGCAGAACCGAGACAGCCCCCCTGATAGTTCGTTGATGTAGGGTTTCCAGGACAGCTCAGAGTCAACCCTAAGGCCAAGAAATGGCGCGTCACACTTAGAGGCAAGCCACTTCATCACCCACCACCACATCAGTTGGTAAACTGTTACCAAAGGTCAGCAGATGGGTCTTGGATAGATTTAGGCGTAGATTATTTGCCGCAAACCACTTCCCCAACACTTGTATATTTTCTGCTATGGCCATACTCAAGTCTTCATTACCAGAGTATATGACTGTGGATGTGTCATCTGCGAAGAGAACCGTTAAGGATATATGATGGGTGGTTCAATCCAAAGAAGCTATTCTTACGGAGAATGAATTGGACTTACGAAACTGTATATTGATAAGAAGAAAAAGACTTTTTTGTGACATTTTTGAGCAATACTCAAACTTCCTAATTTTGTAGTAGTATTAGCGTAGATAACTACAGTTACTGTAGTCCCCATCCACATGTATACAACAAAAATAACTCCTCCAAAAGACGATGTGTTCTCTTCAATAGATTCACAACCCCAACAAAATGACTTCGACTAATATTTCATTTTAAAATATGCCGAAGTCTCTTTTCCATACAATGAAATCATTCGTTTGTCAAACTTTTTACTAGAACTCTGTTACTGTAAATTTACTGACGATGCGATGTTCTAATTTGACAAAACATATTTTTTTGTTGCTAAACACTTTGGAAAACTCTACATAATGAACGAATTGAAGTCAATACTGGGCTTCCGGGCTGGAACCGCGTCACTGGTATAACTGCCGACGTATGGGACATCTTCAGGGCTCAACTACTGCTGTGTGACTAGTGACGCGGTCCCAGCCGGAAGCCCAGAAGCAGATAGGATGGACCGCGATCGCGGAAGTCTACGTTACCAGATGAATTGAAGTCAAATTTAACCCAAAAGTAGAAAATGTCACTATTGATGGTTACTAAGAAACGCACAATTACTTGTTTCTATTATGGCTAGGCAGTCTTTTGTTCTAGTTTCCTTTGTTATTATACCATTAGAGATTAAGTTTTCAATTGAGCTGATAAAAATTGATCATCAATTCCAAAATATTTGGTCAAAAGCAGTTACTTGATTTACAACTACAATTTTAAGTAAATAAAAAAATCCTGTAAAATCGAAGAACTAAATATCAATAGTAGTAATAATAGATTGCCGAAGTCTTGTAACTATAGCTCTAACTCTTGAAGAAATAGTGCGAAATGAGCTCTGAATACTATTTGAAATGCTTACAGTTTGACTCAACAAATTGAATATTAAAAGTGAAATTATTTACAACAAAAAATACTTCTATTGTTCAGTGGAGATCTAGTAAAGTGCTTCGCAGTTTGTTTTGTGTACTTTTACCGTGAGCCCATATTTAACACTGTTGCTTGCTTCCTAGTGAAGATGACAACTTAGGTGTCATAATACGTATTTAGGATAAAAACAAAGAGATTTATTACCCGTTGGTTTACTTTTATTGTATTAATATGAAGAAAGAAGACTAACATTTGTAATGTGTATTAGCATGTGTCGTGTCTCATTGTTACGAGTATAATAATTATCTCTATGGCTGTCTTATGTTCATGATATAAATGTATTTTTTATGATTAAAATGGTAATTTGGTTTTGTAATCACAAAATAAATTCTAGTAATTACCTAAATTTTATAAATGTACAAAAATCAGGTAGTGCGGTGCGAATCTCTAGCTAAAATCTTTTTTAATAAGATAATGCTTGCACAGATTTTAAAAGATTACTTTCGTCCCGAGGGAATGAGTTTTTGAGTGATTCGGTCGTCCTCTAAATTTTAATGTAATTACACCAAAATATAATAAAAAAAAATGTATAATGGAGTGTCTAACAGCTGAGATAGCATGAAGTAGAAGCAACATACTCTAATGTATTATTAAAAATAATTAATCGAGTAAATTTACCTACCTTTTAGACATACATATTTTAATTTTAACAGTAAATAAATTATTGCGCTTCTTAAATTTTTAATAAAATTCAATTTTTCTCTTATCAAGATAACTTATTAAAATCTTTTTAAAATTAATCATTGAAGGTTGATATATAACCCCGTTCCACATTAATTTTCGTATTCTGTATACGTATTTCGACAATTAAGTTGTCATCATCAGCAGATAAGTGTCGCACCTGGAAAACCACGGCCAAATATCCGTACGAAAATAAATTCTCCACACGATCTGTACCGTTGAAAGACAAAACGCACAGTGTTCGTTTTGGCATTACGTATACAGAATACGAAAATTAATGTGGAAAGGGGTTATACCATAGGCTCCATCAAAATTACCTTTTTTCTACAAAATAAAAATAAGAATTAGGTGGTAGTATTTTATTTTGAATTATCTATTTTGTGACTCGATATATAATTTTTAATTCTTTCTACATAAATTATAAATTTGAAAAGTTAATTTTTAAGGGCCGAATAGGTTACGATTGGAGGAAAGCAATCAAAAACTAATTAAGAGTACAAATAAAAAGCGCAAATAGATCAAAATAATTAATTAAAATATAATACGGTAATATGTACCTAACTAAATAAACATGATTAAATAAATATAAATAATGATATATGTAAAATATTAATTTAAAATATAATACGATAAATTGATATATTATTTATTTAAAATTTAAAAACTATCCAAGTAAACAGTGGTTATGTTGAAGCCCATAAACTCGGGTGAATTGCACATCATTTGTTCCAATAACATTTTCTTATTCCTTCTCATAAATGTTTTCTTATCTAGATCTGTTAAAATGATGATTTCGAAAATCGAAAAAATTGTTAGGCTTAACAAAAAGTATTTAATCACTGTTTATAAATAAGAAATATCAGACGAGAAAATGAGAGAAAGGAAAAGTTAAGGAAGATGCACAAACATACTTAGATCAGATTGCCAATTAGTGCAGTGTTAGTTAACAAAACTACTGCAGCTAGCCCATTTAAGGAAGAAAAATGTTTAAAACTAAATAAAATATAGGAAAACAACAAACAAGATAAAAAGGAAACTAAAACATCAAAGTGAAGAGACACTGTAGTAAGATAATTCTATAAATTTTCTTAGGATAATTATTAGCTAAAGGATTCAAAAAAATGTAGGATTTGTCGACATTATATGAGATCTAAAAATAGAATATAAATATTCAAGCAAGTAAGAAAACAAATAGAAAGCCTTTAGGACAATAATGAATGAATCTAAATATTTGAATACATATTAGATGGTATAGAAACTATTTTTAAGAAAATGATGGAGGATGATACTTGAACAAAAAGTAATGGCAGTATATTTTCTGGAAATTATTAATTTTTATTAATTTGACGTTTTTAACGCCTGGGACTGATCAGTTCCAATGTCGAATCTTGCGGAACATTTTTCAAGAATTCTAAGTAGTGTTAAATTTTACGAGGGTGGTCCTATAAGTACCCGGCCTGACCTAGCGATGGCGGTAGTTGTTTGAAAAATATCACTGTATTAGAAAGTACACAATCTATAAATTAGTATTTGTTTGGCAACCATCAATAGTGAAGTTTTCAGCGAATTTGTAAAAATAGAGAAAATTGGTCATCGTTTCGTGATACAATACTTTTATTTGAAAAGTCTCTGCCTAACCGATGTAAAAGCTGAACTTGATTCTACTCTGGGTGAGTCTGCTACTTCGTTTACAATAGTGAAATATTAGGTAGCAGAGTTTAAACGAGGTCGTACGAGCAGCCAAGACGAGCATCGCGGTGGTCGGCCAAATGAGGTGACGACTCCAGAAATGGTGAAGAAAATCCACAAAGCGGTACTGGCTGATCGTCGACTGAAAGTGCAAGAACTAGCAGGCATAGTAGGCATTTCAAAAAGTGTTGTACATCGCATATTATTTGAAAATTGGGACATGAGAAAGCTGTGTGCAAGATGGGTGCCGCGTTTGCCGGCATTCGAGCAAAAACTGCGTCGTGAAGATGTTTCAATTAAGTGTTTAGCGGAGTTTCATTGCAACAAAGCAGACTTTTGCACCGTTTCATAACCATGAATGAAACATGAGACCGCTTCGTTTGCAGGCAAGATCATGGCATCGGTTTTTTGAGATGCATGCGGAATAATTTTTATTGACTATCTTGGAAAAGGAAAAACTATCAACTGCTAGTATTGAAGATATCAAGCAAAGACGGCCGCATTTGGCTAAGAAGAAGGTATTATTTTATCAAGACAATACACCAGCTCACAAATCCGTTATTGCAATGGCCAAAATTAATGAATTAGAGTTTGAATTGCCACCTCATGCACCTTATTCCCCCGATTTAACCCCCTGGGAATATTTTCTGTTCCCAAACTTGAAAAAATGGCTCAGTGGTCAAAGATTTTCCAATGATGAAGAAGCGATGTCGGCAGTTAATGGCTTTGAGAAGCAAGACAGCTCTTATTACAAAAACTGTATCGAACTTGTTGAACATCGCTGGGAAAAGTGTATAGAGCTGAAAGGAGATTGGAAAATAAATACATTTCTTTCCAAAATTGTTGTTTTCTTTGTTGGGTCGGGTACTTCTGGGGCCACCCTCGTACAACGCCGATAATAGTAACAGTAGTAACTCATTGACACAGTAAGATCTTTTATATACAAACCGTATAATGCTAATAAGATTGGCTCTAGTACTGAGCCTTGTAGAACACCTTTTCGCACAATTTTTGATGTGGCGTTAAATTAAACTGTAGACATAAACATCGTTAGATCTATATCTAGACATAAACATCGTTAGATCTATAACAGTTTACGATCTAATATTATGGTTTATCATTCATATAATTATCACGTAATTATATCAATAATTACATTTTAAGATATGTTTCATATATGTACATGTATTCACACCAAAGTGATCCCGTATCCTAACTAAACTATGAACTTTGACACATTTACGCTAGATTTACTTTACTCTTGTATCTATTTATTAAGATTTTGATTAAGTTCCTTGTAAATAATTTAACCCTAGTCAATGGTTTCACTACGAGAACAGTTATAATTTATCGACATTACTATACTAAATATAACTAGGAGCTACGTTTTGTATATTTGACCTACACCCAGGAAGGCTGTAATTCTAAAGATAACCACTTATTGTACGGTCGAATTTATTCATATCTAATTATAACATAATAATGTATTGTATTTTTTCTTAAATTATTATTGGATTAGTTGAAACGGAATCATTATCAACATAGCGTAGTATTAATGTGTTTCAAATATAAAATTTTATCACCAGTGTCGTCGCTGCAGGCCTTTATTTTTAGATAGTTAGGAAGATTTATCAGCTTCCTATTACCAGAACGATTATCTCTAATTTTTGCTTAATGTTGACAACCTTTTTATCACATTTGTATAGAGACGTAATTGAAAACTTTAAGAAATATGTAGAACGCATATTACGATTTAAAAGAATTACCTATAATTCAAATACAGAAACGCGTGTTATTGACGCAAGCGAAATAATAATAATAATAATAATAATAATAATAATAATAATAATAATAATAATAATAATAATAATAATAATAATAATAATAATAATAATAATAATAATAATAATAATAATCTTTATTAGTCCAACAGTCACAGACCATTTACAGGACAAAAATAATAATAATGCATTGAAAAAATACAAATAATAGTAATACAAATAATAGGTAATACAAAGCAAAAACAAAAAAAAAAGATCTATGATTAATTCTAAACTATTACAGAAAGAAATCAAGAGATATATAGATCAGGATCGCACAAGAACCACTCACCATAACTGAGACTACCGGAAAGGATCCCCAAACAGAGCATTGGCATTCCTTGTCATATGCGCCAGAGGAGCTTTGTATAACACATTTGTTCTAGCTCTAGGGACCGAAAAAGTGTCATTAGATCTACTCGATCCACGAGGCACACGAAAATTTATCTGCGACAAGATGGATGAGGCGTCGATAGTGTTAGTAACAAGTCTTATTAAAAACTTGGCACTCAGAACCTCACGCCTCTCTGCAAGTGACTGAAATTGGAAATCCCGATGCAAACTGACGTAGTCAACGCCACGAGGAGGATACATGCCACTCACTTTGAATGTCAGATATTTTAAAAATCTCTTCTGGATTCTCTCAAGCTGCAGATGTAAATATACATAGTGTGGGTACCAAACAATGGCAGCATATTCAAGTTTGGAGCGAACAAACGTGTAAAATAATAGCCGGAGAGTAGAGGGATCAACGAATCGTCGGCACGAGCGAATGATAAAACTCAAGGAACGAGAAGCAGAAATCATTTCAATTTGATTTATGTACATATTTTAATAAAGAGCATTTAATTCTGAAGTTTATATATACAGTGTGTTGCAAATATATAGTGCAGAATGTTATGTAAGTAACATTCTATATTGCTCTCTCTCTCTCTCGCCGTTTTTAGTTTAGATAAAGTAGTTGTTTTTTCACAAACTTGCTTGACGATATGTTTGAAACTGTAAGCTGATTATATGCCACACAATACTAGTCATTTGTTTTTTCCTAAGACCAGAACTTGTCTAGTTTAGTAAAGAACAACTGTCTTTCTTATTCAGATATTTATTCATAGAAACACGAATCTAAAAAGTTTACAACTTTGATGCCTTTGTATATTGCGATCGTTACACAAAGGAATCTAGCATTTTCTTCATTAAATGCCTTTTAGTAATAAAATTATAAAATACTCAAGTAAGTGTACAAAATTTACCATCCCTCTAGCAACACGTGGGCGAGTATCAACTGTCTGAATGATCTGAGGAAAAGCTGACTCGGGAATTTTTAAAATTAAATCCTGGGTAAATTGTGTTTACTTCAATAACAAATAATTCAAAAGATTAACTGTAGAATGGTTTAAATACTAATTGGAAAACCATTTCAATGAAGCTTACAAAAATAACAATAGTTCATTTCTCTTTTCCTCAGTATAATTCATTAATTATACTGAGGAAAAGAGAAATGAAAATGAATGCATATACGAGGATAGTTTGACAAGTAGTGAGAATGGAAAAGAAAAACGAATTTTTTAAATACAAAATAATTTTTATTTTTCAATATATTCTCTTAAAAGAGCAATATATTTATTCCAACGGTGCTACAATGCCCTTATGCTATCTCTAAAATGCGATTCCGGAAGGCTTGCAAAATATGTACTCATTTACGAAGATGATAAGCTCGTCGTTAGACGAAAATTTCTTTTCACCTAGTGCCGTTTTCAATTTTGCGAGAAGGTGGAAGTCGGAAGGGGCTAGATCCGGCGAATAAGGCACATGGGGTACTAATTGGAAATGCAACTCGTGGAAATTGGACATGGCAATTGTGCTGGTATGCGAGGGAGCGTTGTCTTGGTGAAACAGAATCCTTTTTTTGCCATTCCTGGCCGTTTAGCACGAATCTCAACATTTAATTTTTGTAGAAGTTCTGCATATATATATATATTGTCCGTTTATCGTGGTACCTTTCTGAAGGCAATCAATAAGCAAAATGCCCTTTGAATGCAAAAAAATTGATGCCATCACCTTGTTTGCCGGTAAAGTGGTTTTCGCTTTCTTTGGAGGTGCAGAACCACGTTCTAACCATTGCTTCGACTGTTGTTTAGTTTCGGGTATACTGTAGTGTATCCAAGTTTTATCGCAAGTAACAAATCGCCTACAAAAATCAACCGGATTCCGCTTATAAATGTCTATAAAGGTCTCATTGGAAATGAGCTGTCAAAAATAAATTAATCAACCGATTTATGTAGATATCGGAATGTAAACATATAATAGGCAACCTAAATTGCAGTGCAATTATTTTACCAATTAGAGCGCCACCTATGTGTCATTCTCCCTACTTGTCAAACTATCCTCGTAAGTTTAATAGTATGTTAAACAATGACCCTAACACATCTTACTAATAAAATAGAAATATGCCGCAAACAGGTCGAATGAACAGAATAATAGTATATTAAATAAATATTTGATTGTACATGTACATATATGAAAATTCATGATCTATTGTAGTGAAATTTGCAGAACAGCAAAAATTCCGGACTTTTAAAACTATAATGTAGATCTTTTCAAACTAATTTGGCAATAAAATTATTTAAATAATTGGTCATGGAATTGTAAATGTTATACATTTATTTGTACGTAAATTTTACATCTAAATTTCTTTGTTTAAAAATCAAAAACGTTTCCAAAGAATATACTTAGAATTAAAGAAAAAACTTAAAATAATAAATTTCAGTTCAGGTAACAGTAGTTGAATAGTAAGATGAATTAGTAACTATAAGACTATTAATATAATATTATTAATATATCTCGTAATATATAACTAAAGAGTTTAATATTGTGTATAAACGCATAAGAAAAGAACGTTTAAAATTTCATGAATTATTTACTATTTCATTTTTCATGTTTCTTTACGAATATGCTTTTCTTAATATCCTTAAAGGAAGAAGCTATCTTCATGAGTTGCGATTAGCGAATCATGGTAGTTTGATACACATAAGCTTGTTTGTACAATTGCATTCTTCAACTTAACTTAACCTAGATTGCATCTCTACGTTGTTAAATCTATTTTCTCTATGATATTGACCTTTACAGCTTCTGATATCTTTAAATGTGTAGGGTCACCTGCACTAATAAGGATACCAAAAGTTATAAATGTTTAGTCATGGTTTTCCCTGTTTGCTTTTGCCTGCAACTCTAGAAGATCTCGTATGTCAATTTTTTTGTATCATTTCCATACTGTTCTTAGGAGTAGTAAGGGTATAACCTTGCTCAATCAGAACCCTGCTTGACCAGATGACTAAATACAAAGGAGTTGTATAGTGCCTGAAGGACGTTAACAATTGCACTTTTCTGTAGCTACGCAGGTTTCAACATATTGCCTTCAGCTTGGCTAGGTCAAGTGCATAAATTCTCGTACTCATACATTAGCTATAAATTTCCAAGAATATTTAGGTACCTCAAGCAATCATATATTTCATACAAATTCATATACCTTTTCTTATAGAACCTAGAATCAGAAATTAATTTTTCGCTTTTTTCCCACGCCTCTAATATATATATTTGTAATTAATAGATTGCTGTGTCGCTCCCTAATTTTATTCCAAACTTGCAACATTTTTGCTTTAAACAGTATTTTAAATCATAGATATATTTGGATCTCTTTTCTATCACAAACTTTAAGTGCTAATGTATCAGACGTCTATAATGGCAATTCTAGTACTTGGACGTTATTTTCTTCAAACCATTGAACCGTATGAATCAATATGAACAATATACTCAATATGAAATGGTTCTCGTCGCTTATGTCATCCATACTTGCTAAAGAATTACACAAATAACATTAATATTGTATGTCTTTAATTTTTGTGAATAATTTATGTATCTGAACATTGCTACCAGAATTATTAAGATTTAAATAGACTTGAGATAGCCACGTAGCTTATTCATACTCTCGCTTTAGTCTTTAGTCTTTAGATTTCAGTTTTAATAAATTCATTTACCACTTGTTCTTGTTCTTGTCAAGCTCTAGCAATGACACAGTGCTTGGGGCACTATTTCTTCTTCTACTTGACATAATCTGCATATGGTTTCTTCTATATAACGTCCTTTTAGTAGACCACCTATCATCGAAACGGACTAATATGTGATTCATCTGACCACGTTACATCTGTTGAACTACTAGCCGTCACTAAAAATTCGTATTACACGATGTTACATCCGAATTCAATTTTTTATTTAATTGTCTTAGAAGTCGACTGATAATTATGAGGCCACTTCTTCTGTAATTTTCCTGCTCTTGCTCCGTAAGAGCGAACATTAATAATAACTCATGGACTGTCAATGCCCCCTATAATTGACATTAAACTGTTGGGGGATATAAAGGCGGGAATTATTTTTGTCATTTGCTTGAATTAAATAATGAAGATTCTATTGTTGAAGAATTACTTAATTCCATTAGCAATTCCATTCAATATAGTTGACTTCCTCCAAAAGGCTTCGGAAACTTATAGCTTGTTGAAATATTATAGTCCATTTCCTTCGATGTTTGGCGATTTCAAAATATTTTCGTTTCTTCAGCTCGCTTAAAGTCTGTAACACTTCTTTCTTCTTCTTCTTCATTTCTTACACTTACAACCAACGTTGTATCAGTTTAAGTCAAATAGTGTTGCAATTTGTGGTTATTTAAACAAAATAGGGATGCCATTTAAAAATTTTGTTGAAAGGAAATTTTCTAAAACATTTTTTTATTGTATTTTTTCTTAACTTCGAGAATAAATATATTTCACCACAGTTCCGAAGGGTCAAATTAACAAAACCGCTTTGATGTTTAATGATGTCTGATGGTATGTTTTACAAGTATTTTTCTTTAAATTATCTGTTCAGATGGACGCTTTAAATGGTGCAATGCACAGAACTACTGCGGTGGTAGGTTAATTAAGCTTTGATGTTTCTAATAAATAGGGACCCTCATGAAACTCTTATTGACAAAGCGAATGCCCGAGTTTTATTAATGTAAAATTTGTTCGATTATTTTAATAAATTATTTATGAGAGAGGAAAATTTGCGATGAGATAAATTCTTTTATTAAGTTCGGCGAGCATTTACACAAATCAAAAATCAGAGGAAAGACTCAATAAATCTTTTTTATGAATTGTATTTTAAATTAAACCCGAACGTAATAAATATCCCGACTTCTAGAGTTTATTTATACCAAAGAGTGAGATGCTAGAGAGGATTATTAAATGCAGAAGTATGTTGGTAAATATAGTGTTGCCATTACTTCTCCTTTCTCTGTTATCGTTTTAATTATCTTTTTTTAAGTAAGCGGCCATCATTTGATGTTTTTATGCGTTTTCATTTTCATTTCTCTAACTCGCAGTTTTAATTACGTATGTTCCTTTAAAATTACAGCAGTAATTTTTTAAATTTTCTTGTATAATTTACTACTGTACCTTCTCTAGATAATTTTATAAACGAATTGCAGAAATTAAGCAAAACAACATGCTTTAAAATCGAATAATTCTTTGAATTTGTAGGAATGGTTTATTAATAATGTAGCGTATCGGGTTTGTAACTTATATAATATAGGATCGATAATAGTCATCTTTTTTTCAGTAATGTAAAAGAATACGGGTATCATCATATTTAAATTGCAATTGACACGGTTAGCTATATTATACTTTCATGCAAAATTAGATAAAAGACCTACCTCTTAATGCTTAGATTCTACCTCAAAGACTTTTTGTTAAATATCTTGACAAGTAAATGTACTTCTATAAAATAAATATTAAGGAAACTAGTGAATATCCCGTAGTTCATGGCCGTAGTATTATGGTGCTTACACATTACTCGTAAGGATTATTATAATTATATATAGGCTGCAAGACAAAAGCATTCTTCGTTTTCATAGACTTACAGAAAGCGTTTTATCGTGTCCCTGGGAAAATAGTATCGAGAATCCTCATAAGAAGAGGAGTGGACGACAGATTAATCAAAGCCAAAAAAGTATGTACGCAGAAAATATCAACTATATAATTATAATAAAGGGATAACACGGAAAGATAGAAAAAGAAACACAGATGTAAGAGAGGAGTTACATATAGGTTCTGTAATGGAATATATTGAGGAAAAGCAACTGAACTGGTGGGGCCATTTACAACGTATGGAAGATAAGATATCAGCAAGCTGGATTTTTGAAGCTATAATAAAAGCAAAACGAAGACCAGGAAGACCAAAAGAAACATGGGAAAAATTAATAGCAAAGGCCATAAACAGAAGAGGACAATCAATGTCTGTTGCAAGAGAGATATCCAAGGAAAGAAAGTTGTGGAGAGACTTTGTACATAAGACATAATATATATTGTAATATTAACCCCTACACCGAAGGTAGATGGGGGACCGATTATATATATATATATATATATATATATATATATATATATATATATATAGTTGAAAATGATTAAAATTATTTTCTGGTATTTTCCAGAATAGAATACTTTTCGTTTGTAAACATGGACATTATAACTCACTTTTTCACATATGCGAAAATATATGAAAGTCGTGAAATATAGTCGCATAGTCTACATACATATAAACACTCATATCATGTGCAAATATTTTATTCAAATAAACATATGAAACTGTACAAACAAGCTTAATTCATTCAATTATTCCGTCATAATATTTACTTATATTACAATCTCGGTCGCGAAATGAATTTGAAGGAAATGGAGCAAACGAAATATTTATGTTTCCCCAAGATTCCTTCTTCAAATTTGGAAATAGTCAAGATTTTCGGTACGAAAATCCTAAGAGACTACATAGCAAGGAAAGAAATAAATTACACATTCAAATTAATTATTACAGAAATTGTAGGCATTCCAGGGTCCGTTGGAAGAAAACGTTGAAACTAACTCTCTCTGAATTTCCGTAATAAATATTGTAACGTTATTGGTGGATTATCTCGGAAAAACATTTCGCTTACCTTTTCCAATTAAGAACTCAAAAGGAACAAACAGTTCCTTTTACGTCGGGCTCTAAATTAATTCTTGTTTCGCAAGTTGGTATTTGTACTGTAAATGCCATCTGCTTTTTCTCCGGCCATTGTTTTTTGTTTACTAGGGGATCAACTTACGATTTATTGCTTTTGTATTTGTTTGAATAATAAGGAAGTTAGATTTATGTCGAGAATTTTTGATCAACTGCAAAATTAACAATTGGATGCAATGTTTTCTTTCTTGAACTCCTTTCAAAATTTTAAGTCGTATTGCAAGGTAAATAAGGACACACGAAATATTTAGACATCTTTACAAATTTTCTAAAGTAAAAATTGTTTCAAAGTTAGTCCTTTTGAAGAAGAGGTATGTACATGTGTAGATGGGACGATAGTTCTATCGTCCCATAGTCTTTTCATTGTCACTCAGAAGTTTATAATAAGTTATATTTAGCATGTAGCATTTCATTTATCAAATTAAATACAAGAAAATATTTTCCAAAAAAGAGACAGCACAGACATTTAAAATCCATCGCGTTACACTTTTCATTAAATATATACAATTAATAGATCATTACGTTGAAGGTGCATAAGTCTCATCAGTGCTTTATCTGACATAAATACAACAAAACTATATTTGAATAGGTTATAGTTTGTAGTATGGAATGGAAGAAGTTGGGTATCAAGTACAGTAGTACCCTATACGAACATTATATTTATGCATATGTTCAAAGTTTCATACGTAAGTGAAGCTTCCTCACTGTAACATTCAAAAATTTAACTATTTGTTGCCACTAACACGCAGGTTCAATATGTTCCAGAAAAATATGTTTTATATGAGTAATAAATTGTACATTTACCTGGTATGTAGACTTCCGCGGTCGTGGTCCATACTATCTGCTTCTAGGTTTCCGGGCTGAAACCGCGTCACTGGTATAACTGCAGACGTTTTGTACCCACTCGTATGGGAAACTGATTCAATGCAACAAACAGTAGCAGTAGTTCAGCCCTGGTTCCAGTCCGGAAGCTCAGAAGAAGATAGTATACATTTACCTTTCCGATAACATATAGTAGATATTTTTTAAAAAATTAATTATATATAAAAGGTTTAACAAAAATTGTCTGCTGTCTATACACATACAGCTCCTGCAACTAAAAAAATAAAAATTAAAGATTTTCATAGTAAAGGTTCAAAATGATTTTCCAATTTTTTTTACTAAAAAAAACAAAAAGGGAGCTAATTTGGTACGTAGACTTCCGCGGTCGTGGTCCATGCTATCTGCTTCTGGGTTTCCGGGCTGGAACCGCGTCACTAGTATATCTGCCGACGTTTCGTACCCATTTGTATGGGACATCTTCAGGGCTGAACTACTGCACTGAAACTGCAGTAGTTCACAACACGATTCCATAAATTTCACCATGGAGATTGAATCTGAAGGTTCCCTTCCCTTCCTCGACGTCTTGGTAACTCGTCATCTGGATGGTTCACTAGGACATTCAGTGTACCGCAAACCCACACACACTGATCGGTATCTCAATGCCCTCTCCCATCATCATCCTGCCCAGAAACAGGGCGTTATCAATTCCTTAGTCCAAAGAGCTGTCAACATATCTGACCAGCATTCTATATCCCAGGAATTAAGTCATGTTACCAAAGCTCTTATAAATAATAATTTCTCCAACCACAATATTCAGCGAACCATAGATCGACATCTTAATCCCAAAATCTCACAACTTAATACACAGCTTACATCATCTCCCCCCTCTCTAAAGCCCACCTACCCTATATACAAGGTGTTACTGACCGCATCAGTAGGGTTCTTCTCAAAAACAACATCAAAACCATCTTCAAACCCCATTCCAAATTATCTGACCCTTTTTCCGTAAAAGACCATGTTTCTTTAGAATCAGCTGGTGTGTACAGGATTCCTTGTTCATGCGGCAGGGCATATATTGGTGAAACAAAGCGGTCTGTCGGCACTCGTGTTTCTGAACATGAGCGTTGTACTAGGTTGCTGCGCATAGCCGGTTCTGCACTTGCCGAGCATAGACTGGAAACCGGGCACCATATTCAGTTTAATTCAACCAAGATCCTATCCCGCACTAACCACTTCTATGGTCGCAAAATCCGTGAAACTATAGAGATCTTTAAGCACCCCAATAATCTTAACCGCGATGAGGGCTACCCCCTACATAACGCTTGGCAATCCTGCATCTCTAATCGACCCAACCGTAACCGTAACGCTCCATTGACCCATGACCCATTATCCATATATAAACACGTCCCCCATCGACTTACACCAGTTTCAGTGCAGTAGTTCAGCCCTGAAGATGTCCCATACAAATGGGTACGAAACGTCGGCAGATATACTAGTGACGCGGTTCCAGCCCGGAAACCCAGAAGCAGATAGCATGGACCACGACCGCGGAAGTCTACGTACCAAATGTATACAAAATAATTCACTTCATATATAATATATAAACATGTAAACGTGGCCGCCTCGTTATCTAGTAATTGATTGGAATATATCAGACTTGCACTGCTACCAGAAGGAAGATTTAATCGCGATGATTACTGTAATGTTGTAAAGCTGCGGGAGTTATTCTAAATGAGGGTCATTCCATTCATAACATAATACTGTTGGTCTGTATGCAACTCATGCATAGAATATGCTTGGATTAAATACTATTATCGAAATGACATTCGCTTTATATACTGTCTCAAACATTTAGTAATGTGTATAAAGTTTGCTGTGGTTAAAAATAATAAATATAATTCTTTTTGTTCTGTGTTGGGTAATTGTCATAAATTGATTAATGTTTGAGAACCTTCAGTAAGGCTCAAGAACTTATGTCGGTCCTAGTATTTTAAATTTTAATGATATATTGTATTTATGGCGCATCACTACATCTATGTATATTAAATATGTTTGGAAGTATTATGTTCTAACTTTTGTTTGGTCACTGAAGCTTTTATTAATTTTTCGTTAAAGAAAATTTTGTAAAATTCTAAGCGTTTATCAATTTGATGAAGAGACAGAAATAATAAATATAAAGAAGTCGAGTAGATAAGATTAGATTCCCTGAGAGGTTACATATGTACATTATTCCACTGCAACCTTGTTCTTTTAACTAAACATAACACCTTCAAGAACGGTTTGTCTTTACGGATTTTCATTTCAGTTTATTTATCTCTCATTTGTAGACTTCGCGTTCACGCGAAATCCTCGCATTGGCATAGTACATGGGTCGCCATTTCTTCTTCTACCTGGCAGAATCTACATGTTGCTTCGTCTTACTCTAGATATTTTCAACATACTTTTCCAAAACTACTTTGATACTTCTTACGAAAGCGATTAGCGAGGTTCGTTGTGTTAGTTTGATGGTTTTTCATTGGTTTTACAGCTTTAGTACCTTGAAACCTAGGCTCCAACCATCTTTACGAACTAGTGAGCTCATTAAAGCGCGCGCACAACCTCTGCAAGCTTGAATTTCACTTGCATAGATACTAATGCCCTTAATATATCTTGGTTATCGGAGCAAATGGCTATCGTGAGATTTGTCACATCTTGCCTATTAATATTTTTAATGCATTGATTTAATATACAGTGTATTTTTGGTCTAAAAGCGAATACTGCAATGAATTGTTGGATTGATTTTAAATCGTGCTAATCACATATTGGGAATTATAGTGCGTTACCTTTTTAAGACGCTATATTTTGGAAATATTGTGGTACGTTTTCAATAACAAGGATTGTAGCAAAAAAAAAATTAAATTGTCATAATTATTATTAATAATATGAATAATTTTCATAATTAGTCGGAAAGAAATTTCACTTTTTTTTAATGGGAATTAGTAACTCCTTTATAATATGTATATATGTAAGTATTCTATTCGATTATAGATATCATTATTATTTTGGTTCAATAAATTTGGCAATTTTTCTGTCAACAGCATGATTCCGTTCTCATAAAACTTCTCTAGTCTTGTGACAAAATTATCTTGCCGCCATTACATTATATAAAACTGGGCACCATGAAAAAGTTTGTTAAATCTCTTGATAAAAATGGGAACTGTTTTTCTTACATTTTCTCAACTAACTATGAAAAAGATTAAAGCAGGTGTTTTGATGGTGTCCAAATTAGATATCTTACGAAAGATACTAAATTCATAGATACGATGACTGAGCTTGTATCAAGTGCTTGAACAGCTTACGTCTCAGTGACTCAAAATTTTCTTGAAAATTTAAAATTAGCAAATCATATTGAATTAGTAGAAGATCTACTTTTACATTTAAGAAATGTGTAATGTAATATGAGACTCCATTTTCTTTATAATCATCTCCAGGTTCCCGAAAATTTAGGAGATCTGACTGAGGAGCAGGGAGAGCGTATACATCAAATTTACAGGATTTGCAAGTCGTGGAGGAGCGTTATCAGCGTCTCGGATCCGCATTCGATATCTGACTATTGCAGGTCCCTAATGCGTCAAACACATAAGAGTAAAGCCTCAAAATGAGATTTTTTGGAACTCATAAAATTAATCTAATTTTTTTCTTATTAAATACATGTTTCTTCTTTTCTAAAAATAGCTTACCTGTAACTCAAAAAGTAAATCTGATAAACAAAATCGACTTATACGTATGAAATGAGCGTGTTATCAATAGTTATCAATAGTTAAAACATTTCAGGCAACAAATATCGTGCAAACTAATGTTAGTTTTCATGAAACAGGCGCTCTTCTGGATAGGTGTAAAATTGTTCAAATCATGATCTTCGGACTTTAAACCAGAAAAAAATTTAAAAACTGCCTCAAATCATTCTTAGGTAATGACTGAAGGTATGCAGATGAAATAATATGATATGATAATTAAGTATTTCTTTGTATTTTGTTTGCTTTATAGCTTTATGTACATATATTGTTTTTTATTTATATCAACATATGTTTATGTTATTTATGTAATTTCTAATTTTAGCTTAGATAGGGTACGGGATATTAATTAGTACATATGTATATACTATATATATATATATATATATATATATATATATACACGTAAGTTTAATAAAGTTTAATGAAGTATATTACTTTGTTAGTCATTCTCATGCAGAGAAGTATTGATATTTTGTTTTCATTTATAATAATTGTTATCGTGAATTATATACATTGCTATAATAACCAAAACTCTGAAAACAAAAAAGGATTCATTGTTCATGAAGATACTATATGCTATATCGACTTCAGTTATTTATAAAAAAGATGTTATCAGTTCCAATTATGCGACTAACACAGTACAAATTCAATTACCAGGAGCTCCTTTTTTCACGGAGAGAACATAATACCTGTGTACATCTATACAGTCATGTTATCCCGACGTCAATAGTTTGACACGAATCATTTGCAAATGCCGGCGAATTTATTGGCTCGATGAAATGTCGAGTATTTTATTTCAGTGTATTTATCTTTAGCCAAACATAATTTATACAATTACAATGGTCGATATGTATTTACGTGGAATACATTAAATGTTATTAAAGCAGAGTGGTTTATATTAAACAATGTAATTTAAAAGTTGTTTTTAATTAATTTAGTATTGTATTTATAATATTAATTAAACAAAATGAATTTGGTTTTGGGACTGGAGTTACTAAAAGCTCGCTTAATGAAACAGTTAACGGCAAATGTGATCAAACGCATAAGTATTCATATACTTAAATTCCTTTGGCATAAAAATTTAATAACTTTGTAGAAGTAAGAGCCGCTGATTTATTATATAATACTTAATGAAACAGAAACAAAATTCCACTGTGTATTACCACGCTTGGAAAGTTCAAAGCTAAGGGGAAAGAAAAAAAACCTACGAGGAGATGTTTAATTAATTAGAATTGTCTTCTCAAGTTGCAGCTGCCAGCCTGCTTAGACGGAGATGGTTGTGTCGATTACTCAGTGATTGGGAAGTAATATTAAGGGTGCTAACTTCTTTAAAAACAGTGACACTTTCTGTATATGTAGGTAGGAGGGAGTAACAAGAGATCTCGTATCTCTTAAAGTTGAATTTGATGGAGCCTGTAGTTGATTAACTTAATCACTAAGGTTGATATATAACCCCTTTTCACATTAACTTTCGTAATTCTGTATACGCATTTCGACAACTAAGTTGTTGAGAACCAAAATGTACACCGGTTCTCAACAGTACAGATCGCGTACGGAGTTTGTTTTCGTACAGGTATTTTTCGCCATGGTTTACCAGGTGCGACACTTTGCAATTATCTGCTAATGATGACAACTTAGTTGTCGAAATGCGTATACAGAACTACGAAAGTTAATGTGGAAAGGAGTTATATATCAACCTTAGTGAATAAACTCGTATCTCTTGATTATCAGATTCCTTCTGTATCGCAATTTCTCGATGAGAAAATAAAATTAAAAGAACAACTAGGTATGCACACAATTCTGCTTTTAAATAATAAAAAAATTCATTGACACAGAAATGGTCAAATTTTAAGAACTCCAATTTTAATGAAAAAGCAAAATTACATAATATTTTTAAGTAAAGTAAGAGAACAATTCACATTAAAATATTTGTCCACAAAAAACAAAGAATTAACAATATTCAATAATCTTTCCGGAACTGGACTTAGTTTCGTTTACATCAATTATATTTACATGTAGTAAGATAATCTTCTAGAATTATATAAAACGCTAGGCAATTCTACGTGATAAATGGAATCTAAATTTAATTACATTTCAGACATAGAAAACTAACTACAAATAGACTAAGTATATAAGAAAATCTTCATTAACTGCTAAATTAATTAACGAGTGTGAAATATCGAAAACTTCATATGAATGCTATGCATATATTTTTTAAAAAAATCTTCCGATTATCTACTAAATCAATTTGTAAAAAAGGACTCGTAAATTCACGGAAATTGTAAGCTGAATAAAAATAAATATAGGGAGAACTCAGCTGTATTTTTTCCTTCCTAACATGGAGGCTAATACCCGCTTTACGGCACTCCTATTAGCCTCCTTTAAATGACAGGTTACTTAAATATTTTCAAGGAAACAAAGTACGGGAAAATTACGACGAAATGTGGATAGTACCTAGCACCCTAAAATTACACAACAAAAGAAGCAATTAGAAAGATAGAAATATCTGGCCAATGTGACGACAACAAGACACCTTCAAAGGGAAGAAATACCAAGTCTGCCGAATTGCCAATAAATCCGCTATTGCGGTTGTTTATGCAATTAACATCAAATGTGAAATTTTCCAATATACTCAAAGTACTTAATATTCAAGGCAACCAGAACCACTAATGATCCTAATCAATCCGATACAATAATAAAATATGCATGGTCTGTGGTCAGAAGATTAATATCAAAAAACCGTCGAACACTTAAAAATCTTGAGAAAATGATATACGAATACACCGCCGTTCAAAATAATGATACAAACAAATGAAAAAGGAATTTTGAAAAATTATAAAGGAAAGAATCGAATTAATGATCCAGATGGTCTTAATTCGCACAGAACTTTTCATTAAAATTAAGAAGAAATACATCGAAATTTAACTTAAAAGCAAATAAACACATTAAAGACTTAAAAGACATGGACAATAATAAAATAAAAAATTGAACACTAAAATTTCTTAAATTAAGGAACGCAAAAGTATTTGCTATAACACACAAACATAAATATAGAATAATAAAAGAAATAATTTTTCAAAAGTTAATATTTTCTGGCATTGCCTTTAACTATTTTAATTGTTTGCAGGTTTTTGGTCATAGATTTCACCAATTTTTCAGTAAATTCTGATGCCGCACTCTCCCATTCTTCAACTAAATGTTGCTTCAACTGTTCTTTATTTGTAATTAGATGTTTTCTGAGTGAACGATTTATTTCTGATCAAAGATGCTTGTCTGTCAGGTAGTCTACTCTAACTTATTTATACATTTTCGTTCGGTACGCCACTAATGTCATTGATAGTCAAAGCCAGATTAATGTCATTTATATGGATTTGTCCAAGGCATTTTACCATATTAATCATGGTATTCTATTAAGTAAACTGGAGATGTTTTAGTGAATCATTCATCAGTCTTTTCGTGTTCTATTTGCAACGAAGCCAATTTTTCATACAGCGGTTTTATTTCTGACATTAATTATACTAGTTCTGGTGTTCCTCAAGATCCTAATCTTAGACACCTATTATTCTTATTATTCATAAATTGCCTGGTTGACTGTAATGCTTTAATGTTTGCGAACGACGTTATGATATTTACATCGCTTCTATCTAATTTACTGGCGGTTGATGACCGATTTGTTTTTAATGGATTAGATTTTAATATTTCTACATTTCATTCACTCGGAAATGATGACCATTTTCGAGTATCTCTTAAATTCCACCGTTAGTTCTCATAGTGATGATATTCGCTACCGAGGTATTTATTTTGATTGCGATTTGACTCTTAACAATCATGTTCAAAACGTGACGTCTACAACGAATAAAATGTTAGAATTCGTGTTCAATATCAGAGTCCTTAGCTACACTCAAACCCTTATTTTCGACAAGGTTCATAAAATTTCATTGGAAATTGTGTAAAGGTGTTTTCTGAAATACTTGTGGTATTGCAACCCTTATCCATACAGAAAATTTATTGGCTGCCCCTTTCTATGTCTCTACAAAGCAGGCCTAGGTCTAACCTGCCTTTACCAGCCGTTACAAAACCAGAAGGCCGCAGTAAGCATCTGTCAAAGCTGAATTTGTGTGCTGTGTTTGTCTTTCTTGCAGTATGGATGCATTCTGTCTAGGTCAGGCTAGAACTAGTCTGTAGATGTACTAGCGAATCTCTTTATATGTATATTCTTTCGAATACGACATATTAAGTAAACATAAGATATATTTCAGTAACTTTTAAAAAGAAATTCTGTTCAAAGAGAAATTTTTCGTAGACTTAAAATTTATTAATTAAATATTTCAGGTTTAACCGTAGGTATTTAATATTTATTGTACATTCAGATAAGATGTACTCGTAACTTACGAGCCAACAAGAGGTACATACATACGTTGTGTATTTAATGCAAAGTACACGAATCAGCGCTTCAGTCGATTTATCGTACATAAAATGCAACTTTGAGTAAATGTGGCGCGTTGAAAATTCCTCAAAAGTTTAACTATTTGTTCCGGTCGTTCGCGAATTGATGTTTACATTTCATTACTCTGCCCCAGAATCCTCACAGTGCTTTAAGAGCAACTGCTGTATAACACGAAGTTAATCGAAAATCCATATATTTATCAAAGAGAGAAAAGAGTCATCTATATAAAATTTAATTAATACGTGAGGAAATGGAGATGATTCTGTTTGAATTAAAACTTTGAAATTTCACATCAGCATTAATACTTTGTTCACGCATATTCATACTTTACCTAATTGTAAATATGTAGTATCATATAATTAACAGATAGTAGCTAACTACACTATAAAAAGGTTTTAAGATTTGATCAAAGCACATTGGGGGTTTAAATCGTAATATTTGCACAGGAATATTTGATAGACCTCGGAGTCTTATTTCTTTAAAGAAATTCTACGAAAGGAAAGGTATTTAGTTCAGAAAAAGTTACTTGTAAGTACAGACGTCGGATTTCTTCTTCCCACCAGTGTAACCGAATATATACGAATGCCTGCGAACGACGAGTATTGATAACTAAGGTTGAACAATCCTGGAGGACGAGCAGGTGCAGGCACTATCGATAGCATGCACCATATCAGTGATGTAAATATGCCCTGCAAATGTGAATTGTTACTGCAACTTTTTAAATAAATTTTTAAATCGTTTGCCTACGTTAGAATTACACACATTATTTATTTTACTTATAATCGCACCTATCCAGCCTTTCCGGCGGAGCTGTACGCTACTGCGAATCCGGAGATTTGTTCAATATTAATATTAAATATACCTTGGTTAGTGAAGGGATGAAATGTTCTTGTGATGATTACGATTTAAGTATGCGACAAATCGGTTTTAAATTATCCAGCAATTTGCAGTTAATGTAAAGTTAGTTAACATCCCTAACCAAAGGATTACTATATATATAAAAATAATATCAACGAGTTAACTTTATTATTGTTATACAGGAGTCAGTACACTTCAATCAATTGATTTTATCTTTTCTCCTACTTCTCACGTATTTTGTATATTAGATACTGAATATAACTTCTTATATATTTATGTTGATAAGTTGATTTGGACTGACTTTTAGTTTAACTCTTAAACGGCGTTCCTTCATAGAAAACAACTCGAATTTAAATCGTTTGTAATCGACTTTTCTTTAATTTTAACTATTCACTCCAAAAGGCAGTTTTCGTATCACGCGGTAATCATGAATTAATGAAGCATTTTTTGTTATTTTATATTTTCGGTGAATAAAGAGCTGGATAATTGTGTCTATCCGACAGAGTCGGTCGTATAGTGAGGTCACCCGCTCGTTTATACGTATCTACGATATACATACGCGTTGGTGCGACCTTACACGCAACAGGAAGGCCTATGCTGACTGGCAAATACAATTATCCATCTCTACTGATAACACTATTTAGAACAGTAAGTATTTTATAGTATTTTACAAGTAACGCATTATAGCACTAAGGTTGCTTGTATATACACAACGTATCAATTGTCTATTGTATAGTTTCATCGTGTCACAAGGAATATATGTAATAAGTGGTGACAATATGCCAATCTATTTATAAATTATAACTTTTAAGCAGATAGATGCTTTTTGTTACTTTCTTATTTAGCATTATTTACATTATATGTAATGTTCATCTTTTTTAATTAATCTTGCCAGAAAAAGTTATATACAGCAGCGTATATGTATTTTAAATTAAGCATTCGAATTAAATAATAATTAATTTATTATTTATTACATATTGTATTACTTATTATCTTAAAATTAATATGAAATAAAAGATGAAAATTACCTTTCGATATAGATGTGACTTGTAGGTTGATCAACAAACACTATTATGTCATAAGGTGACTTTGAAAAAAAGTTAATTATACTGAAAAGGATTGCAAATAATAATGCTAATAATCCCTAAATAGTAAATAATGTTATCATAAGGCCATTTCGCATGAAAATTAATATTTCTTGCTATACCGTCGTTGTTACTAATTAGAGAATTAATTAAAAATTCTGCGTTGTAGTAAGACTGAAACTGTATCTATCGTTTTCTGGACGGCTGCTTATCAATTAGGCCACCAAGCAACAGATTAGAATTTCTTAATATGCCATAAATTGCACTATGGAACAAATGGCCATTTCAAATATTTACCCAAAAGCAAAAAAGAATTTCGTTCATAAACAAAATAATTACAAACTTATATTGGGATTATAAACATTATAATTTCCAATTTGTTCTATTATACTTTTTTCAAAAGTCACTTTTGACATAATTATGTTGAGCAACATTTGAACTAACTATGTCAAAATTAAATTTTTATCTTCTCTCTGTTTTAAGTAATAAATTGTAAAAATTTCTTGAAATTTACAAGTAGCAGTTAGAACAACAAATACATTTTGGGAGTATATTGAAAATAACAATACACAAAATCCATAAGAGCAGGAGTTTATTAGTTAATACTATATGTAACACATGTCCAGGTATTTATATTGGACAAACAGAAACATTTTTTGACAAATGTATATGAGAACAGAAAAATGCAAAGGACATAAACTAAATTTATTAGAATTTTAGAAATTAATAAACTTAAAAAAATCAATGCCAAAGTTTTGTTTACATAGCAAGTTATAAAGACCATTGCATATGAATTCCTCAGATATATTTTTATCATAAACCTTTTTGTGACGTTAAGCATTGTTATCGAAAAAAAATCTGTGCTGATATTTTTAACAAATTATCAAATTATTCCTCGTATTCAGTACTATATTTATTCTAATTACAAAATGATATGTGCAGCGATGCTTGTAATTTGAATGAATTTGTAATGTACACCGTTGGTTTCCAGATCTATGGTATTTTATAACATTGTTGGTGGTCTCCCCCACCTTATTTTGAAATGATCGACATCCTGCAATAGAATGAATTTACTAACCATGCGTTAGATTGACACCCGGAAAGTCAATTGAAATAATATGCCAGCAACAGCAATCACAAGCACCATTGTGTGTATGGATTGAAATTTGTCTATTGAGACGGCCGAATACTTATTCAAAATGGCTTACATATTTGCGCGATCCTATTTGCTTCATTTTGTAGTTTTTACTACTTCCAGTACATATAATTAAGTTGTTTTTATTATGAAATAATAGTCGCATATTTAGTTTAAAGTAATTATTTATTATTTAAAGAATAATACTAAGAAATATATTCCTTTAAATAAAAAATAAAAACTATAGCGCCCTCTATTAACAACTAAAATGAATAATCATATACATAAATACAAATTAATCCACATTGGCAGTCAAATGAAATCGTTGGGTGTAAAAATTGATTATATTTCATTCTGAGTTTATTTAAAACTAAAGGAATATCATTTCAATAGTCTGACGAAAACTAAGACTTTTGTCTACCAAAGTTTTCTAGATTACACCTATTATTCAAGACTAAAATTCGAACCCCTTTCATAGATTATCAACTTAAATTCGAGTGTAATACTTGTGTAGCCTAGAATCCGAAAAATTATATATTTTTAGTTAAAATTATTTTTAAAAATATACTTTACTGATACGAAGTACGTCTTGTATTTAAAGTGTTATACACTTTAAGAATATTTTTAAAAATAATTTTATCTAAAAATACATAGTTTATTTAGAAGACATTCACTATTTTATTTTAATAATAAAAATAAGTCAGATCAATATATGTACACAAAATAAAAGAAACAATGCTCTAGACTGAGCCAAGCGCCAGTATCTGCTAAGCTTTTAAAACAATAAGGGTCGCTTTACAAATAGGTTGTCTTCCGCTGCGAAGGTCAAAGCTTAACCGAACTTTCTACGTAAGCATAACCCAGTCGGTTTTGTGGCGTTATTAGTGCTACATTAACGGATAAAGTGATTTAGAAAAGCTTAGAAAGTTTTCGGAACGAAATTAGGTGCAGTCGTGAAAAATACAGTATAACAATAACAAGTGTTATTCTTGGAAAGTGAATTAACACCGCGAAATATTTTTATCTCTCTGATTTTCTTTAGTAAGGGGCTAATTTAATTAATAATTTGTGTACATAATTCTAAAACTATATTTCTGCAATTGATATAATAAAGATACGAAAAAATTAATGAAAGAAACATTGGTCATTTGAATCGAATCTCATTTTGAATCTGCATACTACATCGAATTCAGATTTGTAGCTGTCCTTCAAAAATAATCGGAAAATTAATTGTATAATCTAAAGACTAAATTGCGGTAAAATAATTAATTAACGTCTGTATCTATAATCCTGTTATATTTGCAATATACCGTGATTAAGGGATTAAGTTTCTTTCCATGTTCATCATCCATAAAATCTAAAGCTGAATGGGAAATAATAAGATTAAAAAAGAAAAAATATTTTTGTATCGCCACAATATTGTTTCCACATTTTATTCCTGTCAAGAAAACCTAGAGAAACAAATACAATATGTGATGATTTCTGATATTTAGCGTCACTTCAACGCGAAGAACCTTCATCTGTTTCTTATACGTTTTTCATAAGTACTAATGTCATAAGTAAAGAAGGGAAGACAATGTAGTGAGACTGAATTTTTTTTTTATTATCCCCTTTATATATACAATCTATTCATTTATAATGAACAATAAGTATTCTATAAGAAATATATATATACACATACATATGTTTACATTCAAATGTCAGTTGAAAATGTCATGTAGAGTTAAGCTACAATAAGCAACTCAATAAAATGTCACTATTTTCTAGTGATTGATTTATTTTATACATAGTCTAGGTATCGAAGCGCGAAAGAAGCTCACTGGGCGCAAACCGTTTTAATCGCTTTGGTTTGTCAGGTTCGTCCATTAAGTTATTCACCAATTGGTTAGGGTGTGCTGACAGCCGGTTTTTATATGTTTGGACAGTTCGTTCAATTTCTTCCTTTATGGTGGGTATACGCAAGTCAGTTGAGATCACTTTATTAGGCACATACCATGGGGCACTAACCAAAGCACGAAGCACCTTGTTCTGGAATCTCTCGATAATAGCTATGTTGGAAATAGACGCGGTTCCCCACAGTGTAAGTCCGTACGTCCAGATGGGCTTTAGTGTGACTTTGTATAATAATAATTTGTTTTCGAGAGTTAATGCCGAGCTCCTTCCGATCATCCAGTAAATTTTTCTGTACTTCAGTCCAAGCTGTTTTCGTTTATTGAAAATATGAGTTTTTCAGGTTAATCGCCGGTCTAGATGGAGCCCTAGATATTTTGCAGAGTCACTGTGTCTTAATTGTTGTCCATTGAGGATAACCGTCGGACAGTTGTCTCGGTTCAAGGTGAATGTGACATGTTGAGATTTGCTCTCATTTACCTTAATTCTCCATACTTTGAGCCATTCTTGCACTTTATTCAGTGAGGCTTGCAAGTTGCGTGATGCAATAGTAGGATTTATATGTGAGGCCAGGAGAGCTGTGTCATCTGCGAAGGTGGCGGTTGTAGTAGATTTCGTAGTTGGCAAGTCAGCAGTGAACAGCAAATATAGTATGGGACCCAACACACTGCCTTGGGGAACCCCAGATGCAACAAGTTGGAGATCTGTGCATTCACCTTGGTAGTTCACAAAAAAATACCGATCCGACAGGTAAGATTTTAATATCTCAAAGAATTGGTATGGCAGTAGCTTTTTTAGTTTATATAATAGAGTGAGACTCAATAAAAAGGCCACTTTTTAAGCAAATAATATTGATCTTAATGTGATTTTTTCATATTAATCTCATAAAATGAATTATTTAATAACATAGATTACATTTTAATCACTGAAGGTTGATATATAACCCCTTGCCACATTAATGTTCGTATTCTGTATACGTATTTCGACAACTAAGTTGTCATCATTAGCAGATAATTAAACAGTGTCGCACCTGGTAAACTACGGTAAAAATATCCGTACGAAAACAAATTCCGCACACGATCCTTACTGCCGAAAGCCAAAACGTACACTGGACTATAGATTATATGATAACGTGACGTCAGATGATATTTTAGAATAGATATGTGTGGTTAAACATAAAAATACTACACAAAACGCCCACTCCCTTTTCAATTTAGGAACTTGTGTTCAATCGATGCAACCTTCCACTTCTCATGGTATATATTTTGGTTGCTTTAAGCTTGGTATTTTTTCTTCTCTCTCTTGAATATCATTTTTTGTTTGCTTTTAATTTCATCTGCCAGAGAGCAGTGCATTAGATTTTGTTTTCCTTGTTTCTCTTAATTTTCATAAGGTAATACTTGGTAATACAAGTTTGTGCTCTGGGTTACAGCATTTTGTAGCACTTAGCATAGTCGATCCATTGCTATCGCTACATTGTTTTTCTCTGCTCTTAATTTGATGTAGTAGCGCTTTAAACAGTATAGCATAAATTTCCTCTTTTTTTAATATTTCTTTTAATTCCATTTATTCCCCCAATCTGTTTATGTTTTGCTTCTATCGGGTTTAATTCAATAGTTCCTTTCTGTCTGCGGTCTTCTTGCGGATATTTGCCGTAGTTTCCCAGGTGCGACACTGTTTAATTATCTGCTGATGATGATAACTTAGTTGTCGAAATACGTATGCAGAATACGAAAATTAATGTGGAAAGGGGTTATATATCAACCTTCAGTGATTAAATGATATATTTACATGCTACATTTTATACAAGTTAAGTTATGGTTGATGAAATACAAGGCGAGCTAAAAAAAACTTAGCGATGATAGAAATAACTAATTGTACGTTACTAAGCGACATATAATAATCGGACAACATTTTTCTAATTATGTGTCAAACTTGACTTCAATGCATTCATTATTTTGTTTTTTTATAAAGTGTTGACAACATAAAATGAATAATAAATCAAATTTATAATAAAGAAATATAGTTCTACTAAAATTATTCGCGAATAAACGGTTGCAGTGATGGGGAGGGGTTTCCATCATATTTTAAAATAAAATATTGCTCAAAACCATTTCGGTGCGGTTATGACTCTATTGAAGATGATCCTTCGTTTTAGGGGACCCAGTGGGAGTTATTTTTGTTGAATACGGGATCAAAGAGAATTGTATTCACAGCAGTTACTCAAGGTAATATGTAAACAAAATTACATAAGATTAATGATCGGAAAAGTTTAGGTTTGCGTCAGAAAGATGTGCCACTTCTTCATGACAATGTGTGTTGGCAAAGCAACCAAAGTCTAACCTATTATCCGCGCATATAACTTCTTTGAATTGGACCACCAACCTTATAGCCCGGAATTGACTTCGTTCGGCTTCTTTTCATTTAGAAATTTGAAAAAGACCCTCGGAAAACGTCATTTCGCAGACGATAACCAATTGAAAGGGAACATTGGCGCCTATTTTGAAAACTAGTAGAAATATTTTTTTTTCAGATGGAATAAAGTCATTGCATAATAGGTGGCGCATATTTTTTAGATGGCGTAGTCATTGCATAATATGGCGTAAGCGTTCTGAAGTTAGGAAAGAGGCGCTGGAAAATAAAATTATGAACAAAACCGTAATTTTTTGTTTTATTGTAAGCTTAAGCACTTTTCTAGTTCACCTCGCTGTTTCTTAATGGCTTTTTTTTAAATTTTGTTGTAATTCTTAATAAGTTTTTGTAGTTTTTAATATGGAAAAATTAGTTTTTAAATTATTTATATAAGTCGTCCAATTTCCACCATTATTTATATTTTACGATATTTATTTAATTAAACCTTTTTATATAATAACAATTTGTTTGTCGATATAATTAGATCCAAATACTAATGAAAGTTTAATCTTGAAATAAATGTTCAAATTTTAATTTCAAACTATTAATGAAGGGTAAAAAGTAGTTTAGTACTTAATATTTCGTTAAACGTATCTGTTGTTATAATAGCATGATTATAAAATCTAATATATTGTTAGTGAGATGGAATGGGGTATATGTTCCATAATATTAAAAAGACATTAAAATTTTTATTGTTACATTTGTATTATTTCTAACAAAAGTTCAAATTGATTAGCATTCACTGTTGAAACCTTAAATATCTGAGAAATTTTTGGAATAATATCCCACCTTTTCCATCCATATGTATCAATAAACTTGAAAGAAGAAAGCATCCTCTCGTAATAATGAAGGCTCCCCGCTTTCTTGAGTGTCCATAAAAGTTTTTATATGAAGGTATATATGCGACGTTTATTGCATTTTAGGTGAAACGTCGTCGTCTTGGTCGTCGCCAGAGCCTGTCGCGGTGGGCCAACAGCACGCCGTTATGGTCGCACATTGTTCTTTTTGATGCCGAAAAGTATAATTTGTCTGCACGAGTTTTTCTGTTTATCGTGCTATAATGTCACACGCACAAACGCACTCATAAAGGCGAGACGACATTTCTCTAGCCGTAATTCGTATAGCGATCTTTCATATTTTATATCGTCGATAATGTCACGCGCATGATTACCCACGTGAACGTGAGTGTTTTGCGAAAGATGCATGTTTATAATTTACAAGGGAGGTTTAGCGTTCCTATAATGTGTTTAATTGAAGGATACGCCTACTTTTCTTTAATGTACTTTGAACATTTTGAATTATGTCTTAGGTTAAATTTAACTACTTAACCTACAAAGTCATTTACATATGTTGCTGCATTTTTATATATGATATACAAGTAACAAATAGTAGGTAACTTAAATTTATTTTATTAATTTGAAATTACAATAAATGTTGAAAATATTTTCTTTATTGGTTAATATATGTATTCAAAATTTCTAATGACATTCTGCAATATCATTTATACCCTACTTATAATGTAAATAATTATAATATACGAGTAAATAACTTCCTCTGCTATAGCATTATCTTGAAAAGATACTGATCCAGTTATCTGCTTTCGGCTTAACTCTGTCCAAGCACATTTTTCAAAAGTCCAAATTCTTGCATTTTCTGAAGTTAGGTATCGGTTTATTACAATAAATGTTGAAAATATTTTCTTTATTGGTTAATATATGTGTTCAAAATTTCTAATGACATTCTGCAATATCATTTATACCCTACTTATAATGCAAATAATTATAATATAAATAACTTCCTCTGCTAGAACATTATCTTGAAAAGATACTGATCCAGTTATCTGCCTTTGGCTTAACTCTGTCCAAGCACATTTTTCAAAAGTCCAAATTCTTGCATTTTCTGAAGTTAGGTATCGGTTTATTACAATAAATGTTGAAAATATTTTCTTTATTGGTTAATATATGTGTTCAAAATTTCTAATGACATTCTGCAATATCATTTATGCCCTACTTATAATGCAAATAATTATAATATAAATAACTTCCTCTGCTAGAACATTATCTTGAAAAGATACTGATCCAGTTATCTGCTTTCGGCTTAACTCTGTCCAAGCACATTTTTCAAAAGTCCAAATTCTTGCATTTTCTGAAGTTAGGTATCGGTTTATTACAATAAATGTTGAAAATATTTTCTTTATTGGTTAATATATGTGTTCAAAATTTCTAATGACATTCTGCAATATCATTTATGCCCTACTTATAATGCAAATAATTATAATATAAATAACTTCCTCTGCTAGAACATTATCTTGAAAAGATACTGATCCAGTTATCTGCCTTTGGCTTAACTCTGTCCAAACACATTTTTCAAAAGTCCAAATTCTTGCATTTTCTGAAGTTAGGTATCGGTTTATTACAATAAATGTTGAAAATATTTTCTTTATTGGTTAATATATGTGTTCAAAATTTCTAATGACATTCTGCAATATCATTTATGCCCTACTTATAATGCAAATAATTATAATATAAATAACTTCCTCTGCTAGAACATTATCTTGAAAAGATACTGATCCAGTTATCTGCTTTCGGCTTAACTCTGTCCAAGCACATTTTTCAAAAGTCCAAATTCTTGCATTTTCTGAAGTTAGGTATCGGTTTATTACAATAAATGTTGAAAATATTTTCTTTATTGGTTAATATATGTGTTCAAAATTTCTAATGACATTCTGCAATATCATTTATGCCCTACTTATAATGCAAATAATTATAATATAAATAACTTCCTCTGCTAGAACATTATCTTGAAAAGATACTGATCCAGTTATCTGCCTTTGGCTTAACTCTGTCCAAACACATTTTTCAAAAGTCCAAATTCTTGCATTTTCTGAAGTTAGGTATCGGTTTATTACAATAAATGTTGAAAATATTTTCTTTATTGGTTAATATATGTGTTCAAAATTTCTAATGACATTCTGCAATATCATTTATGCCCTACTTATAATGCAAATAATTATAATATAAATAACTTCCTCTGCTAGAACATTATCTTGAAAAGATACTGATCCAGTTATCTGCTTTCGGCTTAACTCTGTCCAAGCACATTTTTCAAAAGTCCAAATTCTTGCATTTTCTGAAGTTAGGTATCGGTTTATTACAATAAATGTTGAAAATATTTTCTTTATTGGTTAATATATGTGTTCAAAATTTCTAATGACATTCTGCAATATCATTTATGCCCTACTTATAATGCAAATAATTATAATATAAATAACTTCCTCTGCTAGAACATTATCTTGAAAAGATACTGATCCAGTTATCTGCCTTTGGCTTAACTCTGTCCAAACACATTTTTCAAAAGTCCAAATTCTTGCATTTTGTGAAGTTAGGTATCGGTTTATTAATTAAAAATATTCGTATTTTTCAAGTTACTGTACATTAACAGATGCTCGCGTGTTTTACATTTTCAAAGTTTATAAAAACGAGTTTAGTGTCTGTCTAAATACGGGCCTGGCTGATTTGGCTAACCCCTACCCCTCAACAATTGCTATTAGTATTTTTTAAAAGTTGTACTTTGTTAATGGTCTCTCTATAGTTTTACCATAAGAAGTAGTTGGTCTGTACTTTATTGGTGTATATCTGCTATTTAGTGCATTTCGAAGACTAAATTCAAATCTTCGTCCTGTGATAAAAATCTCAATTTTTTCAAAAGGGATATACTTGCGTAATTAAGATTTCTAAAAGCTATTGTACATTTTTAAAAAACTTTAAAACGATTTTGATATCAAAATTTCTCTAAGTCAGTTTAATCTTATATAAGAAAATTGATAAACCATGTCGAAACATGAACTTTTTGGGTGCCTAAATGGATTACTTCCAAAATTTTGCTTTAAAAAATTGTGACTTGATATTGTACTAATTCAGAGCTATTGTTTTACCAAGTCTAAGTTCGAAACTTTTATTTTGCTGAAAATTTCATTTATTTTTCAGTTATATTTACAAAACTTGTTTCCATTTTCTTAAAAGTTATTATACAGTTCGTATAGTGACATTTTCAAAAATTCTAGGGACGATTTTGATGGCAAAATTTATTTAAGTCTTTCGGTTTGACCTCTAGCGAATTAAAAATCTTGAAAAAGCTTTTAGACATGTAAATTTTTTAATACATAAATGAATTTATTCTAAAGTTTTGCTATAAAAAATATTGTATAATAGTAACATTGTATTTTACTAGTCCGGAGCTAGTATTTTACCAAGATTTAATTCGATACTTTTATTTTGGTGTGTATTTTACCAAGGCTAAATTCGAAACTTTAATTTTGTTGAAAATCGCATTCTTTTCCAAGAGGTATACTTATAAAGCTTGGTTCCATTTTTCCAAAAGTTATTATAGACATGACATTTTAAAAGATTTTAAAAACGATTTTGATACCAAATCAATTCTTTCGGTTGAATCTTGAACGGATTAAAAATCATGAAAAGTCATGTCATCAAAATGTGAATTTTTAACTAAAATTTTTTTAAAAGCATATACTTAGCAAAATTTGGTATTTTTCAAAAGTTATTGTACATTAGCGTGTACTAACATATTGAAAGTTTCTAAAAGCAATTTTGATGCCAAAATTTGTATAACTCTGGCGGTCTATTTCTGAGATTCTATTCATCCACGAATAAATAAGTCACTGGTTGTCAAAAATTTTTTAAAAGTGAATAAATCACAATGGATAAATATCCAGATTTATACCAATTATGTCTTCAACGCGATATATTCAATTTGGTGCTTCGTTTTTCCATTTGTTCATATATTTAATTGCATCGTGGCAGTTATGAGTCACCTTATTTGCAAATGTCTGAATTTAATTTACGTACAAACATATCAAAATGAGCGAAAATATTCTATATTTTGCAAGTGAATTAATAAATAATGTTTTCCGTTTTAATATTTATGTAATTCTGAATATAATCGCAATGTTTTTTTTGTTTTCTCGTATTCTAACATTCTTCTCTCTTTGCAATATTCAACTAATGCTACGTTCAGAAAATATCCTCGCGCTATCGCCTTAGGAATGTTTCTAAGCAACATCAATTTCGTAAATAAATTTCAATAATATTTACGAATATACTTAGACCTCTTGAATACTATTACCGAGAATTAAAAATCTTGAAAAACAATATCAAAATGTGATTTGTTAATAAATGATATTTTTTATTTCATGCTGCGAAATTAATATTATAAAATTTGAAATTAAGCGACGTCACCAAATCATCTATATTATATTTTCAGTATTAGAAACCTCCAATATATCATCAATGTACCAGATTCATACTTCAAAGACACGCATATTCTTCTTCTATAATTTCCAATCGAAATTGTTAATAATATATGATATATAACCCCTTTCCATATTAATTTTCGTGTTCTGTATACCTATTTCTACAACTAAGTTGACATCATCAGCAAATAATTAAACAGCGTCGCATCTGGAAAACTACGGCAAAAATACCCGTACGAAAACACATTCCGCACACGATCTATGCCGTTGAAAGCCAAAAGCCAAAACGCACACTGTCTTGTCTTGGCTTTCAACGGTACAGATCATGTGCGGAATGTATTTTCGTACGGGTATTTTTTTATTATCTGCTGATGATGACAACTTAGTTGTCCAAATACGTATACAGAACACGAAAATTAATGTGGAAAGGGGTTATATATCAACCTTCAGTGATTAAGTTAATCGACCACAGGCTCCACCAAAATTAGCTTAATAGAGAGGTAGCTAATGTATTTAGTTTTGCTTATGACCTTATTAAAGATGACAACATCGTTTCCGAAAGACGCTTACTCTTTTGTATTTCTTTGTGCAGTATATTAGGAAGTGTTAAAAATTATTACATTGTAAAATTTTTAATTGAAAATAAAATTTCATGCGGAAAATGTATGTCAAACAATTTTTTCTATTGCTATACAATTAAGTTGGAATTTCTGAAAACTTTCCGTGAATAAACGCTATTTACGTTTTAGACGAAACTAAAACCAGTATTAAATTCAAAATATTTTCTTTTTTTATTTAGAATGCCTAATTTATCATATCCATATTAAATTATTTATTCTCAATTTACGCTATAACAAATAGTTAAGTAATATGGATATGTTTACAAAGACAAGGACAAAGAAAATTTGAATGATAAAGACATATTTTTATTTATGAAAGCGAAAGGTATTTTTTTTCTGTATTTTTGGTAACGTATCGAATATAAAAAGGCAAGGCAAATGTCGAATGAGAAAAGGAATATTTAATAAACATATGAAACATTTCCTTTTAAAGTATATTTGAAATGATTGAGATTTTAAAAGAATGCGAATTTGTAAAGTTATTTTGGGGAAACGCTTCTTTATAAAATATTTAGAATTACCACTTACAGACGTCCACTTGAAAGGATATTTCTTGTAACATATCCAGATATACTAAATATACGTGAAATGCTTATATAGCAATGAAAACTACACGCATAGATTATTAAATTTATTCAAAATATACATATTTCAGCAAAAATTGTAACCAAAATAAATGTACGTGAATAGTAGTACAGTGTATGATAGTTTTGCTAATGAGAGTGTTTCTGCCGATGCATATGCTCCTTCTATTTCCATTTGGCATAAATGCGGATACTTTTCGTCAGTATCGCAAGATGGACTACCTTTTTCGTAAACAGATTGTGTGAGCACATTTCCACCAGGACCGTAATTGCAGATTAGAAAACAACTAGGGCCGGAACGGACTCGTGCGCATCCAATGCTTGTAGTCTCTGCCCACATCATCTGCGTATAATGCGGGGAGCATCCCGAATAAGAATTTATACAATGTTCCGTAACAAATCGTACTTCATTGAACCACATATTAATCGACGCATTGAAACCATTTTTCGAGTAGCAGTTTTCGGCCATACCATGCAAGATATTTTGGCCTGCTTCGGAAAACTTTTTGGTCCTTCTACAGTCATCATGCTCAGTTGAGCATTCCTTAGCATGACATTCGGCTACGTGTTCTAGTTCATTATCATAAACAATGGCTGCCATATTGGAAGCAGCTGGTTGATGACTATATCCACCTGTAGCTACTTTCTCTCTTAATTCGTTATGTAATTCGACAATGAATTTCTTTGTTTCGTCATCTGGTGGGAAGCTTTTTGCGTCTTTTTTACATTTTGGACTGAAATCGCAATCACATGCTGTGTTTTCTATTGACCCTGCTTCTCGGAAACAGGGTAAATCACAATAATTTTCACCAGCATAACACACGAAACCAAAACTGCTAATTATGCCTATTATTTTTAACACTATTTTCATATTTAACAGATATTCCACCTATTGTTCTTCACTTTATGTATGTTCGTTTACTTAATACACGTTTATACACCATATATAAAGAAATTTTTATTAATCTAAACACCGTATTAGTTCCGCACTTCTTGATAAACTGTAGCGTATTAGTTCATGTTTTATTTTAAATGCACAGATATATTTAAACGTTCGCACGAGGATGAAAACGCAAAAATTAAATATCGTTCAAAAAGCATAAAAGATTCTGTTGAGAATTTAGTAATCAACACGTTGATATAACCTTACCAAAATTGTAAATGCTGAAAGTTGATTTATTTGTTAAGAGATGGAAACTTTCGTATTTCATACGAGACGAAGTTATCCTTATAAGAAATTATACACCCTCTGTGACAAAAATAATGGAGAGAATGACTTAAAATAAATTCAAAAATGCAAAATGGAATCTCAGTAAAAATTTTTTGATTTATCCGAAATATTCTCCTTCACTCGAAATACAATTGGAACAGATTTAGAATACACAAGTTGAATTTGATGGAGCCTGTGGTTGATTAACTTAATCACTAAGGTTGATATATAACCCCTTTCCACATTATCTTTCGTAATTCTGTATACGCTTTTCGACAACTAAGTTGTCATCATCAGCAGATAATTAAACAGTGTCGCACCTAGAAACCACAACAAAATTCGCACGAAACAAATTCCGTACATGATCTGTTCCATTGAAAGCCAAAACGCAGACTGATATTCGTATACAGAATTACGAAAGTTGATGTGGAATGGGGTTATATATCAACCTTAGTGATTAGAATATACAAGTTTAGAAGAAATAGCCGCGAATAACTAAAAAGTAGTTATAAAGATAGAAGATATAAAAATCTAAATCCAGAAGTCATGGATTTCAAAGGCCCGAAACTATATCAAACCTAACTTAGTCAAAGGCTATTATTATTATTGCAAAATAAAAAATTCATCAAATTTCATTTCTGACGTTTCACAATTCTTCACTATTTTTCGGAGAGAAGTTAATATATACATTTATTAAATATTGCCTAAACGGCAAAAGAGAGAATGCAGTCGTTTGAAGCTTGTAATCTAAACAAACTCGTGTGCTTATCTGAATTGCATACTATGCACACATCATTTTTTTATATACTGAAACATAGAGAACCGCAAACAGACATATCGAATGCACATTCTTAAGAAAAGGAACCAGACTTGAAACTAAGTCAGCTCTATTGGTTAATTGATAAAAAAAGTAAATAATATTGAGCGATAAAGTTGTTATATATATATATATATATATATATATATATATATATATATATAATACTTCTAAACCTATCTGTGCATTGATTTACTACAGCTGTGGGGTACGGAAAATCTATTAAATATATACAGAAGAAGATCGTATAAACTGATGTATAAGGTAGATGATATGGAGAACAAGAAGTCATTAATACTATAGCAATTTAGAGATAATATTCTTTTAAGTTAAATTTGAAGGCATTGACACTCTTTGAGTTTTTAAGTGTATATGATTATATATTATATAATTTACAACCACTAAAAAAACATTCTTTCTGATAAATAGAAAGTTTATGAGTAGCAGGGATATTTTGTAGTACCGGTGTTATATTCGTGGCTTGGCTTATTAACAGATAGTTCGTATGTTTATAAACATATAAGGGAGTTTCCTGAATAGTCATAGAAGGTTAGCAGACGCTTAAACCTGAAAATATCTTTACAAGAATCACGATATTTTAAATTATATATAATTCTCAAGGTATTTTTCTGTAATAGAAAAATTCTTTCAACATGAGCAGATATTCCCCAATGAATGATACCGTAGGGCATACGCGATACGAATTTGGAGTGATAAAAGGTAATATCGATGTTACACGACTTTTTAAGTTGCCCTAAAGCCAAACATGTATTTGTTAAATTATGACAAATAAAATCAATTTGAGCCATTTTAAGTTTTTCGTAATTATTTATAATTTCTAATATTTTGGCGGAAGATGATAAAGGGTTGAATTTGATGGAGCCTGTGGTTGGTTAACTTAACTAATTCTTTCTGTTTTTCTTCCTTGTTTATCTTAGTTTAGGGCTAGAACGCAATTTTTAGAAATTATGTGAAACGAATATACAGTGTGCGTCTTGACTTCCAACGGTACGGATCGTGTGCGAGATTAATTGTTTCGTACGGGTATTTATTGCCGTTGTTCTCCAGGTGCAACACTGCTTAATTATCTGCTGATGTTGACAACTTAGTTGTCGAAATACGTATACAGAATTACGAAAGTTAATGTGGAAAGGGGTTATATATTAACCTTAGTGATTAAATGATAAAGGGTGTTCGTCTCCTTGGATTTCTATGTATGTCTAGAGCATATTTAATTTAATTTTGAAAATAAACCAAGCTAATCTTATCGCCATTCATTACCAGCTGCTTGGTTTCCATCCAACACTTAATATTTAAAAAAGTAGGTTTGCTTTTTTCTTTAGTTCCAGTATATTCTAGTAGGTCATTAATATATTAATGTCATATGCATATAAAGTAATGCAATCAGTTAAAACTGATACAGAATGATAGATAATTAACATAAATCAGATATCGAAAAGGACCTAGTATAGAACCCGAACGTACACCTACACTAAAAGTAGGGCCGATTGGACATCCTATGCTGTAATTACTTGTCTGCGCTCGTAAAGATAAGATCGAACTCATACTTTGGCAAGACCGTTTATACTAGAACGTTCCAATTTATGTAATGATTAACACAACGAAAGCCTATAATATAATAATAACGCACATAAATTAGAAGTTGAAAAGATGGTCGACCGTGAACAGGCATAAAATGTCAAATTGACACTACTCTGAATAAGGAACCAGAATATATGTTGAACTTCATATGATCAACTCCCAAATATGTCTTCCTTGATATATATTAAAAAATGCCAATTTATGCAAATCGTATTCATGTGAACTATCAATTATATTTTGCTATACGGATATTGCGCATGCATTTTGCGGTAAATTTACCTTTTGATAAGCGGTTTTAGATAAAAAATAAACTTCCGATTGAATTGTGATTATATTAGCACCTTAGTGATACGTGTTCAATGTGTAGAAATTTTAATTACGCTTTAGAAGTTAAATCGCTTCAAGGAAAAACAATAAAAATATAGTCCATTCGCATTTTAAAAAACAGTGCGGTGCTTATGGAAATACCGTACAACGTCGCCAGGTTTTCTTCTGGAAGATAGTTGAATAAAATATTAACCCAATACAATATAATAAACTCATGAAACTTGATTTCATTTCTAAAATAGTATTATCATTGGAAGTTCCTGTACTACGAGGGTAGCCGTTTATATTTCGGGAATAGCAAACAAAAAAAAATTTTGCTTTTCAAAATACTCTCCTTGAAAATCAATGCACTTTTGCATTGGTTTAAATCAATCCAAAAGCATTGCTGAAACTGTGAGAGCGGTATCTCGGAAATATGAGTTTTGAATGCCTCAACTGCCTCTTCCGGCGTAGAAAACCGTTGACTACGAAGTTTATTCTTCACGCGTAGGAACAAAAAGAAATCACAGGGTACTAGATCAGCGCTGTACGGTGAATGGTTCATCAATTCAATGTTTTGACCGGTCAAATATTCAATTGTTTGAACCGACCTGTGAGTGCTTTCATTGTCATGGCGGAGAATGATCTATCGTTTTCAGTTTGTTCTTATTTCTTTAAAAACTTTTGGCAAACAAATAGGTGTATACCATTCGGAATTGACCGTTCTACAATTTTCTAAAGGTACAGTGGCAACATGACCGGTTTTTTTTTCGAAAAAACGTGCGACCATTTGTTTTGATGTGCTTTGAACGCGAGCAACTTCTGTTGGTCTTGGCTCATCTTGGAATACCCACACAGTCGACTGCTGTTTAGTATCGGGCTCATACGTATATATCCAAGATTCATCACCTGTGACGACTGTTCTTTGAAGCACCGCCATTGTATTTTTTGTGCATTTCTTGGCACCAATCGACACGAGTCCTTTTTTGAACGGTTGTTCAATTATGTGGTACCCAACGTGAACGTAGCTTCTTAACGGCTAAGCGTTCATGCAGAATCTTAGACACGCTGGGGTTACTAATACCTAGAGATGCCTCGATCTCGCGGTATGTCATATGACGGTCCTCCATTATCAATTCAGACACTGCATTAATGTTTCCGACATAACAGCATTTGTGGGACAACATTCTCAAAATTCATCATCCAAAGAACGCCGTCCAAGTTTGAATTCACTCTACCAACGATATACTGTAGTTTTCGGTGGTCGGTAGTTTTCACCATATAAAGAATTCAGCTCGTCGACGCATTCTTGTTGAGATAATCCACGCCGAAAGTTATGAAAAACAATTGCACGAAAATGTTCACGAGTTAATTCCATTTTTTCGCTGACATAAAATTTTCAAGTTACTGTCAACAATAGAAATAGCGACCGGATAATAAAATTGTCAATGTAAATTTATTGTCAAAAATGACAAACTTCATGATGCAATCATCAGATCGCACTTAACACTAACAGTGTTGCCAGTTTCCGAAATATAAACAGTTATCCTCGTATTTATGGTTGTCCATTAATATTTGACTGATATGGTTATGCGATATTTGTTGGGAATGTACCAAAGAAGTATACAATAGTTGTCAACATATGTGGAAAAGATACCAGGAAAAATAGAGGAAACAATAACGCAAAGAAATTGCCAGTGGAGAGTAAAACAATTACTTTAAGAAGTCTACTTAAGGGAAGAGTTTGAGAATGAATTAGAAGTAACACGCGCTAGAAATACACTAATAAATAGATCTTAAATGTATTTGTTTAAATGATCATATTTGAATAAGCACTAGTTGCGGGACATTATTATTCACAACGGAATGTTAAAATGTGACACCCCGGTATCTGTTACAAGCTAGACTTTAGGTGAAGGGATGCCACTAGTATTATTAATGTATTACGCTGTCTAATTATAAGCATGCGTATATTGTATAATAATAATAATAATAGTAATAATAATAAGAAAAATAATGTATTTATTGCCCAACAGGCTAACACAATCAAGGACAACATTGAATACAAATAAAACCAAGTACATACAGTCAAAATTAATATCAAAAGTAATTATGATAATAATATAAAAAATAAAAAATAATACCACTAAGCAATTAATAATAACTTAAAATAATAGATTGTGTTAACTGAAGGAGGCTAGGTGCGAAATCATAACCAGATAATTTATCCAGTAATATGCGGTGATCCAGCGTAACGAATGCGCGAGAAAAGTCGGTGAATATGCTGTCGACTTGACCCTGATTGTCCATAACTTCACAGTTGAACTGTACAAAGTAAGCCAGAATGTAATGTATGTAAATTTCTTAAAATTGAAAAATTCTAAATTTTACTGCTTTTTACATTGCAGAAATTTCTGAAAAAATTTACTGCTCTTTGATGAGATTCGAATTCACGATATTATGTTTGCATAGCATGTGTCCAAACCACTCGAAGAAAATTTCTGCAACGCATATACGATGTAAAAAAGCAGTAAAAATTAGAATTTTTCAGTTTTACATCGTGAAGACGCATGATTATACGAAAACCTTAAAACTTTCACTTTGTATCAATTGCCCTATTTTTTGCACAATTGTTTTGTTATTATAATTGTAATTATTATTATTGTTATTGCATAATAAATAATTGTATTGTACAATACCCTTTAGTTATTATTCATTTATACAGAAGTTCTCGGGCATTATTAACTAACTTGTTATCAAATTTTAATATATTCATACAAGGGCTATTCAAAAGAAATTCCCAGTTCGAAATGGCCGTAACTACCATATTTTTAGTTCTATAAAAATAATAAACAGCAAACCGTTCATAAAGAAATAGGGTTCTATTTTTAAAAGAAGAAACAAAAAAAGCTTAAATATAACCAATGAAGTGATGCTCAATTAAAAATAGTTGTTTTTCAAACTTATGAAGGTGATTATAAAGAGCATTTTGAGGAATATTCTAGTTGATATCACAGTTGTTTAAGTTCTTCTCGAGTAATAGGTCTGCTTATAAATACTCTTTCTCTGAGTTCACCTCATAACGAATAGCCGAATTTACCCATGGTGATTTAGAAGATCGACTGTTTGGAAAACGCGTACTAATTACACGATTTCCAAATATTTTTTGTTGTAGTATCTTTACATTATCTATCTAGGTAGTGGAGTACTTGCCAATGTTGGTCGTACAAAGCTTTGTGGCATTCAAAAATATTACGTCCTACTTACCACTACTGCCTTTGTTTGTCCATTTTCCATATTTTCACTGAAATCATGTCCTATTACAAAACTTGACATATAGCCTCACTGAACAGTAACCATGACACCATGTAATTCTTGCTGATCAATTGTATTTGGATTATTTTCTGCACATATACTGCAGTATATATGTTAACACTTCCATTTAGTTTAAAAATGTCATCTGTCTTTTCGTTATTTAGTTCGAATATAATATTATTTTCAATTTTATCGCGCACAGAGCCTACATGATTTTGGACTGTTGCTAGAGATTGTATTTTCTATTTTGGACTGTATGTACGAGGGAGCGTTTTTATATTCGTGGAATGGGAGACAAGGGGTGGAAATAAAAAAACCAAATTATTTTTCTTTTTCAATATATTCACCTGCAAGACGGATATATTTTTCACATCTTTCAATTAATTTATTTATACCCTCATAAAAAAATGATTTCTCTTTATCTGCAAAATACGCCGAAACTGCCTCCTTGACTTCATCATCGGCAGTAAATTTTTTACCCCGCAGCTCTTTTTTCATTTTCGGAAACAGGTAATAATCACTCGGGGCCAGGTCTGGGCTGTAGGGTGGGTGATTCACAATTTCGAAGCCCACCTTATGCAGGGCAGCTAACGCAACGCGAATCTTGTGGACGGGCGCGTTGTCGTGCAAAAGCAGAACACCTTTTGTCAATTTTCCCCGTCTTTTCTCTTTAATGGCTTCTTTTAGTCGCTCTAATATTGAAGCGTAATATTCTCCGGTTATAGAAACACCTTTATCTTTATAATCAATCAACAATATTCCTTCCGAGTCCCAAAATACCGTTGCCATGAGTTTCCCAGCTGATTGTGACACTTTAAATTTCTTGGGAGGTGCTGTGCCCTTTTTATGCCACTACATGGAGTCTTGTTTGGACTCAGGTTCATAATGATGAACCCAAGTTTCGTCTCCAGTAACAATTCCACTCAATACACCATCCTTGTCTTCATTATAGAGGTCCAAAAATGCACGCGAACACTACGCGCTGTTGTTTTTGCGGCGGCGTGAGCATTCTCGGCACCCATCTTGCGCTGACCTTAGACATGCCGAGATGATCGTGTAGGATTTTAAAAATTATTGTATCGGATACTCCAACTATTTCTGCGAGTTGTTTCTTCTTTAGTCGAGCATCTTCGAGTACAATTTGTTCAACTTTTTGGATAAGTGCTGGCGTGGTCACCTCAATGCTCCTGCCCGGCCTCGGGTCGTCTTCAAGGGATTCCCTTCCTTGTTTAAATAAACTATGCCACTTGTACACCATGGTTTTTCCTGGACAAGAGTCGCCGTAAACCAATGACATCTCATTCATTATGGTCGCGACTGATTTTCCTTGCCTGGTAAGGGACTTTATAACGGCACGATATTCGATTTTTTCCATATTTCACTTTTCACTCCTGATTATGTTACTTGGTTGACGATAGCTCAAAGACTAACTGTCTAATAACAATGAAACTTCGTATTTATACTAATCATGAGTCGCTGCACAGGCCACGCCCCCCATGCGCCTACTCACCCCTCTACAACCCGCTCATTCCGCGAATATAAAAACGCTCCCTCGTATTACAGAATTTAAGAAATTGTTTTCTAACAAGTAGGCAGTAAACTACAAACAGTAAATATCAAAATTAGTGGACTATAAAGGATGTTTCAAATTGCGCGATTTTTTTTAAGAATAAATGAAATATAGGTGACGCACTGAATTTGTCTGGGTATGTGGGCATTTAAAAAGTGCAATGTATGACATTTATAAAAATGGCTTCGTACACGGTACAACGACGCGTTCAAATTGTTGAATTATTTTATGAAAATCAGCGTTCTGTGAAAGGAGTTTTTAGAAAATTACGTGAATTTTATGGCTTACATAACCGTTCATCTAAAAGCACTATTGGTCGAATTATTAAAAAATTTCAAGAGACCGGTTCCGTGGAAGATCGAAAAAGTGAAAAATACAGTCGTAGTGGTCGCTCATAAAAAAATATTGGTTTAGTTCATGAAAGTGTTGCTGAAGATTCTGAAATGTCCATCAGACGACGTTCACAACAACTTGGAATTAGTGGATCAACAACATGGAGTATTTTACACAAGGATTTAGCTCTGAAGGCATATAAGGTTCAAATGACACAGGAACTGAAGCCATTAGATCATTTAAAACGTCGTTCATTTGTCAATTTCATCAATGAACAACCAGCTGATTTTTCTCAAAAGATAATATTTTTTGATGAGGCATATTTTGAACTTGGTGGCTATGTTAATAAACAAAATTGCCCTACATGGGGTGAGGAAATTCCACGAATTATTCATGAGAAACCTATACATCCTAAACGAGTTACTGTTTGGTGTGCATTATGGTCAGGTGTTGTAATTGGACCTTACTTCTTTGAAAATGATGCTAGTGAAGCTGTAACTGTCAATAGTGATCGATGTCGTCGGATGATAACCGAATTTTTGTGGCCGAATTACTGAATATTGATCTAGAGAATGTGCGGTTTCAACAGGACGGCGCTACACCTCACTTTGCACACGAATCAATTGGTTTATTGAGAGAAAAATTTCCTGAATATGTAATCTCAAGAAACGGTAACGTTTATTTGCCACCAAGATCATGTGATTTGACACCGTTAGACTATTTTCTCTGGGGTTATGTGAAAAGTCAGGTTTATAAAAACAATCCACAATCAATTCCTGCTTTAGAAAATGAAATTATTCGTGTCATTAGTGAGATAGAGCCTCAATTATGTCAAAATGTCACTGAAAATTTTAACAAAAGAGCGGACGTCTGTGGAGCTGCAAGAGGAGGCCATTTGGCAGATATTATTTTTCACATGTAAATGTCATAACTAATACTTCAATTACCAGTAAAAAGCTTTTGAAAGCGAATGTAAATTATGTGTTCTACTTATTCTTTAAAAAAACCGCGAAATTTGAATTTTGGCACCATCTCTCCAAATTCTTATATGAACTTTCTTGAATTACGTTTGCTATTAATTGTAGCAATATCAAAACCTTCTGATATTATTACACTGTATATGGAAACAGCAATATAAAAGCTACACATCATACCGAGCTAATGCGATGTACTAAATTCTCTGTGAATTAACTTGGCACAGACTTCACGTCTTCCAGCGACTTTTATGATTTTCAATAAATAATCAGTGGAAGAATATTTGCAATATTTTATATATTTTTTGTGTCATATATATTAACTACTTATGATGGAAAAACATATTTGCTATTTATTTCCCTAACTTATAATAAGTAATTATTAATATTAAAATAAGCCAATCCCTTAAATAAGGCCAAAATATAGACGCTCCGTTAACGGCATTTGCTGCCTGACACAAACTACCGTATTTTGTATCGGCCGAACAATTTCTTTTACCAAATTTGTACACGGATTGACCCAAAATATTTCCTCCAGGTCCATAGTTACAAACTAAATGACAGGTATCTTGAAATAATATTCTAGCGCAACCTACATGTGTAGTTTCGGCCCATACTATTTGTGTATACTGGCCAGAACAACCCGAATAGTACTTTAAACATTGGGTATACGTACCACTGACTTTCTCATACCAATATGTGATGGCCTTTCTGAATATATCTTGACTTTTACAATTTGCAACACCATAGCATAAGAAAAAATTCTGACCGACAATTTCAAATTCCTCTGTTCTTCTGCATTCATCACTAGTTGTGACACATTTTATTACATGGCATTGTGCTAAATGTTGCAAATGATCGTTGTATGCGAGAGCCTTTATGTTCGACGCTGCTCTATTTCTGCCACGTGTTTCGTTTCCAGATGCAACCTTACTCCTCAGTCGATTATGGATATCCACGATAAACACTTTATCTGTTTCGCTGGGTGTTAATATTTCAGACTGCGTACCACAGACAGGACCAATGCTGCAGACACAAGCTGTATTTTCCGTTACAGCTGATGTAAAAGGGTCTTTGCATGGGAGATTACAATAATTCGTACTGCATTCTATCCCTAGACTCCAAATATACAAGCTTATCAAAAATTCGTTTCTCATTTTGACGTACGGCCAAGGTTTCTAATTTGGAATTTGTTTCAATTATATTAAGTAAATTGGAACGTTTCTCTACTATGACTCTCAGATACATTTAATTCTCGAAACTTGTACCGAATGAATTATCTTAACAATGAAGAACATTGAATAAACTGTTATAATGACAGAAACTGCACTGGCCAATATGTCAAACTTGTTAATTGTTTCAAATGTCAGTCATTTAAATCTGGAAGACAAGAGATAGATTATGATATTGATATGGATTAATATTCCGTGGTATTAGTAATTATACCCAACAAATAACATAAAAGGGATCTATTTGGTTGATATTTGATTTCACACCACGAGTCTCTTGGAAAATTATATTGTACTTTCAGAGTAATTTTTGTTTTTTTTTTTAGTTGGCAAAAGAACATCCGAGGTAATTCTTAGAAAAATACAAATGCATAATACGACATACATACAAAGGGTACTAGGAAAGTTTTGCAATACAGCTTTCTTTATTTAATTTTTTCAAAGTAATTTCCTCTACACTCGATACACCTCTCCATCCTCCGAAACCAATGTTTAAGCCAGTTCTGCCAAGTTTCACTAGGGAGTAAAACACACTCGTTGTGCCAAGCCCGCAGAAGGTCCTCATCACTCAAAAATCGCCTCCCTTTTAGCTACATTTTTACATGCAGGAACAGTGCAAAGTCGCAGGGAGAAAGATCTCGACTCTAGTGAAGGTGCTCAAGAAGTTTCAATCCTGTCGTGGTCAAATATTAGGTGCAGACTTTGACGCGGTGTGCTGGACCATTATCATGATGGAGGAACCAGGTGTCAATTCTTGACTTTGGCCGCAGGTTCTTCATAGATCCAATGACTTTAGGCAGGCACTGTTCAGTATACCACTTAGCTGTGACTGTATTCTGTGTGTCCAAAACGACGCGTTCCACAATTCCACTCGAATTGAAAAATACAGTTATCATTTTCTTCTTTTCAGATCGGGATTTTCTGACAACTACAAGTGTGTCCTCATCATCAAAGACCCAAACTTTGTTTTGGTCGGCACATCGCAATAGTACAACCAAATCTCGTCACCTGTCACGATGTTGTTCACATACCGAGATTGTCCCTTATTAAACTTTTTTAGTATCTCCCGGCACTAAGTCACACGTCGTGTCATCTGCTCTTCAGTCAGTCGATGCGACACCCAGAGAGAACAAAGTTTCTTCACGTGCAAATGATCATGCAGAATCGAACGAATTGCTGGTGCATTTAGGCCTGAAGGTCACGAACGTCAGTTACAGAGTAAAACGTTACTACTGTGAGGAAAATGCTTGGCGAGGACAGGCGAGTGACCTACCAACAGATAGAAGGTACATCTGTTGGTAGGTCACTCGCCTGTCCTCGTCAAGAATTTTCCTCACAGTAGTAACGTTTTCCTCTGTAACTGACGTTCGTGACCTTCCCGGCCTCTCAGCATCCTCCACAGTTAAATTTCCCCTTTGGAATTCTCTATACTACCTAATGCAAGAGTCATTTCTTCGAAACACGCAAAACTGCCCTTATCTCATTTCATGACCACGATGCCATCGCAAGCACTTTACACTCGCACTGCTAATGAACAACTGAGCCCATCAACATGGCGCGGCGGCTACTATGCACGTATGAACATGTCTCAACATGCAGCAAAAAGCAGCTTCATACAATTCATTATTGCGTCATATTGCAAAACTTTCCTAGTACCCTTTGTACATGCATTAATATATTTGAATTGTATACATTATTAACAACACCGAGGTCTCATGAATTATCCTGTCCAATGGAGGTCATTGTAAGCAAAACGCATTGCCGTGTATTTTAAATTCAGCATTTATATATAAACAATTAAATGTATAGAATATATGATGCGAGACTAAAATCTCACGTATTACACTTACATACAGTTACTCACAAAATTGAGCGTACAGTAATAAGAAAATAAAACAATGTATGTTATTTTTAAGAATTTTTTATTTAATGTAAATCACAAACAATATTTCAATGTGTACAGAGATTAAAGTTTATAATTTCAACAAAACTAAATGAAACATAATAATGCGAATGCTACTGTAATAAAAAAAGTAAGGTAAATACCCTGTATACCACAGCAAAATTGAGCATACAGGTACTTTCTCCAGCATATAAATATACTTATACATATCTCAAGTAGGGGAATACCCATTGTATGTGTCATTCAGCTTGTTTTATGAAATATAGAATATTGAAGTAGTGTTTAGGTGGATTTCGTTATGATAACAGCACTTATGGAGCACAAACTGTGGCAAATTCACATGCCGGCGCGAAAGCTTATAATTAAGTTATATTGTGGAGGAAAATCGTTAAGGCAAATAGGTAGTTTAGTAGGCAGGACTCATTCCACAATTCAAAAAGTGTAGTTTTATTATTTTATCATTAGAATTAACACACGAGGAGTCAGTAACAAAGTCATGGTATACTTCATATACTAAATATATACTCAACTCCGCGATTGTGACGAGTCATAAAGAGTTGTGACTCAATTGGGTACTCACCACAAAAGAGAGCTTTGTTTAAGCGTTATTTTGGATATTTTCTAAGAATTGCTTTCTTTGATTCATCTAGTACAGTTTGATTCTTTGCAAGGTAGTCTATTCGAATTCTAAAAAAATCGTAGCCGATCCTTTCTCACCGTCGGAAAATGCCTTACTATTCTTTTCAGAGGAATACCATGGCGCATCCACAGTTTATATTTCCGTTTAGTCTCAGGAACATAATAGATCTTTACAAAAAATCTTAGTTCTTATTAAATGACTTCAACTTATACTTTGACGTTCATATTTCTTTATTGGCAGCTGGGAGATGCTCACTTTTACGTGTAAAATATAATGTATGCTTTGAATTGATATGCTACTTTGATGTTAATTCATCGGTCGTTTATAACATTACCACTAATTTCATCGATCATTTCGGGAGTAATTACAACTTCTAATGGTCGTGATAGCACAACATATTCGACGTTTATACCACCACTTTATAATTATTCAACCCAGTAACAGGTTGTGACTATCGAAGTAGCATTGTCACCCACAGTTTGGTTGTGTGTGAGCTAAAATTTCCGATATATTTTGTCCTTTATAATGCTTTGCTAAAAGATAATACAAATATTAGTAGTCAAACCTGCCCGCCAAATCAATCTCGTAAAGCTTTAGATGAATGTAGAATGGTTAATTAACAACATGATTTAATAAATCGATTATAGAAATTACTATAAAAAAAATAGTTTGGAAATATTATTTATTATGTTTGTGGTTCTTACAAAAGTAAAGTTAATCGCTTTATTGTAATCCATAATACTTGCAAAAATCTTCAGTTATGATGTTTATATATATATATATATATATATGTGTGTGTGTGTGCGCGCGTGTGTGTGTGTGTGTGTGTGTGTGTGTGTGTGTGTGTGTGTGTGTGTGTGTGTGTGTGTGTGTGTGTGTGTGTGTGTGTGTGTGTGTGTGTGTGTGTGTGTGTGTGTGTATGTTAAAATAAATTAATTAGATGCAGTCTGTACTTTTTAATTAATATTTAAAAAAATTGGCCTTGAATTTGTTAAACGGGTTTCTTTCAACTGTTTTACTTTGACATTGTTCTTAGTCCTATATAGATTAGTTGCAAGAATTTCCAACTCCAAAAACTATGTAAAAGTTTATGTCCATTTCCTTTGAAAAGTAAGTCATTCGTATTTTGACATAAATAAGTATACTGTGGATCGGGTAAACATTTTCTTCGGCCAAATTTATACACAGACTGCCCCAATATGTTTCCCGACGGGCCATAATTGCAGAGTATGTGGCACATGTCTTTAAAGAAAATTCTGCCACAACCAACGTGCGTAGTTTCGGCCCATACCAATTGAGTGTATCGCCCTGAGCATCCTGAATAATATTTTAAGCAGTGAGTGTATGTTTTTGTTACCTCCCCATACCATGACATGATGGCTTGTTTGAAAACTAGGTCACTGTAGCACGTTTCATTTCCGTAGGCCTTGAAAAAATTTTGGCCGGTTATTTGAAACTCTTCAGTTCTTCTGCATTGATCACTGATACTTGAACATTGGTTAGCATGACATTGCGCCACGTGCTGCAAGTGATCGTCATAGGCGACTACTTTTATATTGGCGGCTGCTCTATTTCTACCACGCGTTTCGTTTCCCGACGCAACCCTATTTCTAATACTATTATGAACTTTCGTAATTAGTATTTTTTCTTCCTTATTGGGTACTAATATTTTGGCACCATGGCCACAAGTAAAACTTATATGACACTTGCATGCTGTGTTTTCAAGTATGGTCGAAGTGAACGGATTTTTACATGGAAGTAAACAATAATTCACTCTGGCTTCTACATGTAAACTCTGTAAACTGTATAAGATTACTAAAAATACATTTATCATTTTGACATATGAAAGATAAGTCACAGATTAATGACGTGCATTAATCGAATAGATTTTTTTTGACATCCTTTAAAATTTTGCAGCCTAGGGACAAGTTATACACGAGAGAGGCAACTCAATTAAGAGAGATGGTCAATTGCACTTCCTAATATCAGGCAGCAGAAGCTCTGATTCTAAAGAGCGTACTTTTTGAAATAAAACCTTATATATATAGAAATTATTTTTGTATTAGCTTTAATATATTTGTATTATCTTGTCTTAATGAGATTAAGTCAACCAATAAAAGATAATACAAATATATCAAAAGAATTGTTGGAAATGAAAACCTTAAAGGTTTAAGTTAAATGTTAATGTTTTAAAAAAAGAGATTTTTTAAACTATGGCACACACTCAGTACTACAAAAGTTTGTTCACGATTTTATTAAAAAAATTCTCTATAACGAAACGCAAGTATTTAATCTCAAAATATAACGCATAAACTACAACGCGCTTGTTTAGTAATGAGATCAATCTCCTTGTTGTCGAGTATTGCTTAGTAGTGTCGAGGCATATTCTTAACTAAGCCTTCAGACAAAGTTACCAATAATGACTTCCATACTGTACGTAATTACTATGATAACTACCTGCCAGTAAATACGCTCTTTCCTCGGAGTTTGACCATCATTATGACCCATACATTTTCAACAAAGTTTGCGTCCCGTGATTGGTAGGACCATCCCATTGTACTGATGCTATTTTCTTGTGTCCCGTCCATTTCCGACTTTTTTGGGTCATCGTCTTCTTGCTAGACTCGCGCACTGCTACTGAAACCAAACCATTTACAGTAGACTTCAGTAACATGTACTTTAATTGAGTTCTCAAAAGGAGGACCCATCAGTAAAAATTATACTGGTGAATTTCGATCGATGTTGCCTTTTGCCCACTGCAGTGTTTTTCCAAAAATTAATCAGCTAAACATCGACGACATTTGGTTCCAACAAGACGGCGCAACTTGCCATACAGCGCGCTTAAAAATCGATTTATTGCAAAATCAATTTGGCGACAACTTTATTTCCAGAAGTGGTCCTGTTCACTGGCCCCCTCGTTCGTGTGATTTAACGCCTCTGGATTACTTTTTATGGGCCTATGTTAAATCACTGGATTATGCCGACAAAGCAGCAACTCTTGAAGCATAGGAAGCCAATATTCAACCCACCATTGACGCCATACGGCGCCAGATTTATGGGAAAAAGTAGTCAAAAATTGGACAGATCGAATGAACTATGTAAATCGTGGCCGCGGTGAACATATGCCGAAAATCATATTTAAAAAATAAATGCCATGAAATTATCTACCAGATTATAATAAAAAAAATTTTATTCCAACAATATTTCTGTCTTGTATTATCATTTAAAGTTCTCAATCTCTTAAAAAATATCCGATATAATAAGAGCATTAAAATGGAATATAAATTATGCATAATAAAGGTTTTGTATTATAGTTTTGCAGATATACATATATGAATATTTTACTATATTAAGTGTATCCGCAGCACATAACTAGAGATATCTATTCTACTGATATATCCTTTTAGAACTCGAACTAAACTTTTCTACAGTATAATGTACATCTTTATGCACATAGCGGGAATGGTTTTATTAAGAGTTGTAAACATTTTATGTAAAGAATTTTTATATATAAGTAGACTACGTGCGAATCTAATATCGCATCACATACATATTACGCCGTAGCATAATGCATGTTTATATTCATCTGAATGCCTAGTTCAAAATACACAGCAATAAACATCTGTTAGTTCTACCATACTTTTTAAGTCAGCGTATTAGGTTTCTTAAAGGCAATTAGCACTTCCCAAAAGATATTTAAATTGTTAGTAATTCAAAATTGGGCATCTCCCTTGATATTATTTAATTTATTTTAATTACAACACGAAACGCAAAAGTTAACTTTAATTAATTTATTACATGCTAGCAACACTAACAGAAATTTAATTATTTGTAATTTTATTTATTATCGTACACGTATATGACGTAATTGCATTTATAATTATGTTTATACGAATATTACTTTTGTGGAGGGTGTGCCCTCATAAGTGTATTTAATTAGAACAATGAACAACAGAATTAATTATGTCTATTAATTAAATGTTGAAACATTTATTCGCAAAGGAATTCCCGATTAATTTAACATTATATGTCTGTCCGATGTGAACCCCACAGGTTATGTGTGTGAATATACATATAAGCTTTTTATCCGAATTTGTATTCAAATCATGTTTTAAATTATTCATACCAGAATAATTATTTATTTTCGATATAAATGGCTTAATTAATTGGCACATGCTTTAAAAGAGAACGGTAGAAAAATAATAATTTCAATTTTCATGGGTTACTAAATAACGGAACAAACAGAGAATGGGAGAATTTACGAGAAATATTTAAAATAGAAAATTTATCAATTTATATCACGTAATAACATTAATAAAATTATTGTTAATCTATGAATACATAAACGTATAAGAAGCTAATCTAATTATAGTCCGAATCTTTCAAAACAAGTAGATTTAAAACGTTTTCATGTAAACATAAGTAATTGTTTGTTCAAAAGTGATATTTTTCTACTTATATTAATCAAAAAAGGCACATAAAACCCCGTACTACATTCTATATACATATTTCGACAACTACGTTGTTATCATCAGTAGATAATTACTCACAGCGTCGCACTTGGATCCGCGGTAAAACCGCACAACTTTCCCTATTAACCACCTAATAAACACTGATTTATTTCACACACAATTTAATATATTTCCAAGTCTTAAAACTTAACACATACTAAAGTACACCCCCGCTTCCACTTATAGACTTTTTAACGGTCGTATCTTCGAATTCAGAAAGGCAAGAATATGTTGTCAGACCTTTGTGTATGTCTAACACATGGTTTTGTTTTTCACAATAAATATGCTCTTGTGCCTATCCAATTCACGGTAACTATTTATATTTTCGGTTTAACCTTCGAATACCTTATAATTATTTTCTAGCACGTGTTCTGCTAAATTGTATTTCTTAAGCCAATTAAAATTGATTTGGGCGATAAATTTCTTGCACCGGGTTCCTATTAACCATTTAGTTTGACCCATGTATTATTTATTGCAACCTAGACATTTAATTTCGTAAATCCTCAACCTCTGATTTAATTTAACTTTATCTTTCGCATTTCCTAAGAGAGATTTCATCTCCTGGATCTAAAAGTAATTTAATTCTTTCTCGTGACTCACGTTTGTTAATAGAAAACTAAGCAATTGACAAGAAAGTTGAAAGAATCCATCTTTCGTTGCATGCTATGATTTCAGTCCGTTGTGATAAAGCTTTTAACATTAGCTTCTTTTCGGAAAATATCACTTTCTATTTTACGATTGCTTTCTTTTTTTACAGTGAATCTAATCGTCGGAAATTTTTAGTTTAATTGCTTAACGAAATCGTTTAATTACACTTATGTGTGCCAAAAATCGCGAAAAAATCATCTACATACCTAATCCATACTCTTGGAAAATATTTGGCGCTGTGTTTAAATTCAACCTCAAAATGCGAAACATTATTCCACGATATGTCCACACAAAAGCATAAGTAGGTCATTTGACTCTTAAAAATTAACACTCACATTCCTAACCCCCTACACATACCTTCTGCGTTCATCGCTGGACCTTACTTATGGGTCGTACTTATTCCAGGAATTCGAACAAACGCGAGTATGAAATCGGTCCATTGTCATTATTCTTTTTCTTTACCACAAATATATTATCGTAGCTATCTAATTATCTATAATTGTTAACATTTTTAATGAGGTTTAGGTAATTTGCAGTAGTATTACGATTCGTTTCTAAATCATATCGGGCAACACTTCATTTTTCGAGCCTATTGAACTGAGTAAGTGATATATGTTCGTTTAAACGAGTTACTATTGAGCGTTTAGTTTGACCAACACATTTCGTACTACAGCCAGGGTAATTAATTTCATATATATTCCTAAAGTAAAAAGGTTCAGGAATGAAGATGGTGGTGCGTGTAGGGGCTTAGAAATGTGGATGATAGTTTTTAAGAAAGGAAAACGACCTGGTTATGCTTTTATGAAATTCAGATGTCCACACAAACGTGTGGACATCGAATAGTATTTCGAGGTATTTCCATTGTAATTTTGCTATGAGCACATGTTTGAACACTGTTTATTTTCTTCAACTGAAGAAGGCAATTTAGCTATCGAAATGTACAAATATTAATGTGGTAAGGGCTTTCTACTTATTTAGTTGTTCACTTAGCCACAGTCTGCGAAGTAATATGCGTATGTAGCACCTGTTCAAAAGCTTTTACGAAATTTAAAAGGCTACAAATAGGTCTATGATTCGTTCAAAATACTTTGTGGATAGGGCGAATTATCGCTCGTTTCTTGGCATTAGGGAAAATATGGATCTTTAGATAAATACTGATTATTATTTATGTAACGGCAGAGCTGGAGCAAATCTGCAATCTCGAACCAGAAGCTTGTTGCGTTTATTAAATGAAATCGTAAAAGAATAGTAACACGTTTAGGATAGGGAGTTCGATTGAATTTAGTATGTTATGCTAAAAACGATATTGATGTTAAAATTACGTCTTTTTTCCTTCTTGCTGAGGCTGACAACTTTGAACCATTTTATGATAGAAGCTTTCTATAGCTACTTTAGTGAAGCATTTGTTAGACAATTATTAAATTTCAGTCGAAAATAATTAAAATTTAAAATTCATGGAAAAAAAAGTCTCACGCTATGAATAATGTAACGCCAGTAAAAGGAGAGACACTCAGGGTCGCGAAGTAAGTATTAACAATGTTTTCCGTTAGACATTAATAATTCAAAATTAAATAAAATTGATTCGCGGCAACTCTAATTAAAACTCAGTCGAGCATTAATTGATTTTCTATTAGTCGGAAGTAACAAATTAGTTTGCAAATTTCATCAATCATAGCATTTGGGGAACATCAAAAGACACGTCCAACCTATTTTTATATTATTGGAATATTTATTAAATCGACTACACAATATTGATTCCGTTAATTCGGGGATTAAATTTAATAATGTTTGACGTGAAGTACAGTTTTGGCGTGAGAGTTTTCGTAAGCATGGTAGGGGGACCTGAATAAGTGGGTGGTGTTCTTTTATTATAAAGCACTTTGAATTTACATTTCGAACTTTCCTAATATTGGTTCCTTGAATAATAAAGACGACCTATTATAAAGGTTGTAGGTACATTTATTTTCTTGGAACGGAATATTAATAAGTTGTAGGATTTATTTATTTGAAACAAGGACTGTTACTTTTTGAAGAAGTGATTAAATTAAAATTTTATATAAACTTTAAAATTTTCTAACTTTTCTATCATTTACATATGTACATACGTCTTTCGTATTGTGTATTGTGTTTGATGAGTAAGATGTATAGACGAGTACTTTTTCAAAACTTATCGCCACAGAGAACACTTCTACAAGCTTTCTTGTATACAGGAATCACAATTGCATAAAGAACATATCATGTGATATGTTAATTAATGTTAATAATTATATATAAGTTAATTAATAACTTCTGCGCTGGAGAAGGACTCGAACCTCTATCTGCCGTTTGCTAAACGGTTGCCTTACCAATTAGGCCACCAAGCAGTATAGTTTCGAGTATTTTAACACGCCATAAATCATTTTATGTACACAGATCCAGTATTTTTAAAAACTCGCAGACAGGTAATCTTGATGTTAATAACTACATATAAATATGTAATTAAGTTCTTTATGATGGGAAAATAATGAAAATTATTATTTCTTGCTATGTCATCGTTAATTAAAATCACAGAAAGTAATTAAAAATTTCTGAATTGGAGAAGGACTCGAACCTCTATCTGCAGGCAATATAGCTTCGAGTCCTTTAACATGTCATAAATCGTATTATGGAAACAGATCTAATATTTTGAAAAACTCGCAGGTCAAGTTATTTTAATGATTTTTAATTAATTACTGTGACTTTAAATAACGACGGCATAGCACAAAATAATAATTTTCAGGATATCATGTGTTTCTAAGGTATCACCCTTCTGAGAGTCTTATTCCACATTTATTGAAAGCCCTTACAACCCTCTTCTTAAGACGAATTAGTCTCCGTTGCTCAGCGGGTCATGTGCGTGAGGTTAGTGTTCTTTCTGCTATGTATTCTGGTCCTTTCTACTACCAATTTTTCTTTTTAATATTAATCTCAATTTCGAGGTGACAGAATGAAGTAGACAAGGCCTACTTCATACAACCTTTTTCTTGGTTTACTTCTTCGTGGTCTCCAATCCATTATTGATAATATTACTTCTAGAACCCGCTCTCTAAATATGACTTAATCATTTTACCCTCATTGATTTTATATATTTTACTATATTGTCGTCTCTTAATTCATTTCCTACTTCGCGATTCATTCTTTAACTCCCTTAATTTCTAGTTGGTACCAAAATAGTTTTCATAATTTTCCTTCAAACTACTTAAATTTTGTTGGTCTCTTTGTCTCAGCGAAACCGATTTCGCGGCATAAATTACTGCAGGCGTTCTTATTATTTTGTAAATTTTAAATTTTGTTCCGGTATTAATTGATTTATTTACTTGTATTTTTCTATCGACTTCATCTATATTTTCTGAATTGTTTGTTATTATGCTTCCTAGACATTTGATATTAATTACTTCCGCAAGTTCGAGATTACTTGTCCTTTTGGTTTTTATTGCTTGACCACAGAATCTCATCATATTCATTTTCTCGGTGTTTATTTCCAAGCTCACTTTTCGTCCTTCTTCTTCGGTTTCTTTCAGTATTTCGTCCAGCAGTTTTCTTTACGCCGCTATTATTGTGACGCCATCCATGTACACAACAATCTGCTTACCTTTTGTTTTGAGCGTACCCTTTTATCCATATTTTTGAGTATATGTAAGGCCTACTTGAAAGGCGTAGATAAAGCATGATCTTGTCTAACTTCTTTGTTAATATTTAATTTGGTTGTTTACCTCGTTCTGTTTGTATAATACCTCGTGTATTTTTAATTGTCATTGTTATTAGTCGTCTTAATTCAGATGATATTTTAAATCTTTCAGGCCTCACATTAAGCGTTCCTTTTTTTATTGCGTCAATAAAAAGCTTACTTAAATAACTTTCCTATGTTTATCTTATAATTTTTCTATTGTTTTTGTATTATGTTCGCTAAAGTTGCGATTATAGAGATCTTTGAAAAATTATTAAAAACCTGTTAATAGTAAGTCTATAGTTAAAAAAATAATTTGGTCAACTTTCTTTATACATAGGAATCACTATTGCATACTTAAACAGGTCATATCATTATGCAATCCAAGATTTGTTAATTCAGACACCTATGAAAAGTGAGTGTTATTTGAAATATCAACAGCGAATATAATATACAACAACGAATTTTCCTTGAAACTATTGGGCAGATATTAAGATAAGATTTTATATTTTCTTGAAATGAAACATAAAGCGCTGTATTACAATTGACATTGCTTATCTCATTTACGGTCGTCTTTTATAGGACAATTTTATCATGAAACTGAAAGCACTTATAATCTTATTATAAAGATACAAACTTCACTTGTGCCTCGTTCGATAATGTATTCGTCTATTGATTTTTACAATCTTATTTTATTATATACGTGCATATATGTATATGTTAGAACGAAGGTTCTCGCGGTTGAAAGTATGAGTAATATCAGATTCTCGGGTTCTCCACGATATTGGACAGAAGTTCTCGAAAGTATCGGCGTCTCGACGTTTCGATGACATCTCAATTATCTTCTTCAGGAGTTGTTTCGTAGTGAAGCGAAATTTCAGACTGACACTTCACTATGAAACAATTCCTATAGAAAATTATTGAGATGTATTACACATATACATATATATATATATATATATATATATATATATATATATAATATTAAAACAATTGTTATTCAAGATTTTAAGTTAAGATAGTAAGAATATTTACTTTGCTTACATAAGTCAACAAGAATAATACTAATATTTTTATTTTCAAAAGCATGTTAACATACATATAGTTTAGAAAACAGTATAGACTCTTATGAGACTATATTCGTTTCTTTCTAATTACATAATTAACGTATATAACCCTATCATTCATTAATATCTTGTAAACAATTTCAATAGAGTAAAATTAGCAGAATCCTTTATCTAGTTTCTTATTGTCATATAAGTATTTGTTATGTTGGTCTGTTTATTTTGATAAGTACAAATTCTAAATTTTGCAATGTGATTTGGTTACACAATCTTAAGTTTACTTTCTTAATATCACGCGCTCAATTTCATAGAAATGATATGGGCTCAAAAAAAGCATGCTGGAATGAACAATAACACTTTTAAAGAATTCAATATGCTGGCTTCAATAAAGAATGCATACGAGCAAGTACATAATATGTAAACAATAAACAAATTGTACTGGTCACGTATTTGCTTAACTAATATTCTCATTTGTTTTAATTGTATTATATACAATTTCAGTCATGTGAAACATATAGTAGGTAGGTAGGTGAAGTTCAACATAATATATAAGAACAACGAGGGTGGCCCCATAAGTACCCGGCCTGACTTAGAAATGGTGGTACTTGTTTGAAAAATATCACTGTATTAGAAAGTACACAATCTATGAAGCATTTGTTTCAAGTTTGAAGGCGCCACGTTGTTTAGTATTTGTTTGGCAGTCATCGACGAAAAATGAACGTTTTCTGAGATTTGTAAAAATGGAGAAAATTGGTTATCGTTACGTGATACAATACCTCAGCCCAACCGATATAAAAGTAGAACTGGATTCTACTCTGGGTGAGTCTGCTCCTTAGTTTATAACAGTGAAATATTGGGTAGCAGGGTTTAAACGAGGCCGTATGAGCTGCCAAGACGAACATCGCAGTGGCCGACCAAATGAGGTGACGACTCAAGAAATGGTGAAGAAAATCCCCAAAGCGGTACTGGATGACCATCGACTGAAAGTGCGCGAGCTAACAGACATTTTAAAAAGTGCGGTACATCGCATATTATCTGAAAATTTGGACATGAGAGAGCTGTGTGCAAGACGGGTGCCGCGTTTGCTCACATTCGAGCAAAAACAGTGTCATGAAGATGTTTTAATTGAGTGTTTAGCGAAGTTTCACAGCAACAAAGCAGAATTTTTGCGCCGCTATCGATGAAACATGGGTCCATCACTTCACACCGGAGACAAAAGAACAATCAAAACTATGGATTCAAAAGGAACAACCGTCTCCAAAGAAAGCGAAGACCGTTTCATCTGCAGGCAAGGTCATGGCATCGGTTTTTTGGGATACGCGTGGAATAAGTGTCATTGACTATCTTGAAAAAGGAAAAACTCTCAACGGCTAGTATTGTGTAAACTTATTGCAACGTTTGAGCGAAGAAATCAAGCAAAAACGGCCGTATTTGGCTAAAACGAAAGTGACAATGCACCAGCTAACAAATCCGTTGTTGTAATGGCCAAAATTAATGAATTAAAGTTTGAATTACTGCCTCATGGACCCTATTCTTCAGATTTAGCCCCCTCGGATTACTTTCTGTTCCCAAACTTGAAAAAATGGCTCAGTGGTCAAAGATTTGCGTTCGACGAAAAAGTGATGTCGACAGTTAATGTCTACTTTGAGGAGCAATACAGTTCTTATTATAAAGAGGGTATCGAACTTATTGAACATCGCTGGGAAAAGTGTATAGAGCTAAAAGGCGATTATGTTGAAAAATAAATATATTTCTTTCCAAAATTTTTGTGTTTTCTTCGTTGAGTTGGGTACTTCTGGAACCTCATAATTATATACCTGAACGATGGTACAAGTAACCCATAGTGTAGTAATTTCAATTCAGATGAGAAGCCAGTCAAAGTTTCGATATTATACTCTTGTTTGATGATCAATAATAACATTGATATTTGAAAAATTAAATTTCCGTATATATTTACTAAAATCATGTATTGTGTAACCATCTATGAAGTAATGGATTAATATTACTTAATAATAATAAAATCGAATATGTGTAATTTCTTATATGGTAATATGAAAAATTAGGTGCTTTACATAGTGTTTTTTGTTTCATTTGTCTACAAGTCTTCAAAATCCAGCTGAGCATTAAACAATATATTATATAATTTCAATTACTTTTCTAGCTCTGTATTTTAAACATTTTCAACAGCTCTGATAGATTGTCCAATCAAATTCTGTAAAATAGAAAATATTTTTTTATTTATTAGCAATTATTTACATTGGAAAGAAACACGAACGTTCACTAAAAATTTTTAAATGTTTTATATAAAAGACAGTTAGACGTAATAATTTGCAATAATACATGCGTTTTATTTTAAAAACTGCCATTACATCATTGCATTAATTTAACTGTCCAGTAAATTCGACGATATATATGTATGTTTCCAAAGTTCACTCGTTAGCTATGTAAACAACAAATATTATGTGGAAAACATTCGCGTATATCAATTGCATTTGAAGCTGTTTATTTTGAATTTTTAAGTCTGTATTGCGTAATCATGGCTCTACATTGACTACATGATCATCATTTCGGACTTTTATGAATATGTATAAATTTTGTAAATGAAAACATTGATAGAAATAATGGAAAAACTTTATATTGATTTTGCACAAGCAATGCAATTTCATTCAAATGATCTTATAAAAGAGTTCGAATTTGAATATGGAACACAAAAAAGGGTAATAGGTTTCACAATTTATGAATTTTTGTTTGTATTTCATCGTAAAGCTTTATCTATTTTTCTGGCTCGTAATTAGCGAGGGCGAAGGAAGAGGGCAGCACTAATAAAAAAATGTTTATTTTTCAACTTGGTGCTCCTTCAAAATATAACTATCAAAACTTGCGTTTATTTCAACTGTAAGATGCTTGTCATTTGAATAGAAAGTGAACTGTTTTTAACTTAATTTGAAACATAGAAAAAGTATAATACCGAATCGTTTTTATTTCTAAAGAACGAAACAAGCGATGAAATCAGAACTGAACTAGAGTCTATTTACGAGGATCAATCTCCGCTGACTGAAACCATAAAACAATAGCTTTCTAAGTCTAAACGTGAACGGATCAGTATATTTGACGAAAAACTCCGCAAATATTCAAAAGACGTGTGTGTTCATCAGAGACTTTATACATTGCACGTGGGTCATCGTGGTTTTGGTTTTGTATAATAAATAGAGTACGAAAAAATTATGTGCACGATGTGTTTGTTAACTGTGGATTGCAAACGCGAACTGGAACACATTTCAGCTCTCAATTCACTGAAGTTGTAATCCGTAAGACTTTTAACGCCGAGTATTAACGATGGGTAAAATTTGAGTGCACCATTATACACACGAAACGAAGCAAAAATCGAAAGAATGAATTGACGTTGGCATAGGTGTTCTGAAAAAGAGAAAATACGCACAGTCGGTTGGAAAGGTGTCAGATGAATACTATGCATCCCTTTTAGATTAACTACACGATGCAATACAACATCAAGAAGCTCCGCTTTAAGAATAAATTGATGCTTTTTCTTCAGGATAATGCACGAATTTACACTTGACTATTTCAAGGGCAAAAATTTATTAACAAAATTTTGAACTTTTTCCATATTCATCTAATTTGTCAGTTTTGGCTCCCTCAGACTTTTTCCTTTTTCCTTAAATTTGAGACTTGTTTCGGTGGCAAGAGGTTACTGAAACTAATGCATATTTCGAACAGATTCATAAAGCTTATTTTACTCTTTAGCGGTGGACTAAATGTAACTTGTTACAAGTAAAATACGTTGAAAAATAAAACAATTTTTTGTCAAAAAATTAATGTTTTCCTTTTTTTATGATTCGGGTTGGAGATCTCACAAAAACCTACTTCTGTAATCTAAAACTAAAAAAGAATATTAATTGCACATGCACGTAGAGATTATTTGACATTGTGCGTCCGAGATATTGTTCAGGTTATAATGACTATAATTAAAGAAGCTAGTGAGGAAATTTTTTTTTTATTTGGAAGGCAAAATTAAATTTCATCATCAACGTTGCTATCTAGAAGAAGAATATTAACTGTAGACTGTTTCGAAGAGACAATGAGTAAATTGTTTCCATGTGGTCTCGACCACACTAGACATCAAGAAAAATTGTATTTCTGAAAATATCAACTATATGTGATTATGGGAAAAATAGATCACATAAAACACTTATAGGAATTCTTTGGCTTTGATAACATAGATGGATGGAAGTTTGATTTTGTCAAACATAACTTTATAGATCTTAAATTAGGGTCTGGTATTATTAAGTTAAAAATGTACTGCTTCTAGTACAATACTTACAAGGAAATATTACTGTTTTAATATATTTTTTTCTCATCCCATTTGAAACAATTCTTTCTATTCTTCATTAGGTGCGGATCTTCGTTAGTCTAGTATCGGTAGGTCTATTGTTACCTCTATATCCATACACATAATTTCGAATATACTTCATCCGGTCATATTAAATTTGTTTCCATTCACATCTCTTCAGTTTTGATGACATTTGGAAAACAAAAGTTTTTGAATAGCTAGAAGACTAACCCAAATTTCTTCTGATATAGTCGTATTGTATACACAACTACTTTCAGTAGACTATTTTATGTCTTGTTTCACTTTTTGGCGTACTTTTATATTATTATGGTTTTAGAAAACGTTCATTGGATTTGCTATTTTATTCGACCATCCAGACTTTAGTTTTTGCATTATAGCATCTTACAGTTTCTTTATAATCTCTGCTCCAATACCGTTTTTTGCATACTTTTGTCTTTTATATTATATTGGTTTTGAAGGCGTTCATTGGATTTGTTATTTTATTCGACCATCCAGACTTTTGTTTTTACATTATAGCATCTTACAGTTTCTTTATAATCTCTGCTCCGATACCGTTTTTTGCATACTTTTATCTTTTATATTATATTGGTTTTGAAGGCGTTCATTAGATTTGTTATTTGATTTGACCATCTAGACTTTGGTTTATGCATTATAGCATCCTACAATTTCTTTATAATTTCTGGTCTAATATCGTTTTTTGCATACTTTTATCTTTTATATTATAATGGTTTTAAAAGTCGTTCACTGGATTTGTTATTTTATTTGACCATCTAGACCTCGGTTTATGCATTATAGCATCCCACAATTTCTTTATAATCTGTACTCTGTTATCGTTTTTTGCATACTTTTATCTTTTATATTATAATGGTTTTAAAAAGCGTTCATTGGATTCGTTATTTTACTTGACCATCCAGACTTTGGTTTATGCACTATAGCATCTTACAGTTTCTTTATAATCTGTTATATGTATGTATGTTAAAAAGTACATTTTGCCCGTTCTGTGATTTTGTTAAATTTTAACTTTTTCTTTTTAAATTTATTTTTACCAGTCGCCAATATACAATATCAATACGATTATGTATAAAATAAATACTTCGTTTCATTAAATTCTTTAAAAAATTAAAATAAATTAATGACTAAAACTAAAATCAAACTACTTAGATCAACAAATGAAGGGCGTTTAAAACAATGCCAAATTGTCGAAGTTTTGCTGTCTGCTATCAATTTCTACTTAACCCGGTATTTATACCTGAACCTCAAATACCAGATAATTTGAGAGGGTTATGAATTCCGGAGAATTAATTGTTGTTACTCTACTTATAAACTAAGTTTCTATTCCAGATAAGCCTAAAATGAGATTATACTCATATATTTACTTTTAGTAAAATTGTAATAATCCTGAAGTAATTAATGAGATTAATAATATTATTAAATACAAACGATTGTGTAAAAAATGGGCAGTTATTTTTCCTATTTCCTTTGCATAGCTACGTGTGTTTAATAATATTATTTATAAGATCAATCCGACAGCTTAAAATACTAATTTTAATTACATAGGCCAAACAAAAAAAAAATTTTTTAATCTTTTTCAACATTAATAGTTGATTCATTTGTGTTTTGGTGCTGAATATATATCTAACTTCCGTTTTTTTTATCACCCAAAAATTAATATAATTATTATAATACAAACAAAGGTTTTGAATATGAACATGAAAATACCTCTTCAATACATAGGTTTTATGTGCCCATTGGCTTATATTTCCATTCCATCCTTCACGCTTCTAATATAGCTTTCTTTTTCGCTGAATTTCTCGGTGAAGTAACCAACAGTAGTCTCTCATCATATTGGTATTCCAGCGGTTCTGATACCGATTCAGCATTACTTTAATATCTTGATGAAAACACCTTGGTCTTCAATAACATCTCCAAAATTATCTGAGAAAAAAATTAATGTGGCTGTTCAAAAAGTGAATCTTCTGGCTTATCAAACATTTTAACCTTTCAAAAAAGGTCATTGATAGTAATAAGCCAATTGCCATCTATACCGAAAATTTTTGAGAAGGAAATTGCTCTACGCATTATAAATTATCGTAATGAATTCGAACTACTTTTTGGCAGTCGACATGGATACAGATAAGGTTTTTCTTTAAAAACTGCATGTATTGATTTTTTGCTGTGCGTAAATGTTTCGCTTTATCAAAAATTACTTTTTTTTGGACTTGTCCAAAGCATTACTCTCTGTTGATCGTATTTTTTTAATAGATATTTTATATAATCGTAGTTTTAGAAGAAACAATAATAATTGGCTATCATCACACTTTTACAATGGAAAGATCCAGGTTAAGTTTAATAACATAACTCCAAATACTGATTTGCAAGATACAGATGTACCACAGGATTCAGCATTAGGACAACTGCTTTTTATACGTTTCATCAATGATCTTTTAAAGTACATCTCTTGTGGAAAGATATTTTGATATGCTAAAGATACTTTAATTGTTCTATCTGGCGATAGTTTTGATATATTGAGCGACAATTTGGAAAAAATACTTATTGATTTTCATAATTAGTGTTACAACAGCAAATTAATCATTAACAATAAGAAAACCAAATTAATTATATTTTAATAATAGAAATTATGAGAATCTTAACTATAAATTATAGAAACTAAACATTTGAGTGTACTTATTATCAATTAATGTGGATTATAAATTGTGTTTCGCATATTGACAATTAAATTCCGCTTACTTTGAAATATCCAATTTAATATTTAATAACTTTTTAAATAGTCTCTTTCAGTTGGCTACTATTCTCTCACTCCTATTCGGTGTTGAATTACAATATAATTGTATGAACTCAATACGTCGAATGGGAGAGGGTATTTATTATCCAGAAAAGAATATTACGATTGGTCTTCAATCTCGGGCCACCGGAGACTTGTCAAATCTTTCGTGGCAATGAATTACCTACATAAACATATATTTATATATGCTGAAGATGCTGCATGATGTGTTTCTCAATAAAAATTTATTTAAAATTGATTGCAACTTGCATGGTTATAATATCCGAACCAAGGATAAGTCGGTTATTCTTGCGCACAAGTTCGAGTAGGAATTATTTTTATATTTTGATAACATTTAATGTTTCTCTTATAGCTTTATGTAAGCAATTATTACATTTTACAATAACTTTGTTTATAACGTATATTGTTGCCCACGTTTCACATCCATGTAAATGGCGAGTTTGTTCAATAAAAAAGTAATTTTTCCAACATATTGGTTACATTAGATATACTCCAAAACTTTTTAACAACCTAACTGAATGATATCTAAGCATCCCTTCCAGATAAAGTCATGTTTGATTCAAAGTTGGGGTCAATTTTCGAATGTCAAGCTAAATGAACACACCTTCTTTCAATTTGGCTTATGATAGATGAGAAAACTTCTCACAGATGTACTTACAATATTGTCAATCCTATGTTCAGGCTTTCACAAGCTATTTCATAAAGCCTAATTATATTTGAATTCGGGCGTTAACGATAGTATTGCAGGCTAAGTTTTTCTGAACCAATATCGATCTTTTGCCCCATTGACTTACTTACATAAGAAACATGAGAATTTGATAAAGCCGCTTCGCTGGCAAATAAGCACCTACAACACTCAAATTGCCACATGTAATGAAATCATGAGAAGAATGCTTTGTTTTATTTAAAACTATGCAGGTTTTCATAATTTTTCTTCACACGCACATAATGAACAACAAAATGATGATAAGTATTGCCATTATATAATAGAACAATATTTAAACAAATGTGAGACGAATATATGAAAAGCCTCCATTCCTCCTTTTTATATTCAATTTCGATTTTACTATCAAATAAAATGTGTACCAAGTAATCTTCGTAAGAGAAAAGTTCTGTGCTCTTGCGTTAGTTATATAATCTATTTATTAAACATGTGGCAAATATGTAGGACTATTTTAAGATTTTTTTGTCCTAATTGTCTGAAGGCGCTTTGAAGGCACTGGGCAATAAATAAGTATTTTTAAAATTATTAATGCACCTTTAATAAAATTGTGGTGTACTGCACTGGGTCTACTGAATGTGATGTTTATGCACAACAGTATACCAGCACATTTTATTGTGGTTGCTCGTGAAGCGCTGGATTAGTCAAGTTGGACCCTACTAATGATCTGCTCGTTTCCGAGACTTTACTTACCGAACATCACTAAACAAACTGGATAACACTACCAAAAAATTTTGGTAGTTTAGGGACAATAACATCGAGACCATAACCTACTGGCTGAATGGCAGACTGAATGTTGAAGTCACTTTTTTATTTTTGAATTGTACTAGTAGCATTAACGGTAACAATCGTTATAGTGGTTTCTTGGCTTTTTCTATGCAATTGGAACACTAAATCTAATGCTTGTTCCTAATTTTCTGACAATTTTCTAAGATCTTCAACACATACATAACATACCTTATGTGTCGCTCAAAATTTATCCTGATAACTAAGTTTAATTCCACAATATGAGATGTACACTTTTCTAGCAAACTCTGCAATGTTTCTTTCATATTTTTTAATCACAATCGTAATACAAATATAACAAAAACTGGCTTGCGTTTGAATTAAAATTGTAATATATTAAATTGGGAATTTATATTTTTCTTTGGTTTATTTTATTCATCAAATATACTTCTTCATATTAAGAAATAAATGAAACAGTTTAATATAATTCATATTTCACTGCTCGAGCAGAAATTCTTAAACATTTTTTTCCTTTAGTATTCAAAGAATATTGGTAAACATAATACATTTAAATGAAAATAATTCTGAAAATACGTTGCTCATATACGCCATATTTTTGTCACCGAAAGTTTTTCCATATTTATCGGCACTATGCTGAAATATTTACCTGTAATATATAAAGCGTCATGTTTTCCGCTTTTTCAAACAACCGGAGGTCGAGATTGTTAGAATCCTTGCGTTATTTACGAAAGGACGTGACATGCGGCATGGCAACACTATAAAAAGAAAAATGGCCCGTTGCCGTGAAAAGTATGTTCGCATTTCGGACCGGTAATTGTTTCTAAAGGCAACGCGTAAGCGCTCTTATTTTTCCTGAAGCTCGAGTATTGTATGAGAATCTCTTCAAAATTTTTATATGTGCGCGCTCATGAATGGACTTTCTCTGTATTTTTTGAAATAACTCGTTCATTGTCATTCAGGTGAAAGGAACAGAGAAATGCGTTTGCAATTTTTAAATGGTACAGAAGTGTCTTCTTTAAGTCGAGCTTTTGTGTATTACAGTTTGTTAAAGCATGTTTTTATTTATTTAGAACAAAAGAATAAATTTTAAAAAAATTTAAATATTAAATGAATCTGGATATCCACGGTCAAGCAAATCAATTTTTGATGGATTTCATGTCCGAAAGATCATTTAAAGTAAAAGTTAGGGAATCTTTGTGTGACAATTTTCATAGTGAGCTTGGTATACCACAGGGCAGTGTACTGGACCTCTTACTTTTTTAATTTTCTTAACTTTTGAATTTGTTCCCGCATTAACCGTATTATTCCCATATACAATTGATCCACTATAAAATAGTTGAGTATTTACGAAAAGCAATAAATTATTGAAATAACCTTCTTTTTCACAAATCAAGTTTAAATTTTTAAAAAATCAGAAGTGCATTTCGTGTGTACTGCACGCATCTTCAATAGTAACTAGAATAGACTTCTTACTTACGAGTTTCAACGTTAATAGCTGATTATTTTGTTTTTTGTTGCTGAATATATATCGAACCTCAGTTTTTTCTATCACCTACAGTTGCGCCACAATGTGGCTTCGTTAAAAACTAAAAAATTAACGACACATGCTAAGAATAGAAAATTAATCTTATATTAAGTACGAATATAAAAATATATCTTTATTATTACGTACTTAACTAAATTCTCGTTGTTTTTCAAGAGATGGCTCCAGTAGTAAGTGCTGGTCGATTATCACATAACCAAACCTCATGAACCAAGCTTAGACATATGGTAAATAAACCGCTTTGACATATTAGTGATTTTGTTTTTGCGTCATATACTTTTGGTTGTGTGAAAATATCTGATTTTGTGCCAAATAATCGTCATTTGCGGGAAGTGTTGCTTTTCTTCTTTCATTCGAAGAAGACGGCGGCTGAAGGGCATCGAGAACTCCAAAAAGTTTACGGAGATGCTGCTCCAAGTGAAACAACGTGTCGTGATTGGTTCCGTCGCTTCAAAGACGGTGATTTCGATGTCGACGACCGTTCGCGTGAAGGGAGACCAAAAACTTTCGAAGACGTTGAATTGGAGACATTGCTCGATGAGGATCCGTGCCCAACGCAAAAAGAGCTTGCTTCAGCATTAGGAGTTACCCGCCAAGCCATTTCCCAGCGATTGTATGCGTTGGGAATGATTCAAAAACAAGGAACTTGGGTTCCTTATGATTTGAAGCCAAGAGACGTTGAGCGTCGTTTTTTCGCCTGTAAACAACTGCTCCAGCGACAAAAAAGGAAGGGTTTTCTTCATCGCATCGTTACGGGTGATGAAAAATGGATTCATTACAGCAACCCAAAGAGAACAAAATCATGGGGACTGTCCGGTCATGCTTCTACGTCGTCGGTTCGGCCGAATATTCACTTTGCGAAGGTTTTGTTGTGTATTTGGTGGGACCAGGGCCGTGTTATGTATTATGAGCTGTTGAAACCGAACGAAACCATCACTGGGGAACGGTATCGAACTCAATTGATGCGATTGAGCCGAGCACTGCGCGAAAAGCGGCCACAATACGAGCAGAGCCACGAAAAAGTGATTCTACATCATGACAACGCTCGGCCTCACATTGCCAAACCCGTTAAAACCTACGTAGAAACGCTCAAATGGGAGGTCCTACCCCACCCGCCATATTCCCCAGATATTGCGCCGTCCGATTATTACTTGTGCCGTTCGATGGCACATGGTCTTGCTAATCAACAGTTCCGCTCATATGAAGACATCTCAAAATGGCTTGATTCGTGGATAGCCTCAAAAGACGAACACTTCTACCGTGACGGTATTCGAGCTCCGCCAGAAAGATGGGAAAAAGTTGTCGCTAGCGATGGGCAATATTTTTAATGATTCATTTGTAAACATTTTTTCACAATAAAGTTGCATTTTCATCAAAAAAAGCATCGAGAACTTAGTTGCGCACCTAATACATAGATTATATGTGCCCATTGGCTTATATTTCTGTTCTGCCTTATCCTTAGCGTTTTTAATATAGCTTTTTTTCATGTAAGTCGCCTGCTAAATTTCCCGGTGAAGTAACCAACAGAAGTCTCCCATCATATTAGTATTACAGCAGTTCTGATACCGTTTCTGTATTACTTTGATATCTTGATGAAAACACTCACCATACTTCTCAATGGCATCTCCAAAGCTTTCGAAAAAATCAAAGTGGCTGTTCAAAAAGTGATTCTTCAGGCTTATCAAACATTTTAACATTCTGAAAAAGGGGACTCTTCTTTAAGTAGAGTTTTCGTGTATTATAGTTTGTTAAAGCATGTTTTTACTTATTTATAACAAAAGAATAAATTTAAACATTAAATGAACCTGGATATCCACAGTCAAGCACATCAATTATTGATGGATTTCATATCCGGAAAGTCATTTAAAGTGAAAATTATGGAATTAAAATAACCTTTTCCACAAATTAAATTTTAATTTTTAAAGAACCAGAACCACATATAAATGCACACATCTTCAGTAGTAATTAGCCTAAACCTCTTACTTACGAGATTATATGCAAATTCTAAAAGCCATTAACAAATTATAAATGTTAAAGTTAAGAAATAAAACATAAAAATCTAAACACTTAATATATTTTTTGATAACATTCGCAGGTGAAAAACTGAATAAATTCTTACAATAGAAAATTAGAAAAACAGCTTTCCCTTTTCTGGACAATGTAAACATGTCTTTCAATGTAAACATGTCTTTATAGATTTTTTTTATATAATACTGATCGCAGCTCTTTTTGTCCCTTTGTGCTTAATCCTGATTTGATTTGCTGAATTTCTCTTCCTCTTTTTTTTTCTTTGAGTATATAATACTCGGTTCAACGAGCATGAAATTTGCACAAGTCCTTTTATTCGTTAAATGAAATTTCATCAGGGTAAGGTGGATATTTTCGTACTAAAAATATCTATTTTTTACATGGCAACAATTTCTCACTTAGTTTTGTAAAGCATTTATATTGTTCCTTAATTCCATTGGATAATACGTTTTTCTTCGCCCGAGAGTGATTATAATTTATTATGACGCGTCGACTTCAAGTGCGAATATAAGAATTTCACACTACCTATAGATCTTAAGATTTATGTATATATATATATATATATATATATATATATATATTCTATTTCGATAAAAGTCTAAGAGACCTAATATACTCGTATATATATATATATATATATATATATATATATATATATATATACGAGTATATTAGGTCTCTTAGACTTTTATCGAAATAGAATCTAAACACATGAAATTTAAAACGTATACTTATACATTACACACGCTAGTATACATCAGAACACATACTTAGAAGGTAATTTTGATTGAGCCTGTGGTTGATAAACTTAATCACTGAAGGTAGATATATAACCCCTTTCCACATTAATTTTCTTATTCTGTATTCGTATTTCGACAACTAAGTTATCATCAGCAGATAATTAAACAATGTCGCACCTGGAAAACTACGGAAAAATACCCGTACGAAACAAATTCCGCACACGATCTGTACTGTTGAAAGTCAAAACGCACGCTGTATATTCGTTTTTAAAATATTGTATTCTAGTCTTAAACTAAGATAAAAGACAAAAGAAAAAAGAAAGAAAAGAAAAGTGCGTGCACTCTCCCTTGTCTGTCACTTAAAAGATCAAAGAGAGATGAATTATGATTGGTGCGCAGATCAGTATTCAACACATGGCCTTTATTCTTCAAAATGTACGTGCTTTCATACGTATCTAATTCGTGATAATTACACACGCATTTTATCAAATGCAAACAATCCGCGTTAACACTATAATTACTTTCCAACACATGTTTTGCTAAACCGGATTTTTCTGGCCGATTGAATTTTATATGCGCAAAATGTTCTTTATACCGCGTGTCTATCGATCGTTTTGTTTGGTCGATGTATTATTTCTGTAATCTAAACATTTAATTCCGTAAATTCCCGATTTTTTGTTGTCCTCGACTTTTTCCAGCTGCGGGACTGTTTAATTATCTGCTGATTATCATAACTCAGTTGTCGAAATACGTATACAGAATATGAAAATTAATGTGGAAATGGGTTAAACATGCTTAGAACTACAAGATATATTTGCAAATCGTTTTGCAATCTTCTTTCCAGGCTTTTTCGATATTTTCTTTTAAAACACATAAATTGTGATTCAGGAACCAGTAAGCAATTTAAGAACACTCCAAAGTTTCCAGATTGGGCTGAACTCCGGTGAATTTCCAAGCTAGGGCAATACTGTTATAGCTAAATTGCGATCTGGACATGCCACGGAGCTCCATCTTGCATAAATATAAAAGGATTTACCTCTGTATCTAGTGAAATGATAAAGGGCACTAAGGTAGTTTCTTATTGATACTGCTTCGTTCATTCACCCTTAGGCAAAGTACAGAGATTTTTTTTCAGTCCCAGAAGTATAACTATACCATCGCAGTGGGAAACTTTTAAAACTTTGTGTTACACATTTCTTTCTATAACGTTCCGACGTCGTTCGTTTCACAAATTTGATGGATTTTATAACCACTTCGAGGCGCGATTCGTCACTATGTATGACCTGTGATTGAGAAAGTACAATAATAAGTAACACGAAATATAGAAAAACATTTTCAAAATGTTTGCGATGCAATTTTATGCAAGACCTTTCTTCATTCCCCAACAATAAAATGTTGATGCATCTTGGCCCACTGTAGATGCTTTTTCTCCATTGTTTCGGCTAAACGCGTTTTTTTCTCTAGCAACATTTTAAGCCAGCAGTATATAATTGAATTTGTAAGGTAATTCGTAAGGTATCAGAGCGGACCTGATACCTTCTTATTAAAGCCTTGCCGAGGATGCAACAACTTTCTAAATGAAGCTTTTTTATCCTACGAAGCAATGTTAACAATTTTTCTGTCCTCACTTTCGGTGGTTTTGAATGACCGGTGACAATGCTGTCGATCTCTTGATATTGAAGGCAAATTTTCTTTGAAAAGTGTGCTATTCTTGCCACTGCTCGACTTGAAACTTTAGGTAATTTTGATGGAGCCTGTGGTTGATTAACTTGACCACTGAAGATTGATATACAATATAACCCCTCACCACATTAATTTTCGTATTCTATATACGCATTTCGACAACTAAATTGCCATCATCAGCAGATAATTAAACAGTGTCGCACTTGGAAAACTACGGTAAAAATACCCGTACGAAAACAAATTCCGCACGCGATCCGTACCGCTGAAAGCCAAACGTACACTGTATATTCGTTTCACATGATTTTTAAAAATTGTTTTACTTAAACTAAGATGAATGACATTAAAAAAGGGGAACAGGGACATAAGACACAAATACCTACATGTGATTTATTGCGCTGTCCTTTTCTGTCATTTAGCAGATCGAAGAGAGACGTGTTATTATGTCCCGAGTCAATGTTCAACACATGGCCTTTATTCTTCAAAATGTACATACTTTCATACGCATCTAATTCGCGATAATTACAACTTCGCTTTGAAAATGCAATCTACTCCCTAATAAAGTTTCTACTTGTAATATCTTTTACCTTGCCCATGGCCAATAAGTTCGTTACAAAAGTATAAAATATAAAAATATAAAGTATAGAATTAGTGCATCACTAATCTAACTACACTAAATTAAAACGGTAAATACATTACTACGAATACACTTTTCGAGATTCTAACAATTCTGAGTAAATTTTACTTGTCTAAACGCATTGTACCACCACTTCACCTTACTAGAATTTAGAGAGAGTAGATTAAGGTTATGGGTTGGATAAGGGATTGGCGGTCCCGAAATTTAATAGCACGTATGAAATAAATAAATATATACTGGAGATATGTACATTTACCTTTCCAGGAAGGTACAATAATATGTATTTAAAATACATTATTCATCGTTACATTTGTTTTGATTGTTCCCACAACTTGAATTTTTGTTGAAATTTTATTAGCGAAAATCAATAACTATTTTATTTTTCCTGTTGCGTCTGCCAATTTTCCATAGTTGAATTTATTTAATTAAAAGGTATTCTATCAAAACAATCTCGCGGTTCTGAAAACATTTCCTATTTTCCGGGATAATACCAATTTACCCATAACAATTAAATTTTCCATTACTTACTCGTATTCATTGAAATGAAAATTTTATGTCTGTCTAGGAAAATTGAAATTGTCGTCGCAACGGTTGGCATTCACGAAACACGAGCGTTCACGTGTAATAAAACTGTATCGAATAACATCATTATCAAAACAGAAAATGAGAAAAGCAGTAAAATCGACGTTCACCGTATCCATCCTCATCCAAACGAGAAACATAAAAATAAGATTTAACGCTAACACATGTGACCTCTATAATGTGGTTGGTGTCTGTTGTGTCAAAAAAAGTCACAAAAAGTAAAGGAACGAGTTACAGTAGTTGTCCATAAATTAAGTAACACATAAAACACAATGTCAGTTATTAATTGCGTACACAAACGAGTTTTTTATACGACGGAGTATCCCAAAATATTAACTGCGGTTTATTTATAGCCTCTCTTCGGAATAATAAAAAAAAAGAAGACGAAAAGGAGTTCGCTTTTTCCCTTTTATCACGTAGTATATTCCAAAGATTTAGTAGAGGCGACGACATAGAAAATATAATTAGAAATTTCAATAACTAGGTCTCATCGAGTCGTTGAAATACCACAAATATATTTAACATTTTAATATCGCTTTTGAAAATAATCTTTTCTTCCTGTTTATACGTCTTCGGTTTCTAAAGTTGCGTTTAAGGTCTCGAAAAGATTACCTTTCGGTAGAAAATAAATCTGCTTACGCAAAAGATCGTTCAATGGACTAAATCAGGATAAAAATATAATTTGAATAAATAATACTTTAGTATTAGCTCACTCAATAGGATTTTATTTACAAAAAGGAAAAATACAGGTTTAACAAGATTCAATAAAATCGTTTTTGTTAGTTAAAGGGATTAAATACACTGACTATGGCGAATTTTGTAATTTTCTTAAAAGTAGTTACTTTCCTTAAAGCTTTGCTATTATGTAATATGCAGATAATTTGTTTTCAATAATTACACAATTAGAATCATTCGAATTTTCTATATTTTAAATTTTCCCCTTAATTTGCTTCCTATAATTACCCTTCTTTTTTATTGTTGGAATTACACAATCTTTTTGCTTCTAGTTAATGTTAAATGTCCGTTTTCGAATCTGGCAATACATATATTATTCTATTCTGTCACAAAATTCAGTATATTATCTCCACTGAACGAAATGTATCGATTTAGGCTTGAGCAACGTTGGGATTTATTGGAAATTTATTTCCAAAACAAAGACAATTGGTCGGAAATTGTACGAAAATGTAGTACAAAATTTGGTCGAAGAGAAGGACCAACAGTGCCCAGTATACGCAAGTTTATTACTAAAGTTCGTGAAACTGGTTTCATTGTTGATGCGCCAAAACGTGAGTGTGCTCGTACAGTGCGTACACCCGAAAATATCGAAGCTGTGGCTGAGAGTGTGTGTGAGAATCCCTCAACATCAACTCGCCATCGTTCTCAAAAATTGAACATTTTACGCACCAGTTTACGACAAATTTTGCTAAAAGATCTCGGTATGACGTCTACAAAGTTCAATTGGTTCAAGAGTTGAATGATCATCCGCTTCGTTTTCGCTTCGTTAGATTGGCTAACGAGAAACTGCACGATGATGTTGATTTTGCCGAAAAAATCATCATTTCGGATGAAGCTTATTTTCATCTTGGTGGGTACGTTAACAAGCAAAATTGCCGTATTTGGGGCTCAAAAAACCCACACGTGGTCATACAGAAGCCAATGCACTCATTACGAGTGACTGTTTGGTACGGCTTGTAGAGCGGAGGCATCATTGGCCCATATTTCTTTGAAAATGAGAATGGCGCAACCATTACGGTCAATGGAGACACCTATCGCACCATGATAACCGATTTTTTTATGCCCGCTCTTCATAGTATTGATGTGAACGATATTTGGTTTCAACAGGATGGTGCAACTTGCCACACATCTCATGCCACAATCGATTTATTGCGTCAAAAGTTTGATGGCGGTTAATTAGCCGAAATGGTGATGTCAATTGGTCCCCAGGAAGCTGCGATTTGACACCGTTGGACTAAATACGACCCCATACACTCGAAAAAGTGCTCGAAAATTGGTCCGATCGAATGGGGTACTGTGAGGCCAACCGCGGTAGCAATATGAATGAAATAATATTCCATCTCTAACCGGAATAATTGTACTTCACAACAAAAAAATAAATTTGGCAATATTTCAAACCGTTTTTGTTTTATTGCATTTTTAAATTTATACTTTTAAATGGCCCGCCCGTTAAAACAAGAAAATCTAGAAATATCGATGAACTTATAAGGCTGAAGAGTTACATATTAAAGTTGTTTTTGTAACTATTGAAAATCATTTAGCCGTGCTGGCGAAGAATTTTAAAAAGTATTTTTTGCTCACGACAACTTCATAACAAGTTACGAGTAGATTAGAGACCCATTTCAATATACTCCCAGAGATCTCAAAACTACCAAAGAAGATCACTTCAAAGACTTCACTTCTCAAGTAGAAATTGAAAGACAATTTAGCAATAAATCACTGGGCAGAGATAGATGATGAATTTTCTACATTGAAAATAAGAGCATTTCGTATACTATTACGATTTTCAACATTCTAAATGTGCGAAACTAGATTTATATCAGAATATACTTTATTATTTTTCAGTGGATTCAGTGTCATCGGCCCCTCTAGGGAGCACGCCTCACACATTGAGAATGACTGTGATGTAGTATAGAAAAATAATTCAATTGTAAATAAAATTCTTGGACATTGTTTTTCGTGCCTTTTCATTATGGAAAACTTTTTGAAAGCGCTTTTTAAGTTCATCTTAAATTCTTGTTTTGATTAATATATTATTAACAAAAAGATTTTGTGCTACGTCGAAATATTCGAAAGCTTAATTATTATTATTATCATTTTTATATTTATTATCTTGGTTCAAAACGACAAATTGAATAGTGTACAAATAGTAAGTATGGAAAACTTTTCATTTCCATCAATGTATTTTTCATCATAAGAGAAAATTTCATTATTTTAATTAATTATTATTTAAATCAATACATTTGGGTACATCATTAACATCTTCTATCAGCCGCATATGCTCACGTTTAAGTTAAATTGTTCAAGAACTTTCGAGTTCCGTTGTCCGTTGGCATATCTTACCCGGAAGTCTGCGTGTTTCCAACCTAATGCAAGACCATCAGATAAATTGGAGCGCAAGCAACAGCGGCAGTGTATTTTGTTGATGGAAATTTATGAAACCACTCCGGTAAATATACCACCTTCCAAGTTTACGCGATACCCAACCAGTATACGTTTTCATCTCGAAATTTAAATATTTTTATGTCGGAAACGAAACACGTCAAGTTGAGCTGACCATCATGAATTTATAAGGTCTGAGTTTCATTTACATACATACACAGCAGACTAGACGTGTTGCATATTTTATTATTTGACTGACTAAAGTGTTGAACAAAAATACGATTCCAAACTCATGCATATAAAAACGAAACCATTTATTATGTATCAATCTTTCTCTCGGTGAGGCGATTCTGTATTTATTTTTAAATACAATTAATTTATTTTCCGAATATTTAACTCAAAAAGGGATTAGATATCTAATTTTTTCTAATTATAGTGTGCGATAATATATCGTACACGAAACATATATTTTCGTGCCATAGTATTTTAAGTCTGTATATTCACCAATAAGCTCTTATTTTTTCGGCTAGTAGTCTCTTTTAAGCTCTTTGCACGTTTGACATAATTGTTAATACATTAATAATTATTACACATGTACTTATATAAGTCCGATTCGATAGAAATTAACTTCCTATATCGATTGTTGGTGGTTTATAGGCAGACGATATACGTACGGGCGATATCCCTCGCTAAACGAGGGGTCAGATACGACAACGAGCTCTACCCAATAATACATCGTGCTATAGATTCCAATAATTGACCAGTATCTTTTTGTACTATTGTATCCTAGGCTACCCGTACTTTATGTCAGAGAGTTTCTAAAATGAAAGAGATTTATGCGGTTTGAAATTGCATTTTCTTCTCATCATAATCCTCCACTATTTTGATACATATGGATCAGGAATGACCTCAAGTCTTTATGCCTTGATGAAATTCAAGACTCACAAGTTTGTTGAAATAAGCTTCTTGCACATATTAAGCAAACTTATGTGGCTCCATGAATTACCTTGGTGGAAAATGCTTTTTTTCAGTTAAACCAGGACGCCAATTTTCGTTAATTTTTTATTTCAACATGTCTAAAAGGGTCACATAGTATGCGATTACGATAGTTTTGTTTGTTCTCTTGGTAAGTAATCAATAAGAAGAACACCTTCTGCATCCCAAGAAATAGAAGCCATTTAATTCTTCAGATGGAACAGCCATTGCTTTCTTTGAGACAGGAGCTATGATGCTACTGTTTAAACTATTGTTTTGTTTCGGGTATATAATGATGAATCCAATATATATATATATATATATATATATAGAGAGAGAGAGAGAGAGAGAGAGAAAACGTTTAACCCTGGCACCCGGCATTTGGCGAACATCTGAGAATAATTCAAATGTTAATTAGAGTTTACTATATGCGCACCGAGAGAGCATAGTCGTAAATTTGGCGGGAAAAATAAGAACTTCGCTCTTTAGAACAATTGCATGTTTAGACGATAAAGGGAAGTATTGTTCTTCATTCTTAGCTGTATCAAAAACGATGCGATAGCCCACAGAGGACAAGTTCGTTAATAAAACCACAGTTTGTCAGATAAGAGTTAATATGGTCTAAACACGTCGTAAACAGGCTTATTACATTTGACTTATTCTTAAACGTTCACTAAATGGCGTATGCCAAGTCCAAAAGTATGCTGTCTCTAAACGCACCGAGACAGTAAGGCTGTACATTCGGCAGTACGAATACGAAGTTTGTTCTTTCGGACAATTACATATTTGGACGATAGAGGATGGTTAGTATTTTTATACAAAATCTGCTGTTCTTTTGAAAACTTTCCAAATGCTCGCGAGAAATTTACATTCGCATCAATTTTTGACCAATTCTGGACAGTCAGCGCAGCCACCTCACGGACAACTTCTTTATAGCAAAACGTATGTTACGTGTTTTTAGAGGTGTCTACAGCCCTTTCTATTTTTGACGTTCTCACTGAATAGCTTTTTAACACTACAGCATGCATTTTTTCAATAATTTCCGGTATAGTTATAGATTTCGAACATCTACTAGGCGGTGCATTTTCAACGATTGTACGACTAGATTTGAACACGAACTCATTTATTAACAGCGAAAAATGAAGTAGCCGAGATCTTCGATCCATTTTTTTATCTCATTATGAATGTTTTTGTTGTTAAGCCTTTCAAGAAGTATTTAATAAAATATGACCGAAGTGGTTTCAATAAAGATGAAGAAAAGCCTTAAGCTTTCAATTTTGAGAGTAATACCTCATGATGTTTGCAGTCAAACGCCTTTGAGAAGTCAGTATATATAACTCCTTGTACACCGTCATCTAGGAGACACCAGGAGAAACTGAATTATAATTAGTAAATTAGTAACTTTTATCTCTAACGGACACTTGCTCGGACATATTTGTTTTAATTTGGGAATATACATACATGCGGGTACAAATTTCGAAAGCTTTGACCACGCTGTTTATTATAGCTATGGGCATATATTGTCCGATCAAGATAATATTACCTTTTGTATGAACTGGATGTAGTCTGGCAATTAATTGGTACAACTGTTTTAATGTTTTTGCATCAATAATTATGCGGGAAGTGTACATAGAGTTAGAAGTAAATAAATTAATTGAAACTAAATTGCAGTATAAATTGAACATAAAGCTGTCAAGCACAAGCCAACAATATGTAACGAATTGCCAATTAACTTGGCAAATAGTTGTTTCCTATAAAATAAAAAACTTCTGGTTCAAAGTTGCTGCCACAAACATGAAGAAATATTTTACCATTTGATATGTATCTAAAACTTTCCCCGCAGTTACAAATGCGCGTCTCGCAGAGAGTCACTGCGGAAATTAACGCTTTGATGTACTTCAATTAAACGTAATCCATGAAAAGGCCGGGGAAACTCATTGAACGTTGGTAAAATTGCATGTCAACGTTGCGGTTTCAATATCCAACTAGGATATTTTTCTGTTGTAAGTTGTATACACTGCAACTACCACATCTTCTGGTCTAATTTACGTTATAATATTTTACAGGCGAGATTAAACGACAGATTCGGGTGTAAGCGTGATGTTCACGAAATAACAGACAATTACTTTATCAGCCAGTAAATTAGGCGATCAAGTGCAGAAGATTAGATGTGTCAAGCTGAAATACATATGTATTAAATTCACAGTATTCTAGCTCGCTGTCTTGCTGTTGCGTTTCTGTTTCTCTATAGGACAGATATGTCCTAGAGTGCGAATTTAAATATATATAATATAATAAAGAAGGATGATTGGTACGAAAGTTTGAGAATGCTGTAGTAATGATTATAAAAATCACATGGAATAATTTATTACTTACTTTTCTTTTAAATGTATTTACAAGTTGCAAAATTACATAAATTTGTCTATTTGACGTCTACATTTTTCAAATGTCGAGATACCAACGAAGTATGGCAATTAAAAAACGAAACTGGTGTGAGAAATGGTATTTATTTCAAATAAACTTATATTTAAACCATGTATATCTGTCTTTCACTGTTCAAAACAGTGCTGTAATTCATCAGTTGTCAACCTCTTCAACAACTCTGTCGTTTTTGCTTTTACATGTACAACATACTGAAAATGTATTTCCTCTAACGCATTTTTCACTTTTGGGAATAGGCAAAAGTCACATGGTGCGAGAGGATGATAAAGCACAGAATGAATGATGCGCTAAAAACTGCTTCACAGATAAGGCATTGTGAGCTGGTACATTGTCCTGGTGCAGAATCCACGCGTCGTTTTTCCACAAATCCGGTCTCTTGCACCTTACTCTTGCCCTTAGCTCGATTCTTCTTTTTAATATTTCTGAATAACGGTTTAACCCTCAGGTACTCAGTCACCCTTGATATTGAAAAAACAATCAGCATTGCCTTCAATTTCGATATTCAGAAAACCGTTTGTACCGTTCAAAAACTCGTAATCGTGACATAACATTGTCACCAAACACCTCCTTTAATATTTGTAAACATTCTGTTGGCGACTTTTAATTTGGTAAGGAAATTCAGGATAATTCACTGCTCGATTTTTATGTCAACAATTATCACGGCATTAGTAAGTAACAGTGTCCTCTACAAATAAAGCTCGAAAGTAAACTAAAGCAGACAGAGAGACGACACTACGAGTTGTTGCTTGGGAAGTATCAATGTCAATGACATTGCACTTACAACCTCGCCTGATGCGGCTGTGTGATGGAAGGAACGCAGTCTTGTTATTTAATTGCCATACCTCGCATGTATCTATGTTTCCTGCTAAATTTTTTAGATTAACCTAAGTTGATGCCAGTTTTTTTTAAACTAAGTCATGTTAATAAAGTGTAACAGTTAATTTAAATCACACCTAAATAATGATTCTTCAAAAAGAGTAAACTACACATATTTCACGATTTCGCAGATTAATTTTCCTATTTTAGAATTTCATGATAAGACTGAAATTAAAATTAACTAAATGGTTTTGTTTCGCTAGATGTATTATTGTAAGCGACTTCTGCTATAATGTTGCTCAAATGATATATGTATGAAACTACTACAATCCTTTAATATAGGCACCAGCATTGTCGACAACTCGTTGTCAGGAATGTGGAAGTTGTGGTATGCCTTTAACAGTGCGTGTTCAGTTAATGATCCTGATGGAGCGATCTATTACTTGCATAATTTCAAGATCAGTTTGGAATCGAATGTCACGAAGTAGGTCCTTCATCTTCGGGATTAAGTCAAAGTAGTAGAAAAGTAATTCCCAACCCCAGCACGCTCTATATTTGATTTGTATAATCATACAGAACGTGCGGTGTGCGTTCTAGTTTTATCCTGCAAAATGATGGGAGGCTTTTGCAAAAGGTGTGGTCTCTTTCTTTGCAATACTTGCCTTAGGCTAGTACCAAAAGCTGAAGAAAATATTATGCATTAACAGTCTATCGTTGCAATACTCCATGCACTAGGAGGGTCACAATCGTACACAAGAATCACTAAGCTTTCACATTAGTGGGAGGTAAGACAAACTTTTGTTTGGCGTGCTGAGTCGGACTTACACCATTCATTGGATTAGCGCTTACCGTGAGGTGCCTACGATCTGCCCATGTCTCATCAAGCGTAATAATGCGACATACGAAAGCTTATCCTTCAAGAACATAACACTTCAAGTGAATTTGAACGGCATGGTATCGTATTCATAGTTGCATTCCCGTCCACTTTTGAGGAACCCACCGCGATGCAATTTTCCTCCGCGATTCTTTAGAATATGCAGCACAGTCGTACGCGACAATCCTATCTCGTGGCCTAATTTACGAATCGTCTGACGTCGACCTGTGCTTAACAATGCGACAACAGCCCGTATTTAGTCTCTATGGACACTAGGATGACCTGGTCGAGCCACATCCCTCACAATCTTTATTAAAAGCTATAATGCACCACGCCACTGTTCGGTGCCGTAACGCTGTTTTCCTACACGGTTCAATAAGACCCTCATGAAATTGTCTTTCTATGCGATCACGATCACTTTTAATTTTCAACCACTTTCGCTGTCCCTCTTTCCTGAACTTGACGGAAACACAGACCACAATAATTTAGATCGCTAACTCACAGAAGTTACTGCTATACATCATGCGCTTCGATGCGGAAGAAAGAGTTCATTTATTGTAAGATAGATAAGACATAGACTAATATGTGATAGCAGCGAGAATAATTCATTCCATCTCGTTTCACTACCACAGCCCTCGTACATCCAGTATCTACCACGAAATCAGTTGAAGACAGAATTTGATTTTTAGTTTCTAGAGAACAACTCTAATTGCCTTCCTTCTACTTGTTTTTGAAAACGAACATAATTCTAACTTTTTTAGCAAACTAAAGTAGATCAGCAATATTTATTTTGACAAAAATTTTAATAACCACTTCGACAACCACTTAATTTCAGAAGAAAACGATAATTATTTGTAGACGTATAAAACGCAAAAAAGAATTAGTCATACTTCAGTTTCGCTTTATACTAAAAATGAAATACTATTTCGCTCCAATAACTGCATAAATTGAAAATTATATAAATAAGCTAGCTGAAATGGAACAGCTCGTATATGTACATGGATTATACGCACTTAGCTATCAGCAATATCGCAAATGTCAAGTGATACTCGTAGTTCGGAGGCGCCTAAATTCCTGTATTTATGTTGAAACATTATCGGTAATAAGCGTCCGTCCTCAAAATGACATTTAACCCAGGGTAACCGATTATTATAAATTTAATTTACGACAGCTAACATATTTTCATAGAGACCTTCCATCAAACCGAAATCGGGATATTATCCCCTATATTTACGACTATGAACAGGGCACATTGTGTATCGTAACGGGCATCGCCCCGTGTTGGCTATTGGTATCGAACAAGCGCGAACATGACAATTCAGAGGTCTCAGATATTGTTATTACCGGATGGGAGTATCATTTACGCAACAGGGGTCCGATGTTTCGCAACGTGGGGAAGGGGGCGTCTGAATTATATCGGGAAACATGCGTAAAACGACCGTGTAAACCACTTCATTCTGGGCACTATAAATTTCATACGAAGGATAATACCTAGTGGGTTTTTATGATCTACCCTCGAATAGGGATTACATATTGTGTGTAACGGTATAAGCCTCTTGCTAAGAAGCTTTTTGTGCATGAATTTTATTTTTTGCTTTTTTTTACCAGACATTCGCCCTCTAGGGGTTATAAAACATTTTGTTGTGTTCATACACTTTGAATAATTGAAATGAATGAACGATAAATTTGTATAAATCTTGGGAGACTAACTGACTCTTAGTTATGGTGGCGAATGCGAATCAATAATGTACAGTGAGTCAATATTAAAGTGACGTATTGGGAAATTAATCCTTCTTATTACAACTTTATGTATTTATGTATAGACTGTTACATTTTATGAATTTACTTACTACAAAATACATATAGGAAGGGGTACTCAAAAGTAACCGGAATGGTAGCGTTGTGGGTGACGCTTGTTTAGCACGCTTTCTTGTCGCTAGATGTGTGTGAGACTCAATATGTTCTGCATTCGGTGCAGTCGGTTTTTTCTTTGAATAAGGTTGTATTTTGTTACAGTGCATTTTTTTGTAAAAGTATTTTCGTTTGCTCGTTGTTTTTTGTAATGTCTTCTGAGAGGACTGTGTAACAGTGTGCAATGAAAGAGGCCCGATTTGTGGCAGACGAGGGAATAGCTTTTTCACCATGACAATGCACCTGCTCACATAGTCTTATTAGTTCGCCAGGTCTTGACTAAAAACAGCATGATCCTTTGCCCCACGCCACTGCTCACCTGACCTTGCTCTGTGCGACTTTTTTTCTTTCCACGAATGAACAGAGTCATGAAAGGTCACGTTTTAAAGACGTGGAAGAGGTGAAGAAAAGAAAACGACACTGCACCTTGCAGGCATACAGAAAAACGTGTTCGAACAATGTTTCTAACAATGGAGTCATCGATTAGACGAGTGTATAAAGTTAAATGGCGAGTATATTGAAGGTGTTAAGGTTATTTTGTAAAAAAAATAAAATACAGGTGCTATAGAGAAATTCCGGTTATTTTGGTGTACTCATACACCATATCTATAAAAACACCTGAAATTAATTTGCTTTTAACCTCCTCCTCATTAAGAAAACACCAGATATATCTTGGATCATCACTGGTCCCAGATGGCAGGGATTATGTTGAGAAATAAACTTAATGTAAAACCGTAAATTTCCTTTCTTTATTTTCATTCTACGTACTTTTGTGCCCACCTTATAGATCATGGCTTGTCATTATCCCCATGTGATGATATGGATTATTATAATAACTATTAAAAGAAACTATTTAAGATTTTCATCTTTTTGGGTGGCATCCAGATATTTACAAGCATGACAATCTGATGATGATAATGATTAATTTAACGAATATGATTCTGCAATCTCCAATAATTACATTGAAAGTTTTTTGTTTTCATTGGGCGTGACATTATTATTATATAACAGAATAAGTCGAGCGAGAACTGACCTATTCTTGAATTTTATGTATTACTTAGTCGTAGGAAACGTCATGACGTATTTTTTCTTTCTTTTTCATGGATTATTTATTAATCCAAAAAAAGATCAATCTATTACATATGCTTTCTTTCCTCGATAAAATTTTGTCATCTTTCGGTGAGCTTCATAATTCCTCATTCAATGTAGTATTTTTTTTTTGGCCAAAAGTTTTACAAGGTGTCGATGAGTAGTTTTGAAGATAAAGAAGAAAAGTGAACATCTAAGGCTGGTGTGGCAGCATATTCAATCCGAATAGAATGTTTGGTGTGTAACCAAATTTGTGAGTAGTATCGCAATGTCGCTTAAAACTATTATTTATTTACGACTAAAGTTTTGGAAGTTTACAAATGATGTGTTTGTTCAGAATAACCAATTGCTGAAAATATACTCTTGAATTAGTTATTTCGGTCTTTGGTAGGAGCAACAACAACTTTAACATCCCACACACTGAGAGCATAACCATCCTTTGATGAATGTCTACTCGTGATGATGTTCGTGACGAATCTTCAGGTTGAGATCAAGTGCTTTTGTACCACATTGTTGTAAATAGTCTACTTTTATTCACTAGTCATTTCAAAAAAGAAAGAAAGAATGGTCTTCTTTACATTTAAGGAGCATGTGTCAGATGTTTCTATCCTCCGTCAAGGGTCTCGCTTTTTCATGTGGTAGAGACACTTAAATGACGGATGTTTAATGTTTCTGAAAACTGTCATATCGCGTAGACTACACTTGATCATATGCCGTGGATTACACTCGATGAAAATCCTTATTTTATCGTCACCTCAGTGGATCCTTTTGACCGAAGCATAGTTAAGGTTAAAATTACAAGCACAGAATTTCGTGAATAATCACTGACATAGACGTTCTTGTAAGCCTTCCACAGGCTTGAAGATCGTTTCCCCTTTACAGAAGCACAAGTAGAAAATATAGCGAAAATACGATCTTACATTTTCAACTTCCTCAACACCAAACTAACTCAAATTGCTCAACTATTTTCCGAATTAAGGTTAAAGTTAACCGTCATATGATATAGTCTGAAGATACTATACAGCTAAAGTGCGTAGTCATTTTTATATATCTTTACACATACAAATACTCTAGCACTTGAAGAAATGCGTTAGTGCCATCTGTTGCAAGAATGCATCGTGACTTTCCCGATAATCGATTATACGAAGGTTTACAATTTTCGTAATCTTCACTATAACATACTTAACTACTTAAACGAGGCCATTTAAAGGATTAACTCACCGGCTTATTTTATTTCAAAATGGTTAGTGAACAGTACAAAAATGTGCTCGAAAAATGTAAATTTCATTTTCTAATGCGTATTTAACCATTTATACTCGTACAAGGCGAATCTATAATCTGCGATTGAGGAGAAACTGATGTTTACTTTAGTTTTATATGTAAATGATTGTATTTTATTTAAAAAAAATATATTAAGTGCTTAGAAAGCTTTTATTGAGAATTACAGGCATACTTTTAAAAGGCAAATAACACAGGGTTTTAATTTTCTTTACAAATAAAAGAATTGGGCGTATAAAATTTATCTTTTAACCACAATCGGGGCATAAATTAGTCAAATCGGATTAACATAATATTTATTTAGTTATTTATAATACGCAAATAATTATAATAATTCGAAACAATATAAGAAACGATATTGATAATCCAGATGAACTTTCACGAATATTCACATGATTGTCAGTCATAAAAGGATAAAAAATTTGGCAGTACAATAATTGTAAACTTAATAATTGAAAATTTTCTGCTTACTTAATCAATCACTTTTGATCGCGCTGCATTTTCAGGTTCTTGTATAACAGGAATATGTCGCCTGAACTTTCTTTGTATACATAAATGTATGTATGAATAATTTAAATATTAAATTAAATGATAATGTTAGTAATAATTATTAATGTACGAGGGTAGTTTGACAAGTAGTGAGAATGGAAAAGAAAAACGAATTTTTTAAATACAAAATAATTTTTATTTTTCAATATATTCTCCTAAAAGAGCAATACATTTATTCCAACGGTGCTTCAATGCCCTTATGCCATCTCTAAAATGCGATTCCGGAAGGCTTGCAAAATACTCATTTACGAAGATGCTCGTCGTTAGACGAAAATTTCTTTCCACCTAGTGCTGTTTTCAATTTTTGAAAAAGGTGTAAGTCGGAAGGGTCTAGATCCGGCGAATAAGGCGCATGTGGTACTAATTGGAAATGCAACTCGTGGATTTTGGACATCGCAAATGTGCTGGTATGCGAGGGAGCGTTGTCTTGGTGAAACAGAATATTTTTCTTTGCCATTCCTGGCCGTTTAGCACGAATCTCAACATTTAATTTTTCTAGAACTTCTGCATAATATTGTCCGTTTGTCTTTGGAGATGCAGAACCACGTTCTAGCCATTGTGTCGACTGTTGTTTAGTTTCGGGTGTACTGTAGTGTATCCAAATTTCATCGCAAGTAACAAATCGCCTACAAAAATCAACCGGATCCCGCTTATAAAAGTGCAAACACTCATTGGAAATGCGCAAACGAGTGAACTTTTGATCAGTGGTAAGCAATCGCGGCACCCATCTTGCCGAAAGCTTGGAAAGGCCCAATTCTTTCGTTAAAATGTGGTGTACGCGTTCTGTTGAAATGTTTATCATGTCTGCTATCTCTCTCACTTTGAGTCATCGGTCTTACGTAATAATATTATGGATTTTTATAATCATTTCCTTTGAAGTCACGATTTTAGGTGCTCTAGAGCGCGCTTCATCAACACAGCTTGTTCTACCACGTTTAAATTCATTTGCCCATCTACTTATTGTGGCGGATGATGGAGCAGATTCACATAATGTTTCCCGTTACTCATCTTTTATTTCGGTAGCTTTTATACCCTTAATTACGAAGTATTTAATCACCGCACGATACTCTGCTTTTTCCATTTTAACAAAACAACGTGTTGCTTCTTTTTCAATCAGCTGTCAAAAATGAACTAATCAACCGATTTATCTAAATATCGGAATGTAAACATATAAATAGGCAACCTAAATTACAGTGCATTTCTTTTACCAATTAGAGCGCCACTTATGTGTCAATCTCACCACTTGTCAAACTATCCTCGTATTAGACGCAAAAGGTGCCAGGCCCACCAATAAAATATGGTGAAGATGATGTTATATTGCTGCTAAAACATTACCCATCTGTATCAAGTAACTTTGATTACTGGACAAACTTTCCTAAAACTTTTGTAATAAAATCTGGTCGAAACCATAAAAGAATAAAATAAAAATAGTTTAGGATGTTTCATATAAAAAAGAATCCATCATTACTGATAGATTTTAGCGATATATTTCAAATACAATTTACTGAGAAGTTGTGGTGCAGTTGCTTTCAAATAACTTTCAATTTGGTAATCAATCGGCTTGCGTTTAAAGACGTACTTAATACATTTAATACAAATTGTGATTATATTTTAAAATTCATAAATGGTAATTTTTTGCTCAAACATTAAATTAGTTCTGTTGGAAATTCCGATATTGTGAATTATTCATAAGGTATTTCTATTTGTAATTGATTCAATCCGATAGTTCTAAACTCTCATTTACAAGAAGAATTAAACCCAATTAGATTTCACGATCTTCGGAGGCCGAAGCACGTTCTAAATTATAGAAATTTAATTTCGCCCGGGATAAATTTTAAATTTATGGCCCTAGTAAATTAAGTGCCGACCCAGTTTTTTTTCCTCTCTTGGACAGATTAAATTTGGACAATTGTGAAAGGTGTAAAATGAAATTTCAATTTGATATGGTAATGCGCGGACTACATTTTCAATTTCCTTTGTGCAAACGGACGATTTTCATTTTACAATTGTTTAAAAGTGACATATTCACCACTATTAATTGATGGAAATAATATCCACATACATATGAATATCAAAGTTTAGTTTTGATAATGACATCTACTCGATTAATTTTCAATCAACATGTTTTGCTTATATGCAATTTACGATCGCATTAAAAATTACTACTAAAACACCAAACAGTGTTAATTTGAAAATACTGTAGTATCTCATTGACAATATGGACGAGATTAATTGAAGGAGAAGTAACTCCTTTGAATAGGCTTCAAAAGTAAATAAAAATAAACACATAGGGAAAAGAAGTAAAGAAACATACTTCTTTTCTCCATAGGAATAACCAAATTAAAATATTTTATTGATGCAATAAAGACAAAAAGAACTAGAACAGTTTTGTAGTAGAACTATAATTTTTATCATCTTTTAAAATATTTTTCATAATAAGGCACTTATCTATTTTTCGACACCTGTTATTAAACCAACCTTTCATGCTACTTCTTAGCGGCGAACACACTCGATATTACACGCTCTAAGAAGATTCTCGTCATTGGATGAGTTCCCTTTCAACGTGTTCATTAAATAAGGAAACCATACAGAGTCGAACGATATCTGGACTGCGGCCTAGATGGTCTATTCCTTTCAGTCCTATTTTTACTAAACATTTGTTGATACATTGCGTCCAAGCGTTGTTAACCTAGAAAAATCAGGTGCCTAGTTGCGAGCGGAAACGGATACTTCTTATTGCTTGAACGATTTTGAACATGCAGTCCTCGGTATTTCCAGTTCCAGACACTACAAAATTTTTCGCACGGTAAAAAAGACCATTTTCTTCTTAGTAGATCTAGATTTTCGTATAGACATGAGAGTGCCTTCATTTTCAAAGATCCAAACTTTAACACGTCATGGTTTAAGCTGTTGTTAATATAACGAAATATTTCATCTTTAAATTTCTCGAATGTCTCGTGCCATCGTGAATCGCATCGTGCCATCTATTCATCAGCTAGAGACATGGGCACCCGAAGGCAATAAACCTTCTACCTTACGATAACTCACGCGCCTATCTGACTAGAGCAACATCAATATCCTTCTTGGTAATACATGAGGTGAAGTAAGCTGACTTCGGAGTATCTCTCAAGCCAAAATTTCCTCACTGGAACTATTTGAAATACCTAAATACGATCATACGATGATGACAATCGTCCTTTAACAAAATGATCATTTCTCCTAAACTCTAATCAAACATCCATTCATGGTTGTAGTGTAGAATTGCCCTATACTCCGTTCTTGACCAAGATGACATAACCACAGTTCTTCCTTCTTCCCCAGCATACGCATAAGAATACTACTGGTTTGCAAATCTGTGACAAATGAATAAAAAAAAGGAGATTCTTTTCATTAATTTTTTCACTCCCATAAACGGATTACAATAACGATATTTTTATAGTGCATTAGAAAGATTAAAAATGGTATTTAATTACATCAATGCTTGATTCATCTCAACAAACGATTTTATCCCATTCATTTGCACACCAATTTTTTAAATTTACGACGCACGCCTCTGCTTCTTGTAGGTTTCAATTATATTTAAAACTTGCAGATAAAATTCTTAAACATGTGGAGAAAGCTCAAACTAGAGTCAAACAGTACACAAAGATATTTAATTATGTCAGTAGTGGGAGATTTATCACTTATTAAGTAAGCCGTTGGAGTATAATTAACCCGGGTATATAACGCATAAAATTTGGAAAAATTTAAGGTTAATTAATGTTCACTCATTTATGAGAATATTAATGTTATTTTGGAAATTCTCATCATTGTGGATGGAGGAGAAGGTTTTTACATCGTCTGTGTAGGCAAGAGCGTAACATGAAGAGGGAAAGACGAAGAGCAACGGTGCGAGATCAGAGCCCTGTGGAACTCCCGAAGCTAGTACATCATAAGCTAAAAGTCCACCACTGAAGATGTAATATTAGTCAGATACGATTTCACAAGTTTTATAAGAGAATGACTCAAGATGTAATGATTTTCCCTCAAGAAGTCAATATAAGATTGACCAAGGTATTATTTTTATGGGATGACGTTTCATCATAACGAGGTAAACTTGTATTTAGTAGTTCGATAGCAAGCCGAAAATTATTGGAGCTTAGGCGGAATGTGTTGTTGCAGCCACCAAATTCTGTGGACTTTGCGTCAGACTTCCACTTATTTCGTTCTCTTCAAAACTTGTTGTCTGGTACAACTTTAGACGCGTATATGGCTATGAAAGCGCAAAGTTTTGCGCCGATAGAGACAGGTTTTTCTCTGAATGGAGAATTAAGATTCTCACCGAAAGCTGGCAAAAGGTTATAGATGAAAACGGACAATATGTAATTGACTGTTCTTCTTTTTATATCAATAAATGGCACATGAAAAACTGAAAGAAAAAGTATACATTACTTTTAATAGTCAATTTTTTTTTAATACAGTTTATTCTTTTTTGGGTTATATATTATATAATATTCCTCACTATAACAAAACAAATATTATGATTAATAGCAATAGTTAGAAAACGTAAAATAGATAGAATGTTTAATATACAGAGTATATAAAAGCATTGTTTTATATTATTTCAAATGCTCATTAAATTACTTACCAGAATGCAATTTTAAATAATTGCATTAATTACATCTTATTTAAATGATTTTAGTTTACAATTAAAAGGGAACGTGAACCTATTTGATTACCACCATTAACTTTTATTGGCTGCGAATGCGAGCTATAAATATCTAATTAACCTTACAAAATAAAACTCAACCGCTTACCTACCATTCGTCGATAGAGAAAAGAAAATAAACCTGACGAAACTTGTTTTCCTTGCGACCACAATGGCTCCCTTTAATCTCGAAAATTAGTAATTAGAACCGGCACAGCGCCTCCGACGTGAAGCATTAAACTCCACCTGCAATTTCGACTCAAACAAGGGGTTCTTATTTTATTTGGAAACGGCGTGATAGTTGTTTTCTCTCTATGGACTACAGGCGTTTGTTCTCCGCGTTGCAATAGTTCCATGACCGATTTAACGTGAATGGTGTCCCAATTAGGCACTGTTTTAGTATTACTAATAGCAATTTTCCATCTCGAATCACCTCCTATAGTCACATAATTCTGGTAAAGGTGGCTCGTATTTCCTAACTAGATATTCCCATGGAATATGTGTGTGATGAATTGTTACTTTAATGCATAATAATTCATCTGTACATAATTAATATTAGGCTATTTATCAAATGGCAACGTTCATTCATGTGATATATTATGTACAAGATAATTGACTTGAATCTCTAATTGGACGATGTAATTATAGTATCCAACACGAGATTTTTTTCATGCTTTGTTTTAGTAAATTACGTTTTAGTAAATTATGTTTCATTTAACACTTCATTTTTTGAAATAAATCAATAATCATAGAAAAAACACACATACACTAGTAGTGGCACTACATATTCCTAGACGTGTAAATATCATGCAGTTAACGACAAGAACAATGCAGTAAATTCAAATTTCGAAAATGGTAATCCGTAAATAGTAATGAGCATTTCATTTCATGTAGATTTATAGAAAGGGTACTAAGAAAGTTTTGCAACACAGCTTTGTTTATTTAATTTTTTCAAAGTAATTTCCTCTACACTCAATACACCTCTCCATCCTCTGAAACCAATCTTTAAACCAGTTCTGCCAAGTCACACAAGGGAGTAAAGCACAATCGTTGTCCCAAGCCCGCAGAAGGTCCTCATCACTGGAAAACCGCCTCCTTTTTAGCATCATTTTCACATGCGGGAACAGTGCAAAGTCGCAGGGAGCAAGATCTGGAATGTAAGGAGGGTGCTCGAGAAGTTTCAATTCTGTCGTGGTCAAATATTCGTTCACATACCGAGATTGTCCCTTATTAAACTTTTTTAGCATCTCCTGGCACCAAGTCACACGTCGTATCATCTGCTCTTCAGTAAGTCGATGCGGCACCCAGAGAGAACAACGTTTCTTCACGTGCAAATCATGCAGAATCGAACGAATTGCTGGTGCATTTAGGCCTGAAGTACCCTCTATCTGTTGGTAGATCACTCGCCTGTCCTCACAATAGTAATGTTTTCCCCCATAACTGACGTTCGTGGTCTTCCCGGCCTCTCAGCATCCTCCACAGTTAAATTTCCCCTTTGGAATGCTCTGTACCACCTGAATATCGTTGTGCGATATGGACAAACATCACCTAGTGCAAGAGTCATTTCTTCGAAGCACTGGCCTATGTTTAAACCACGTACCAAATTATAGCGCAAAACTGCCCTTATCTCATTTCGTGACCTCGATGTCATCGCAAGCACTTTACATTCTCACTGCTAATGAATAACTGAGCCCATCCACCATCCATGGCGAGGCGGCTACTATGCACGTACGAACATATCTTAACATGCAGCAACAAACGGCTTCCTACGATTCATTGTTGCGTCATATTGCAAAACTTTCCTAGTACACTTTGTACAGTCTGTCCAAGAGAAAACGAAACTTTTTTAAAATAAAAACAAAAGCTTACTATTTTTGTAAAATCCATTTATTCAATACAACGTTTTGCACGGTCAACTAACATGTCGAATGAATTTTTTAGTTTATCTTTAGAGATATCCTTCAAGATGGCTGTCAACGCCTTTTTAATGGCTTCAACGTCGACATAATGCTGTCCTTTCACCTATAGTTTGGAGAACAGATTGAAATCGCAGGTGGCAAATTCTGGTGGATGCGGTGAATGATTGATGGTCTAAACGCCATTTGTAGTTAGAAAATCAGTGATAAGCGACGAACGATTAGACGGTGCACTATCATGTAGCAAACGGTAGCTATCATTTTCACGATATTGAGGGTGCGCACGACGAATACGCGCCAAAAGGCGCTTCGTAACACCAACTTCCAACATTGACTGTTTGCCTAGTTGGTGCAAACTCTTTGTGTATTATGCCTTTCGAATCGTAAAAACAAATCAACATTGTCTTCAATTTCGACTTCTCCAAACGGCTTTTTTCGGTCTTTCTTCGCTTGGATGCTTCCATTCAGAGCTTCGACGTTTGGTCTCTGGATCATATTGAAAACGTCTCGTTTTATCGCCGATTACAATAGAATACCTGACGTTTTCGTCCATTTTTGAGTCTTTAATCAAGTCTGTACAATACTGAATTCAGTTAACTTGTGTGGTACATACCTTGCACAAATCTTTCTCAGTCCCAAATGCTGTGTCAAAATGGGATGAATTGAATCTTTGGAAATATTTAATTCCATTCCCACATATCACAATGAGGATTTCGGCACATTTCTGATAAATTCACGTTCGATGTTACTTTCCGTAACCACAGATTTTTTGCACCAGGATGTTCGTCGTCATTTATGTCCGGACGACCATTTTCAAATCGTTTATACCACTCATACACACTCGTACGTGATAAAACACGCATAGCCATATATTTGTTTCATCAAATTAAACGATTTATCAAGTTTAAAACAGAACTTGGTGTTTGCTCTTTGTTCAAAATTCATTTTTCCAGCAATGTCAAATACACACTGTTACTTTATGCGCAATTTCTCTGCTTCTAATGATGCAAATGTCATATTTTCAAATAACATTAGTGAAAGATCTACTTTACCGACTATATTTTTTTAATAGATAGCGTCACTGAGAAGGTTTCTGTGTGACAGTCTGTGTATATTAGAGGACATATGACAGTATCACATTATAGAAAGACTGTTAAAATATTTTAATGTACGTTCGTAACATTTTGACATTAGATTTTTGATAGACGATTTAATGAATGAAAGGTTAACTACTAAATTACATTCATAGTACGAAGAAAAAAAGAACTAGTGCGTAAGGACATATTGCTATTTGATAAATATACATTTTAAAAGTAAAAACTTATTGCGTAAAGTGTTCATATAGAAAACTATACATCATATAAAAGAAAGAAACTTGCTGAATAAAAACCACGACGATCTGGTGCTATTAACAGGGCAAAGGACGAAACAAACTTCCAAAAAAGTGTTCAAATCACGATAATGTATTAAACGATATATTCTATACACAACGTTTTACCACCCCACCGATATTTCTTTTTAACTGTCGACATACTGTGGTCATCAATAACCTAACAATCTGAAAAACCGTACCGAACTTATATCGATCACCAATCTTTTAATATATGTCTGGATATTCCCAATGTTTTTTCCCAGGAATTCGAGGCAATATGGTGAAATTAGTTACTTATTTCGATAACTTCTGGGTTTACGTTACATTATATTTTGGCATTTTTACTATCTTGATGCGGAAATATGTAATACTAAGCAATAATTTTTGCTATTTTTATTGTGGTAGCTAATGGGGAATATTTGTTTTCTTTTCACTCTTTTCTTCGTGGTAGCATTTTATCTGAATTATGAATTAAGAGGTTTATAAAATTAAATTATATGAGAAATCGTGTAAGCAGTATTTTTTAAACAAAAATATTAAAACATACTAAGTGTGCCGGAAAGTCATTACCGGTTTTTTTTACAGATGTCGCTAAGCTTAAGTATGCAATGTCATGATTTGAAACATATGTCATTTCATTCTACTGACATCTAGCTTCAAAGCCATACTTGTTACACTTTGCGAAAGTAACGCCATTAAAGATTTATACTTCTTTGAAAATGTCGAGTTTCGTGCTTGAAAAAGTGCATTTGCGGCAAGCATTTCTTTCCTTATTCAATCAAAAAAAGCCTCTCAAAGTCATCGTTTGCTGGTAGAAACTTGCGGTGACCAAGCTCCAAACATAAAAACATATAAGGCGTGGTTTCAATAATTCAAAAGTGGTGATTTCGATGTGCAAGACAAAGAACTTTCTGGTAGACCGAAAAAGTTTGAAGATGCAAAACTACAGGAGTTATTGGATGAAGGCCTAACTCATATTCAAAAACGATTGGCAGAAGCGTTAATGTAGCTCAAGAAATGATTAGCGACCGATTACAAGCAATCGAAAAAATCCATAAGATGGGAAATCAATTGAATGACAGGCAAATGGAAATTCAAAAAATCGTGTGTGAAATGCTGCTTCAAAGGTATGATCGGAAGTCATTTCTGAATCGAATAGTAACGGATGATGAAAAACGTATTTATTTCGAAAACCCTAAGCGCAAAAGAACATGGTTATTACCTAGCGAAGCTGGCCCATAGGCTCCAAGGCCAAATCGTTTTGGTCACAAGACAATGCTCTGCGTTTGGTGGAATCAGAGTGGCGTGGTGTATTACCAACTGTTGAAATCTAGTGAAACAGTTAATACTGATCGCTACCGATAACAAATTATCAATTTGAACCATGCATGGATAGATAAACGTCCAGATCGGCTCGAAGACACGGTAAAGTGATTTTACAGCGTCTCATACAGCAAAACCGGTCAAGGAAGTGTTGAAAGCACTTGGATGGAACATAATATCGCATCTGCCGTACTGTCCAAACCTTGCCCCGTCCGAGTATCACCTTTTCACATCAATGGCATACGCGCTTGCAGAGCAGCACTTCGCCAATTTAGAAGAAGTTAGAAAATGGCACGATGAATGGTTTTGGCATTCATAAATTGCCTAAAAGATGGGCAAGATGTGTTGAATTAAATGGCTAATACCTTGAATAAATAAATTTTTCCATTTTCTTGAAAATTATGTAGTTTTTGTAACAAAAAAACCGGTAATGAGTTTTTGGTACACCTGATAATACGCGAATGAATTTTCATTGACACCGACCTAATTGAAAAACTTCTCATAATCATTCCGACGTCCAAGAAGTCTCAAATTATGGTCGAAGTAATCATGACGTGTTGTTTTTAGTTTTTTTATGTCATTTGTTAATATAAAAAGGATCGATTATTATATATTATCCGCCTCCTATACAATCCAATAAAAATAAATGTTTTAAAACTTTTTCAATGTTAATAGCTGAATTCTATGTTTTTTTTTGATGCTGAATCTATATCGAACTTCGGTTTTTTTTTATCGTCCACAATTTTGTCTAAATGTGACTTCATTATAAACCAAAAATTTAGCAGAATATATTATAGAAATGAAAATTAAATTAATGTTACGAAGCATTTTTACACTTTTATTTAAGTATGAACGTGAAAAATTAAGGCTTAAGCCTTCTGACATAGCTTCTTCTCCAGTGATTCACCTGTTAAAAAGCATATGAAGAGAAAGAAATAGAATTTAGTAGAAGGATGCAAAGTCTTCGGAATTTAACTGAAATCGTAAAAATTAAGAATCGATCAAATTCTACAAAAGGAAGATTTTATTAAAGAGACACTTTTACCTGTGCAAGTAAAACCTTCACAATGAAAAGAAGTAAAAGAAATAAACTCGAAGTATGGGAATGAAGAATTTTCAAAAAGATTCATGGTATAATAACAGTAAATGAAGAATTTAATAAAGAAAAAATAGAGAATTGAAAGAATTCCTCAAAAAATCTAGTATTATGTATAGTAAGAGTGCAAGAAGCCAAATAGCTAGGATATTTAACTAAGACATCTGCAAATAGATGGAATTAAAGTTCTATTGGGAGAAAAAGGTGGATGGATCTCCTCAAAAAATGGTAGTTAGAAGAGGTTAAAAAAGGTCTGCGGTAGATGGAAGTAACGAACTAGAAAGAACAGTCCCAAAATGACAAAGAGGAGTAAAAAAATTTGAAACAAAAACTAGTAGGTTTGTAGTGCTAATTTCTAGGAAGTGAATATCACATCCCTTTAATGAATCATTACATACATTTCCTCAGAAACTAAAAAATCAAGGCCAAAGACTGTATTCTACTATTACTTCATTAATAAAGAGAAGCATCTGCACTCGAAGATTTTCACCCTGGAGAAAAATTATTGTTGTCTAACCCAATTTAAAAAAGATTATTCAGAAACATTCAAAGCTTAAATCATTTAATATTTTATCCAAGAACGACCTCCCAATATTCTATATTTTTCTTGTATCTTTAATATAAAATTAAAATTAATAAATGGTTAGATAAAACTACATTTTACATTGCCCAATTATTTTCGTGCCACACCTTATTGTTTAAGTTCAATATATACGTAAGATAAACAGAAAAAAGACAATACATTTCCTAATCAACACAAAAGCATATAAATATCAACATAAACTAATTAATTTATCGATATTAATGTTATAATAAGACGTTTGGTAGGTTGGTAGGTAGGTAGGTGGATGATTCTGCCACTTTATCTCTCATATTTTTGAATGCCTGAAACGCATCGTATTTCAAACAAATTGTATTTTCTTTATGGGTAAATGTTTATTTCCAGTTGTGCGTTCTCTAAGATAAACGAAGGAATTTCGTTCTCATAAAAGGGACATTGTTTATATAAATTTGTCTCACTTGACGAAGGATTAAGTAAAACATAATAAATTATATCGTTCCTTTAACCGGAAGGCTTCCTATCCGTTTCCTTCAACAAACGGGAGATGTAATTTCCAGTTATTGTGCGTTCCGTTTGTTTTATTATTTAAGTCCGACCATAGCGTCACAAGAGATATGAATATATATTAGATTTTATTCCTTTTGACAGGATCTGCCCGTTGTGCTACTCGCACAGACTGCAGAAATAGGTATACTTACTGCTATACCGATATCTTTATTCTTTTTCTCGTTCTTTTTAGATATGTAAATATCGAGCATACATTTGCTATATTTCACATGAATTAAATATAGTGGGTATAGTGGAATCGGTATTAGGATACGCGAATCGCTGAATCGGGTTGTTCTCTATTTACAGATATTATCTCATGGAACTGACGGAATTTACTTAAACGTGTTTCCTTTATCGGTATTATCTTCAGAATAACTGCGGTCGTAAGACAATCTTTATGTTTTATTGCCTCGCAGTCCAGTTATCGTAAATTTTTATAATTTACTGTAGGTAATATTCTTCTACTATATCGATAACAGTAAAAGCTGGATTGAAGGTAATTTAAAACTTTGTGCCCTTTTGTATTTATGAAAATGTCTTTCTTTTACCATTCGTTTTGGTTAAATTAATTATTTAATTTTCCTTTTGCTCAACGAGTACATTTTCCTTTATTTTCCAATTATTCAGGCCTTGGGCAATGCCAGTGATAGCAATATTAAACCAAACCATGCATAACATAGTTAATCCTCTTCGATATGATTCTTGATCTTTGAATCCCACCGTTTCGAAGTAGATCAAAAACGTTTGCAGCAAACACTCCGCCTTCATACTAATGCGGAAGCTCTCTAACTACTAGGTAACCAACACCATTTGAAGATTAAAGAGGACCAATTCATTTGCTTTGTAGTGCGATGTGGCTGAAGTGGCTCTTGGTTTACGGCTGTCAATGTCGCGCCCCTATCATCTATCGATGACAATTACATCACAAGCCCGTATTCCTTACTTTATATAGATCCTACAACTAACTCTTAGAGCTCTAAGCTATCTAGTACCTCGGTGAGTTAGGAAGCGATCTCTGAGAGTATTTCTTTTCCCTAGAAGTCCAGTGCTAATACTAAAGCAATGGATCACCAAATACGTATCATTCATACAATCACCAACCAAAGGAGGTTTTAAAAAATTAAGGAAACAAAGTTGCGATAAAAAAATTTCCCAATTTCAACAAAATTTCACAATTGGTTAGTTTTCTTAGTTATTCTAAATAATTCAAAATTTAACAAGATAAGCACACAAAAAGTAATTCACAGACCTGTATATAAGTTTATCACCACAAATAAATTACAGACTGTATGTAAGTTATTTAATATAAATGATTTACTGATCGTATATTATTGTGTATTGAATAATTAACGTTAATAATAATCGACTATATTCTATTGAATTATTAAAAAACTACGATATAATATTAAATTATTAATGTTCAAATTAATGTTGACTATATCCCATTGAATTATTAAGTATAAAAATCGTATTATATTAAATTATTAACTTTTAAACTACATATGTCAGTGTCTCTATCTAAAAGCTCTTTGAAGCTTGACACGAAAAATTATTGGCTACTAGTTTTCATTTTGACGGCTTCGCAAGGATAAATTACGTAGTTCTACATTAAGTATCTATAGCAGTATCCATGAGTGGATCTTGATATAATACATAAAAAAATCATTACAGTAATTTAATTCCTTCGGATTGAATTACCTTAGACTTTAGTGCAATAGACACAGAGTTGATAATAGCCAAAACAAAGTATCTGCGTAAAGTAGAAAACCCATTAAAATTTCATCAACTTATCGAGATGATAATTGAATAATATACAAGATAATAAAAAAACCGCTGGTGATCTAGAGCCACGTATAAGAGAAGTCCTGTTCAGCTTGCTTTCAAAATCCTTATCGTCAACCGAACTAATTTTAAAGGAATCAGTAATTTATTAATCCAACTTAGTGTTGAACGAAAATAACTTTGATAAAATTAGATTACCTATTTCACCGCCAAAACGTTTGTTTTTTTACAAGAATCTTTTGAGAAGGAGTCAGGTTAATCGTGTCATCACCTAATATATATCGCACTAAACTAGAAGAAGAGAAGGGAGAGAAATAATAATCATTACGAGATCATGGGTTAAAAGACAACTAATGACCAAATGTATCATAACAACGGAGAAACCAAATACAAAACAGTTAAACGATTGAAAATTAATTAAATACAGTAACTAAATGGTAACACAATATTCATAAAATAATAAAATGAGTCGAAGAACTCTAGATGGCATTAGCATGATCATAAGAGTACAATAATACGAAAATGATTTTAAAAATAAATCCAAAATAGTTTATAATTCAAAAGAAAATTAGGCTAATTGTAAAACAAAATAATTACTTAGTTGAACGCAGCCTTGAAGTAAATGAATTTATTAAAATAATATATTTTACAATCAGCTGATTAATTCTTACAAGTAAACAATTAAAAAATACGATACGATGTATGAAAAACAAATAAAACTTTATCCTTATTCTAGAATAATAACTAAAAGTTGAACTCTATGTATCATGTTAGAATAATTTCCTATATTAAGAAAATGTAACAATACAGGGCCGTAATGAAATAAATCAAACAAAATTCAAAAATTTAAACTGCAAAGTTATGAAAGTACCTACTACTGAGATATACAGATGTGTACATAAAATATGAGCAAAGTAAATAACTATATTAAAAGTCAAGCAGTTAGACGCCAAAATGAACCGAACGTCAAAACGAACCCGTAACAACAATCTATAAATAATAAGTGCAAATTAAAAAAATAATAGCATTTTTAAATACTCAACTTACTAAGAAATTCTATATTTTGAATATAATGCATAATTATGCACTTTTGCGATGTTAAAGTGAATAATTCTAATTTTAACCACTTTTTACAACATATATGTGATGCGAAAATTTTTGAAAAAATTTCTGTTCACCTCACGGGACTCGAACCCACGATTTCATTCTTTCCGGAAATGTGTAGTCACCATTAGATAACGGAGACACGGAGAAAGTATTACATATACGATGTAAAAAGTGGTTAAAATTAGAATTTTTCATTATTGTCTTTCTCAAAAAGCAATTTCAAACAAATCCTATTAGTTATCAGTTACTAATAGCATGTCTTTATCATATGGACGTTATGTTGTGGTTTCAAGAATAGTAGTTGTTCGTTTCTTATTTATAATATAGTATAAGATAGTAGCCATTGAAAAAGATTAATAAAAAAGTTTTTTAAAAAATAAACTTGACAAGGTAAATTTCTTCGCAGAAACATTTAACAAAAGAAAAAACAAACAGCATAAACTTGGAGAAATCAAAACGATTCGTTCTCTAATTTCTGTAATTTAAAGTTAACGTTCACTGTCGCGTGCACAACACAAAATATTAACTTCCATGAACACAAAGACACTGTCTCAGACAATTCCTTAATAAAAGGGAACATTTTCCTCGACCCCGTCACTATTCCGTGGCCGAACCGAATAATACGGAGATGAAGAAAGTTTTAATTTGAAATTGCGGGACAATATCGAAGAACTGGGAGAAACTTCTGAAGTAGAAGTGAGTAAGGGAAATAAAAAAATTGTCGACAATTTCGCATCGACATTTTAAAATCATTTTATTCTCGGTTATTGCATTCGATCAGAATTCTTATTGCTTTTGCTTTCGGCTAATTATTTTATATGGATTCTGAAGCCGTCCAAAATAAATGTGATTGAGAATACATACGAGGTTAATTTTGTCGTTGCATTTATGAATTTTCAAGAATCTCCTTTCATTTTGATTAGTTTTCCGAAGCAACTGTTCTGATTGCAAGTATTGAGCATGCAAGTATGTGTATATGTAATACATTTTTTAATAATTTTTATTTGATTTACCAAAGCTGAATGAAAGTTAGTAAATATAAAAAGTCATTCTAAAAATAAATTTCTAATCTAAAAATTCGACAGGATAACACACCTTTGAATAGATGAAAGAGGGTATCCAAAATAAATATATAAATAATTTACAAATTTACAATTCAACTGAATAGAATAGTTTTTAGTTCCCTAGCACACATTTTAATTGATTGTCTTGTGGTTTTAAGCCGCGTCTTCGACAATTTAGATATAGACGTTTCATCACCACTTGTATAGGCCTTTTTTATGACTTAACTACTGGTATTGCTGCAGGTATCGCACTGAGAGTCGACCGTATTCGAGAATTCCACAGTCAATATCCCTACAATCCCGAACTTCCACAGTCGATTCTTATACGCTTATTATATTCTGATTTTTCAAAAAATTAAGTCTGTAGTTTTATATTTCGATCATAAAGAAGCAGCTGCCATTAAGATAAGTCAAAAACGCACGTATTAGTGTTATGGTGATAGTGAGTGCACAGATCCTTTAAGCATTAACAAACATCAGTTTATTTATGTAAATATTACATTACTACCTATCGAACGGTCGTTTTCTTCATATAAGTATATTTTCCCCTCATAGCGAACTCAATTTATTGAAACAACTGTAAAAGCATATCTAATTTTTCAAATATTTAATCCTGCTTAACCTTAATCGGACCACGGTGTGTCTTTGAGTAACATTTGAACATTGAACTTAAATTTTTTGTTTATTTCATACTGCGTTTCTAAAAATCCTTTCGCGTTTTTACTTTAAGTTAACAATTAACACTATAAAAATAAGTTTTTAAAATTAAGTATTGGAGTTAGTCTGTTACAGTGCTTCGGCACTGCAGGTTCTTAATTGGTTGATGGGACAAAAATTACTAGACTGGAGGTAATGATGTAGCATTTATTGGGTCTGGGAAAAAGTTCGTAGCGTTTTTTCAGTAAAATTCAACTGGTCCCCGCATGGCGCGTGGACGAATTCATTTAAACCGAATATGCTCCATTATTATCGACAATGTTTCGCCATTTTTTTGGTAGATCCATGATCCCATCGGTGAAAAACTTCTGTGGTTTCTGGTCGAAAAACTGAATCAAGTAGTTTTCACAGGCTTCTTTTGAAACCAACTTAATTCCATTGAGAGAGTTCTGCAGAGATCGAAACAGATGATAGTCAGAGGGTGCTATATCCGGACTGTAAGGTGGGTGCATCAAAACTTCCCAACCAAACTCTCTCAATTTTTGACGGGTCATCAAAGAAGTGTGTGGTCGGGCGTTGTCATGATGGAAGACAACACCTTTCCTATTAATCAATTCGGGCCGTTTTCTTTCAATCGCCTGGCGTAATCTCTCTAGTTGTGCACAGTAGAGTTGAGAATCAATCGTCTGACCAGTTGGAAGTAGCTCGTAGTGGACGATTCCCCTCCAGTCCCACCATACACACAGCATCACTTTTTTTTGGCGTCAATGTTGGCTTAGCGAACAGTTGTGACGGCTCACCATCCTTTATCCACGATCTTTTACGCTTCCGATTATCGTACGTAATCCATTTTTCATCTCCGGTTATTAATCGTTTCAGAAACGGCTCGATTTCATTCCGCTTCAGCAGCGCATCGCAGATGTTAATTCGGTCAATCATGTTTTTCACGCTCAACTCATGAGGAACCCATACGTCAAGCTTTTTTTTGTAACCAGCTTTGTGTAAATGGTTCAAAACAGTTTTGTGGTCAATGCCTAGCTCCATGCCAATATCGACACTGCTGATATGCTTATCTTGTTGGACTTTTTCAAGAATTTCATCAGATTTTTCAGTGATTGGACGACCGGAGCGTGACTCATCTTTCACATTGAAATTTCCAGAACGAAAGCGAGCGAACCATTTCCGCGCAACAGATTTCGATAAAGTACCTTCACCGTACACAGCACAAATTTTATCACAAGCCTGCGCAGCGTTCTTCCCCTTATCATAATAATATTGCAGAATATAGCGAAATTTCTCATTATTCTTCTCCATTTTCAAGTGCGAATAACTTTCCAACCACTGCACCGATTACAATGTTTCTACGCTCAAACTAACGTTCGGAAGGTCATCTAAAAAACGAGCCCTCGGTGGTGTCGCTGTGACTTGTTGTTCTTTAGTTATCGGCAACCAATGCCATCTATCGGGAAAAACGCCACGAACTTTTTCCCAGACCCAATTATTATAAATATTACATGTTAGTATGACATATAAAGGTGTAAATAGATTTATTAACTAACAAAGTTTCTTGAAAGAGACAAAACAAAAAAAACATACAAAAGAATACGTTATATCGTTAATCTATCTAACGTATTTAATAATCTAACTAAGGTATGAATCTTTACTTCCGTATACTTACATATATTGTTTACAAGTTATTACGATTAATGAAACAAATATTTACGTATCATAACTACTAACGTAATTTAATTAGTTATTACATAATGTCATTTACAAAATGATTTAATCTGACCTGTTCGTGGCTTGCAGAGATGCGACGATACTGGGCCCCAAAACAAAAGGAAAAGAGTGCGAACTCCCAGGAGAGAGAACCAAGCCCAAATGGCACACACAGAGAATAAAAAAACCCTACAGATCACAATACTGTAACACAAGTACTTTAAGGGAGTCAGAGACCACGCTTGGAATGGTAGACGTCGCTTTTTAATTGATGAGTTTTATTTACTCTTAACACAATGTTTTCATGTGCTTACAATTTCATATATCCCTTCAACGGAGGAGCACTGTCTCAAATTTAATTGATGAGTTTTATTTACTCTTAACACGATGTTTTCATGTGCTTACAATTTCATATATCCCTCCAACGAAGGAGCACTATCTCAAATATTTTAGTGACCGTCTTCCCCAACGTCTGGTTCGTCTCTGCCTCTCTCATCGGGGTGCGGAGAGATGCGAGGGGAAAAGGGGAGCTATTAAGGCGGCTAACTAAGTCAACATAAGAATGACATCATGCTCAGGCTTATGAACGATAACAAAACTATTCAAAACAACTACGCTTCACAATGTGCAACAATGACCCTTAACATAATTGAACAAACACCGAATATACGAAAGTTACACTATATGAAAATGAATAGAAATAAAATACTAATACGCATTTGAACATACATGATTTTAACGATAATACGAACGTTATACAGAGTTTTCGCAAATGAAACAAATAATTCAGAAGAAGTGAATTAAACTGTAACAAGTCATGCTATCAAAATTAACCTTTTTCGCAAAATGTGTATTATTACACCACGATATGACTCACAGTCACACATTATAACTTTACGCAGTGGAATATGTACATTATAAATGAACCTTTATGCGAATCATATTTGCAGTGATGTTCTAATTTGCATCCAATCATGGGGGAATTATTATATTTGCCACTGCACGACCATGCATAACATGTATGTGTGTGAGCACACAAAAACAAAATATATATTCAATTAGTTCAACACGTGAGAACCTTATGTTCAGTCAGTTTTAACTTGCATTATGAGCTCGTCCTATAGAAATGGCTAAGCGAAAGACTGTTTTTTTTAGTGAGGGAAGAAATTCGTAGAGCTATGGATAAACTCAGTGATGTTGGTGATAATGAGGCTAATTTTGAGGATAATGAAAGTGATTGTTCAGAAAGTTCTGATGGTGATGATGAGATTTCTTTGAGTAGTTATGATGAATATGATAAAGAAGATAATGAGAGTCCTACAATCTACCTTGGAAAAGAATGGCACGGAATGGAAAATCACACCGAATACTCAAGAACTTTCGGCCCATCGCATTAGAGGAGGTATTCATAAGGTAAAGTTACCACCAGGTAAGCGTACTGGCTCAACGGTGAACGCTTTTTCATTATTCTTCGATAAAGAAATTATCAACATTATTGTCAAATACACCAACATGGCAAGACAAAAAGTGGTTGCTGATAAATGGAAAAAACGGATTCAATCGAAATACAAATTTTTATAGGTCTTGTTGCAAATGCTCGCCTAAAAAAGAAGGCGTAGGTGAATTTGGGGAACATTGGGACCTTTTACACAGCAACCCATTATTTAGAGAGTGCATGTCAAGGAATAGATTTGCAAATTTGCCTCTACACTTGAGATTCGACGATAAGAGCACACGGTCAGCCCGCAGAGAACGTGTTTGCGCTATTTCAAGATTTTTGGGAAATAAAAATTTATTGAAACACTACATCTTTGGACCAACTTCGACGATTGATGAGCAGCTAGTTTCTTATCGCGAAAGAGTATCATTCTTACAATACATACTATCAAAATCAGACAAGTACGGGATCAAAATTTTTTGGATATGCGACAGCAGCAACAGCTGTCCATTAAAAGGAAGTCCTTATTTTGGACAGGAAGGCCCCAGTCGAAGACAAAATTTGGAACGGAACTGCGCATATCATTTCAGAACAGCAACCGTAGTATCGCATTTGATAATTCCTTTATGAGTGATGAACTGGCCAATAAATTACTAAAAATGAGGTTGACGTCCGTTAGAATTCTAGAGAAAAATGCATTTCGCCCACATTTTTACCGCATAAACAGCGAGAAGCAACATATTTGGCTTCAAAAAAAATATTGTCAGTAAGCTATGTACCAAAATAACATAAGGCTGTACGTTTAATATTAACATTACACCACGATGCAGAAATTGATGTGAATAACAAAAACAAATATAAAATCAACACAACAAAAGGAGGAATTGGTGATTTGGATCAAAAGGCGCCTTCATTTCCTATAAGACATAAAACTACTAGGTGGCCAGTTGTTACACTTTATAGTTTAGTTGACGTGTATCTAATAGCAGTCAAAGTTATTTGGCTAAATATCCATTCGAATTGGAATCGTTCGAAATCAAAAGTACGACGCAAGTTGTTTCTAGGAAGTTTGATTCAGGACATGATGGTACCACACATATAGCGCTACAGCACTCGGTACTTGAGTAAGTCTGCTGTTGCAGGCATAAACGAGGTGCTTGGATACGCATCCACCAGCATGGAAGTTGATCTCCAGCCAGATGATACATCAACTAAAAGCTGCATTCGGCGTTGCAACCATATGTGCCTACCCAAAAAAAGCAGGGTGTTAAAGCAGTGTTGCAGTTTATGCAAAAAAATATATGCACCGAACACTCAACAAAGATTATCATATGCGGAAATTACGTCAACAAATAAATTTGTTATCTTTTTTGTAATTCTTTTTATATAATTCGAAACCAAAAAATATATGGATTGTGCATAACGTTTCACCTTGTTTGGATAAATAAATAAATTTAAACTATAAATAAAAACAATAACATTTGAATTATTCCCATGATTCTCATAAGTAATTGAGTCACATTGTGGTATGATTCGTTATAAAATCACGTTGTACGATTAGTTTGAAATGGTACTTTACGTTTCATAAATTATATTCAACTATTTATTTTATTTATCTAGTATCAAGTGCATGTGTGTGATATTCCTCTCTACTAATTACCGATTCGCCCTCGTAATTTACAATCATATATTTACCATGATACGGAGTATTTGTGTTTGTACTGCTGAAGTACATTTATTTTGTACATAACTAACCATTTTGAAGTATGTAATACGTGAAAAGAGTTAATCTAGCTTACTTAGATATGAATAAATGGATTCTCGTCTTCACAGAAAATACGAGTGGAGTATTTTGTTCCCGTAATCCGAAAAATAAATTGATGTGGTGATGCGGTATAGATATCTCTCAGACAAACTCGGAACAGTCGCGAATATTACCAATTTGAAATATTAAAGAGTTCTCTCGTGCGAGATCTATCGATCTTTTACTATCTAGCGGAAAAATATTTCGAAACTAGGCGGACGATCTTACTGGGGATCTTATTACATTTTCGTTAGATAAACTTTAGAAAAATTCAACGATACTGGATAATTTGTTTATTCGACTTTTCTGCAAGTTTCGCAATTACTGCGGGGGTAAAAAACGACTGGGAACTTTTCGCTTAATTAACGACCCTGATAAAAGAAATGACTTGACTCATTTGCACTCCAAAAAATTATTAAGATTTTCAGTTCCGTGGACGGAATATTATTTATGATTTTGAGTACCATGACGTTTTCTTTCTCTTTTTTGTTCTAATTATCAGTGCAGTGTATTTCAAGAATTCAAGGAAATTCTTATTAATTGCTAGTAATGCTTTTTTGCCTTAGAACAGGCATCCAAATTCTAACTGTATGACAAAAATAATATCGTAGAGATTTTTACAAATGCAGCCCCAGTCAGAGCTTTTGTTAATTTCGAATTGCATTAATCCTTGTTCAAAACGAGTAAGAGTTATTTGGATAAAAAACAATAAGAATAATATTAATAGTAACAACAATAATAATGATAATAATACTATATTTACTTCAATAGATATATAATATATACATGTTTATGAAATATAGTCACATTTTGAATTAAATAAGGTTAAAATATGTAAATATATACACATCAGAATATGACCACACAAATCCTGATTTAAAGTAAACCGCGCTATATTTCTTGCCGCCCCTTTCTACACTAGACTCTAGTGTAGACCATAGCACCACAAGCCCGTATTGCTTAGCCTTAAAAAAACTTACAAGCCTTTCTTATTCCCAGGCAGGAACTAGCCAGTTAATTCGGAGAGTGGGGGTTCTTCTGCAAAACTTCTTAAGGGACGTCAGAGAGTTTTTACCATTATTGAAACACATGGATCCTCTAACACGTATGAGTGGCAAAATAGAAAAAAATTGTTTTAATACAAAATAAAACGCTAAAGGTGTAATTGGAAAAAAATTCGAAATCACTTTTTAACAGTCAACTCATTTATTAACATGAGTATGGCTTCAAACACTCCAGGCATACTTAAGATTCCAGAAATAGTGAAAGGATTACTGTCAAGTACTCCAGGATTAAACGGTCAACGCTGGTATATGAGAACTCAAAATTACTGATAAAACGTACCAACAAATAATTAATGTATAAGGACAATTCTGGTATATAGATATCAAAGTTACGTGGGATGCGTTTTAAGTTTTGCATAGTGGAACATAAAGAGCGCCATCAATCAAATGTCAGTACTAAAAATTAACCTTCATCTTTAGTTAACCTAAATCAAAAGTTTCAGTACGATACGTGTAGTTTTGTAGCTACAACGAACTATCAAAGTTGACAAATTAGTTAGAAAATGGAATTAAATCGAGAATATTTTCGCGGAATAACTTTTTATAATTTTCGAAGACAATTATCTCAACAAGAGTTGGTTTGGTTCGGCAATGAAATACCACATCAGTCAACAATTTCTCGTTGATATGGAGAATTTAAACGTGAACGAATTAGTTTTAGAGACGATGCAAGAGCAGGTTCACCAAAAACGGCAGTAACTCAGTAAAACGTCGATGCTGTGCGCAAGATCATCAACGAAGATCAACATGTAACATACCATCAAATTGAAGCATTATGGGGGTTTCAAAGAGCCCACACAGAAACACGTCGTTCACGAGTACAGATCTCTTTCGATAAACACATTTAACATTAGATAAAAGTATGAGTGACTACCCAATAATCGACTATTTATAAGCATTCCTGGTTTTACTAGATTTGGAAAAATAGTCTTTCAATTTAAGAAGTGCCTTTCTTTGTAGTTATTCATACAACTAGTTCTTAAGCATTTCATTTGAGACGGAGCTTTATTATGTACATCTGTTGAAAATCGTTTTCGCTCTCGCCAATTGTTTACGAGTAAAACAAATGAATTTACAAGACGCAGGCTCGGAACTATCAAGCACATTCATGCCTGTCGGCATCGAAAACTCGATTGACGTATTACTCAGATATGTAAAAGCATTGCAGTAAAAGATCGTGATTTTTAACGAGGTGTTTCAAGAGTCTTAAAGTGATGTAAACCCTACCTACTACGCCCCCTTCCGAAGACTATTGATTGTAGCTGTAACGGTGTGTATTTGAACGTTTTCCTTGCTGTATAAAAATGACATTTTCTTTAACGAACGTGACCTTCTATTATACCTAGAAACGTTTCTAATCATTCATTAGATGAACGACGATTTTATTGAATTCCGAAAATAAATAATTTTGTTTTCTTTTATTTATACACACCTAATATGCTATGCACGTATCGAATGAATAACATGACCTCTACTCCAAATAAAATGGATTGAATTAGTAAGAAAAGAAAAATAATTCAGTCCTTATATCGTATAACCTGTAATCTAACGGTTTTTAAGAGCTTGGGGAACTTAAAATGATAATACAAGATAGAAATATTGCTGGAATGAATTTTTTTTTATTATAATCTGGTAGATAATTTCATGGCATTTATTTTTTAAATATGATTTCACAAATGTCGTCGATGTTTAACTAATTAATTTTTGGAAACAAAAATTCAGTCAGCATGGGTCGATAGCGCTCGCCATTCACCGTAACGGCAGCTCCTTCCTCATTCTGAAAGAAATACATAATTCAATTTTAATGGATGTACACATGATTCGTTAACGGCTTGAAGATTGTCTTCGCTCCAAATACGGCAATTTTGCTTATTGACGTAGCCATTTAACCAGAAATGAGCTTCATCTTTAAACACAATTCTTTGATAAAAATGATCATCTACGGCCAGTTTCAAATGAGCCCAATCAGCAAAAATGAGACGTAAACGATGGTCGTTTGGCTTCAATTCTTGCACGAGCTGTATTTTATAGGTACGTAAGCCAAGATCCTTACGTAAAATTTTCCACATAGTCGAAAGACATAGGCCAACAAGTTGGGAACGACGACGAATCAACATTTCGGCGTCTTCTTCAATACTTCACGCTACAGCAGCAATATTCTCTTCGGTACACACATTTCCTTGTCTTGTTGATGGTTTTGAATCGAGAAGAGTAAAATTAGTGCGAAAACGATCAATAACTGCACGAATTGCTTGCTCACTAGGCCAATTATGTTGACTGTAAAATGGACGAAGTGCTCTATGAACTTCGCGAACAGATTTATTTTTTTCAAAGTAAATTTCCACAATTTGGAGCGTTGTTCTGGCGTTAAACGATTTAAGATGACTTTTCCAAACCTTACTAAACAGAAATGTCAACACTGTTTGACATTATCAGCTGTCAAACCATAGTTATCGATATCGATAGTTCTCATGCAGCTTAAAAAACACCCATTAGAAGATTTTTATAAATAATATCAATCAAAAAATCCTTAATACAAATAGCATCAATTAAAGAAACAATTTAATATGATGTAAGCGTAGGCAATATCTGTTAAAATACCACATTCTATTTGATAAGAACATGCTAACAAAACTACATCTAAAGCTTTGAGTAATGAAATATCTACAAATATATCCTGGGATTAAGTAGAACATAATCGTTTACTTAAGCAGCAGCTTATAACTAAATTCACAAGAGGGCGTACTGTGTGAAACATTTTCTCCTTCTTTTAAGTGTTTTAGTGTATACTATCTTGTACAATTATGGCATCTGAAGTAGTATTTTGCGTGCATTGATTAAAAGAATTTCATTTTTACAATGAATGTGTTGATGATAATATTTATTACCTTCAATATTCGCTTCTTACGTACAGGAATATATAAAACCAACAGTAATAAAACTTGTCCCTATCTCAGATAGTTTCATTGCTGGCCGAGAGATGGAAGTATAGTTCTCTCACTAATTTATTACATTGCTTCGACTTGAATATGCACCAGGTGCGTACAACTATCGACGAAACTGTCTGATGACCTCAGGAATTGAGGGAAACGCGTCGTGGTCAATATTCTGTTCGACAACAATTGTTTTCATTATGTAGATCTAAGGTTTATTAATTTATTTAGAGATTTTCTGTAATTTCGAAATACGTATATTTAACTATTTCCTTTTTTCTTTTCAGATGAAGTGGCTGGTGTTACTCGTCTTGTCCGTTCTTCTCGTTACATTCACAGTCGCTGAGGGCGAAATTTGGGAGGAAGATGACCACGAAGTACTTATACGTAACGAGAGGGGGGCCAAGAACACTGGTAAGAGTAAGTTATTTTCAGTTTCATTTTATTTTCTTTATCACTTTCACCATATGAATAAGTTCAACAAAAATATCATTCATTGTATCCATAATTATCTCATTTTTATTTGATCTAAATACATACATTTGGTCACCCTTTTTAGGATTTAAATAATAATGAATATGAAGATTATAAATTCAATAATACAAATAAACAATTATTTTGTTCATTGCATTAAATATAATAAAATGTTAGATGCCTTATAGAATGAAGAAGAAAATACTAGCAATGTTATATGCGTTTTATATTTGCTAAAAATATCTACGTTCGGAGTTGTAGACACCCAAATTTGTAAAAATTGAACATAATTGTTCAGACTATAAATTCAGAATATGAATAAATGGTAATTGACAAAAATATATTTCGTCTTTTCGAACAGGTGTATAAACTTGTTCTTTTGTTTTGCAATAAATCTTAAAGTTTTTATTTTTGTGTAGAATTCATTTTGTTTTATAAATAATTGTATCTTGTTAAATCTAACTTTTAAATAAAGACCAAAATACTGAAACATAACACCGCTACAAATAAATTCTCGCATTGAATTTAATATGTGCTTGTCAAAAAAGAAAACATTTCGAATTTGTTCACTTCAAAGGCGATTAATTTTTATATTTATGTATTTCCTCTTGATTATATAATAAATAAAAATTGTTCTCAACAGAAATAATAAAAATAATTTTAATTTTTTTTATAAAATTAATTTTCGAATATTAAAAAGTATTTTTCAGATTCTATTTAATTTTGAGGTGCACTTGTATGTACAAGCTTACTATTTCAGCCATTGAAAATAATGAAGACAATATCGTATTCACAGTTATTATTGCGTCTTATTGAAAATAAAAAGAATTACTTTTAAATCTTTAAACGGATATGAATAAATTGGATAAATACAAAACAGTCATTGTATAAAAATTCTTTTCGATGTTTTTGTACATTAATATGTGCATCTCTTAAACTACTAAATTTCTTTAATATTGTTACTACCTTTTATTCTAATTCAATTAATATTACCTAATGATTTTATTTATTTTTAAAAGACACACTAGCTTCACATCTCCATGCTGTAAACACTTAAATTTTCTAAAATTCTCCATATATTTGCCATCAAATTAATTAAGCAATAATTGTTGCATACTTTTTCTTTCTAATATACACTTAGTTGACAATTTACGCACAAAGCATTCTTTACAATCCTTCTTTACAATGGCAGCCAAACAACTACTAAACAACGTGGCGGCTTCAAACTTGAAACATATGCTTTATAGTTTGTGTACTTTTTAATACAGTGATATGTTTCAAACAATTACGGCCATCTCTAGGTTAGGTACTTATAGGACCACCCTCGTATCTATTTACAATAGACACACTTATTTAACCAGGAACAATTATGAACTAAACACTATAAAATATAATATAAATATAAAAATAACTCCTGTAAAAAACTTTAAATTATCACAAAATGCTTTTAATAACTGCTTAACCTTGTCCAAAATTATTTACAAGTTACTCATAAGGTAATTTCTTTAAAATTAATTCCTCTTATAAATTATTTTATTCACATAAGCACAAGTTATCTCATAATAAAATGTTTGTACTTTTTATTTACATCGATGCATCTATTTAAATTGCATGGAAGTGTATAGAATAATAACAAATAATAAGAAGGTATTACATATTCTTCAGTCAAGACTCAATATCATTTTTTACAAGGTTCGTCCGGAAGTGACGAGTCATTTCTTCTAGTGTAATTCGCCCGTTTTTGTACGAATAGGAAGCATCCAAAATGCGAGCAATCAATTCCTCTTGGATATTGGTCTTTATTTACAAAGCGTCCGTTTTCTATCATCCTCCTATACCGCAGTCCGGCGAACATTCGGAGACAATGCCGTCTAATGTATGAGACCATTACGGCCAATCCATCGTCCAGGAAAAATTTTAGTATTAAGCTCCATCATGTTGATAAAATATTTTTTGCTGTATTTCCAATCGAATATCTTCAATAAGTTATGCGCGTCACCCTCAGGCGGATTTTTAAAACTGATCGTGTTATTACCAAATCCCACATATATAATCAATCTAGACGTAGAAAATGACAACAATAATATACATAAAATTAATTAAATTAGTATAACTTAAAAATATTTCAAGTCGGATTTGTAAAGAGAATATTGTTTTGTGTACTATACAATATCTTGTACATTTTTACTTTAATAATCAAATTAATAAAAAACTAGTTTTGGCCACTAATTGGATCCCTGTCAAATAATAAATATTGGTATATTTATTAAAAGCCATAAAGAGGTGGTACGAAGGTAGTTTGACAAGTAGTGAGAATGGAAAAGAAAAACCAATTTTTTAAATACAAAATAATTTTTATTTTTCAATATATTCTCCTAAAAGAGCAATATATTTATTCCAACGGTGATCCAATGCCCTTATATCATCTCTAAAATGCGATTCCGGAAGACTTGCAAAATACTCATTTACCAAGATGATAAACTGGTCGTAGGACGAAAATTTTTTTCCACCTAGTGCTGTTTTCAACTTTGGAAAAAGGTGGAAGTCGGAAGGGGCTAGATCCGGCGAATAAGGCGCATGCGGTACTAATTGGAAATACAACTCGTGGATTTTGGACATCGCAACTGTACTAGTATGCGAGGGAGCGCTGTTTTGGTGAAACAGAATCTTTTTCTTTGCCATTACTGGCCATTTAGCACGAATCTCAACATTTAATTTTTGTAGAAGTTCTGCATAATATTGTGGCACCATTCTGAAGGTAATCAATGAGCAAAATGCCCTTTAAATCCCAAAAAATTGATACCATCACCTTGTTTGCCGATAAAATAGTTTTCGCTTTCTTTGGAGGTGCAGAACCACGTTCTAACCATTGTTTCGACTGTTGTTTAGTTTCGGGTGTACTGTAGTGTGTCCAAGTTTCTTCGCAAGTAACAAATCGCCTATAAAAATCAACCGGATTCCACTTATAAAGGTTCAAACACTCATTGGAAATGCGCAAACGAGTGAACTTTTGATCAGTGGTAAGCAATCGCGGCACCCATCTTGCCGAAAGCTTGGAAAGGCCCGATTCTTTCGTTAAAATGTGGTGTACGCGTTTTGTTGAAATGTCTGCCATGTCTGCTATCTCTGTCAGTTTGAGTCGTCGATCTTGCGTAATAACATTATGGATTTTTATAATCATTTCCTTAGAAGTCACGATTTTGGATGTTCCAGAGCGCGCTTCATCAACACAGCTTGTTCTATCACGTTTAAATTCATTTACCCATCTACCTATTGTAGCGGATTCATCCAACGTTTCGTTGAAATAGTGTTTCCATCTTTCCAATACTTTTCCTTCAACTTCAATGAAATTTCCTTCTTCGTATAGTTTTAGATTGGAATCTATTCATTATTTCTTATACAACTTTGTAGAAATTTTTAATTTCTATTCTTGAAAATATATCTTCTATTTCAGAAATTTTGCGTTCTTCAAGTTGTTCCTTCCTTGCTCTGTATGCTTTTCTTGTCTTTTTCTATTGTTCGTGATACATTTACTTGTGGTCTTCCTTCCCTATTTGTGAGCATTTTTGCCTTAATAATTTCCTCCTCTCTATTTCGTTTTCACAATCTCTATCAAACAGTTCCGTTTTTTTCTTTCTTTTTCTCAGCGAGTTTTCTGTAGCTCGTTTTACTGTTAGTTGTATTTGTTCCCATTTATGATCTACAGTTTAAGGAATTTTAAAAATTTTCCCTGAATTCTTTCCAGATATCACTGTTCCCAATGTATAAAGGATACTACGTAAGTCATGCATATTCTATTTTGCTAATTACAAAGGCGAAATACAAAAACTTTAAAACGCCTACGTTGGTGTGCAGGGAGAAATTCTAATAACGAAATCCAAGGATCTTCAAGCAGAAGCGGGCAGTGATTCAATAAGTCTGTTAAAAGTAAACGTTGTATCAAATTAAATTCCTAGATCTGTACTAGTATCTTCAATAGATAGATAGTGGCTATTTATTTTGCATTGCGTAGATATACGAGAAAGAGAATAACAGTAAGTGCTGGAGCAATATTTAGATATGTTAACACTTAATTTTAAAGAATTGGGTTGGCAACTAAGTACTTTCGGTTTTGTAGTATAAAATAAAACACTTTTTTTTTAAACAAAGAATAGTTTTTAATCAATTATATATTTTCCATTTTGCTCAATGACCTTTTGTCATCTTTCTTTCAGCTGCATGATTCCGCGCTCATAAAATTTCTGGTCCTTATCAGCAAAAAAGTGAACCAGGTGCGAGTGAAGGTCATCGTCATTTGTGAAAGTTTTACCATTCAAAGAATTCTGCAAACTACGAAATAAATGGTAATCAGATGGTGCTAGATCAGGGCTGTATGGGGGATGTGGCATCACTTCCCAGCCAAGCTCCAATAGTTTCCCACGAGTTGCCAAAGATGTGTGAGGCCTTGCATTATCTTGGTGGAAAACTACACCTTTCCGATTTGACAATTCTGGCCGTTTTTCTTTGATTGCTTCATCCAGTTTTATTAATTGTTGACAGTAAACATCAGAATTGATCGTTTGGTTCCTTGGAAGCAGCTCAAAAAACACAACACCTTTGTAATCCCACCAAACTAACAGCATCTTTTTTGGGTGCAATTCAGCTTTCGATGTGGTTTGAGCTGGTTTATCGTGTTTGCTCCATGATCGTTTTCGAACTATGTTATTGTACAGGACCCATTTTTCATCACCAGTGACGATTCTTTTTAAAAAAGGGTCGGTTTCATTTCGTCTAAGGTGCATATCGAAAAAGTTGATTCTTTATGTTAAATGAATTTCTTTCAATTCGTGAGGTACCCAAATATCAAGCTTCTTAACTAGCCCAAGACATTTTAAATGTTTTTCAATTGTTGTATGCGATACATGTAGCCCCTCCGCAACCTCACGAACAGTTATATGACGATCCTCTTCAATTATAACTTTGATTTGGTCATCATCAACTTCAGTAGGCCGACCAGAACGTTGTTCATCTTTGAGGGAAAAATCTCCAGAACGGAATCTTTTATACTAATTCTGACACGTGCGCTCTGTTAAGCAATTAGCACCATAAACTACACATATCTTTTTGTGAGCCGCAGCAGCTTTCTTTCCTTTACGGAAATAAAATAGTAAAATATGTCGAAAATGTTCGTTTCTGCACTCCATTTAAAATTAACCCACATCTAATAGCTTTAATAAAAATCACGCACTACTTGCTTCTGAAGTTACGTCAATGTGACTAGTATCACGCGACAAACGGTAAAGTACAGCACTAGCATACGTTATACGAAAAATAAAGCAACGCTCTCTATCAATAAAAACCGAAAGTACTTAGTTGCCAACCCAATAGTACACCAAAACATTTAGATTATGTTGCAAATTTACGGCAACGTCGGTGGTATTAACTTCAAAATTTATTTTTATATCATAATTGGCATAAGCTAATAGAGGGCAAATTAGACGACAAAGTGAAACATTAGTTAAAGTGGACCTAAGTTAGAATCTCCAGAATAGAAATTAATTCTTTACAACTGAATCTATTACTCAAATAGGATTCGATTATAGAAAAAGGCAAAAAAACAAAAGAAGAAAATTTATTCAGTAAATAGTGTGATTTTTAGCATATATGGTATATTCAAAGATTGATAGAGATATTATTAATAGTCTGTAAGACAAACCAAATGAATATGCATCCTCCCAGCTATATTATCAGTTATTTTCTTAGTTTATTTTTGGAATCTTCTAGATTGTCATCCAATATACTTCTCTCTCACTCTACATGTTGATGAGAAAACATTTTACTTGAAGTTTTCTTTAAAAAAAGTAAGACATATAAGCTTAATTAGCTTATAGACTGTTTGAATTTAATTTTCGATAATGAGTGGAAAACATTCGAAAATAAGTCATAGTAGAAATGATGCGATATTAAAAATGTTCCATCAACAACTGTAATTTCCGAAATTAGAGTGACATAAATTCCAATAGCCATCTTTGCCACAAAATTTACATTCTATTGGCAAGTTGTGGTGACTACCTCCCATACTCATATGACAACATTATTACATTACTAGAGACGTGTACCCATGAGTATTAATTACCGTCACGGCCTGTGGGTTATAAATTCATCTCCCGTTGGTTTGATTTACATTTTCGGTTGGATTTAGTGCCTAACGTGCGAAGCCGATAAATTGACATCACAACATTCACATCCGAATGCTTCACTCGTCATTCGATGCGTCGACATATTCGCGAACGATACGATTAAAATTCGCATTTCCCCTATCGCTACTGAAAACTGAAATTATAATTCTTCATTGTGTCGAGCGCGTGGAATATCGAGTTTTAGTATCACTTTTAATGACATAGTGTAAACATGCGCACATTGGTAACATGAAATCTTTTATATTTATGTTAACCCCTATATTTTTGAGTTAGTGAGGAAAGTTATGTATATATAAGTCAAAGCGTACTGAATAGGTTTGGTTTTAATTTACTGCTATTTAGTCATGCATGACATTGCTTTATAAAAAATATTTTTGAATATTTTAGATAAAATTGTAAGTCGAGGTAAGAATTTTTTACTTTTCTATATGTATAAAAGGTATGTAATACTTTTATGAGGCTGATATAATAAAGTCGTTACAGGACAAATATCATAAGCTCGAAGCTAGAGGACATTACATTTGAAAAATAAAATTATTAAAGAATCATCTTTTATTATGCTAGGTAGAAAACTTTTTTAATTCCCCTCTTACTTGAGTCACTTAACGGAAGTATTTATTTGCTAATTACCTTACGGTTGATTGCTGCTAATCATTTAATATCCTGGCATATTTGATAACACTGGTAAACATAAAGTTTGTCACATGAGATGTTGTTACAGCTCATTATGTAACTTTCTACGCTGAATCCTAAAATACAATTAGAATTTCTGTATTTTCTGTTTCATTTCAATTTAATAGCCTCACATTGGCGCCCATTACTATACGTGGGCAAAGTGAAAAGTTCTCGGCCTGACAATGAAAGACTGCGATTTAAATTTAAAAAATAATTTTATTTTTCTACATAATCTCCCTTGAGTTTAACACACTTGGTGCAGCGTTTTTCTAATATCAATATTCCTTCCCGGAAGTAAGAGTCTGGAAAGCTGTCAAAATATTCTTCTACGGTCCTTTCAACTTCTTCGTTGGATGTGAATCGCTTTCCAGAAACAAATTTTTTCAAATTTGGGAATAGATGGAAATCTGTGGGTGCCAAATCAGGAGAATAGGGAGGATGGCCGAGCAATTCGTACCCCAAATCCCGTAATTTTCCCATCGCCAACGCACCCTTGTGTGCGGGTGCGTTGTGATAAAATATGATGAAAAATGATTTTTTTCTCCTTCAAACCAGGCCTCTTCTCGCGAATTTTGGCATCGAGCTGATCAAGAAGGTTAGAGTATTGCATTCCAAAACACGCTGGCCATGACTTTTCCGGCAGATGCGATCGACTTCGCTTTCTTGGGCACTAAACCACCGGCTTCCACCCACTGATTCGACTGCTGTTCCGTTTCTGGCGTGTAGTGGTGGACCCATGTCTCATCCATGGTGACAAATCGCCGCACAAAATCGGTCGGATTCTTGTTACATCGGTCCAAAAATGCTCCGAAAATCGTTTGCGCATTTGCTTTTGATCGACATTCAGCAAATGCGGCACCCATCTTGCGCAGAGCTTTCTCATCTCTAATTCTTTGTGCAAAATGTTTCGCACCCTTTCTTCCGATATCCCCACAGCCTCAGCTACCTTACTCACTATCACTCGCCTATTGCCCAACACAATATCATGTACTTTTTCGATTATTTCTGGTGTCGTTGCGGTTTTTGGCCGTCCTTCACGCGGGTCATCTTCGAGGGACGTACGACCACGCTTAAATTCAGCTGCCCACTTTTTAACGGTTGACATCGAAGGAGCAGAGTCCCCGTACACTTTTATCAACTTCGGATGAATTTCCATAGGGGTTAAACCATCCAAAACAAAGAATTTTATAATAGCACGATATTCAAGTTTATCCATTTAAAAAAATGACAAGCGCGACGTCTACTATAAAAATTCTTGCAAACAAACTACTTGAGAGACCAAGTTGAAAGTTTTCATATGAACTAAAGATACATGCAGCCACGCAGGAAACATAAATTTCTGTTAATTGTAACGCCATCTCTGTGTCAGGCCGAGAACTTTTCACCTTGCCCACGTATATATATATATATATATATATATATATATGTGTGTGTGTGTGGGTGTGTGTGTGTGTGGGTGTGTGTGTATAATAAATAAAAATTCAATTACATTTATTGCATTTTTATTTCAATTTTACCAGCATTATTAACGTGATCTTAAATTTTTGACCTACAGTGTAGATCTTTTCTAAAACTCCAATCATATTTTTCTATAACACGCAATTAAGAAAGTTTCCGTCACAGATACTATCGCCTTAATATTTCCAATTCCTAATTACCCTTCGCAAAATCTTCAAACTTGCAGAAGTCAGTGAAAATTATTTAATTCTATTTTCTGGGAGAATTTTGTATTTAAACGAAAAATCCTTTATTCTTAGCGTTAGTAGTAGTTATGCTCACATATCTTTGATAGTTTCTGTTACAATTTGCAATGCTGGTAAGAGGATTAATTAATTCCGGACTACGATTAATTTTTAATGCTGTTTATCTGTCGAAGTACTCTTCTCTCAATATCTGATTGATTGTTTTCAACGTCTCACCGCAAACACGTCACTTATAATCAGCAATTCTCCTCTTATCTATTTACATGTAACTCCAGTTAATGTTTTTATTCGAGATACAAAATAGAAATGATAAAGTTAACCATGTAAAGTGTTTTTCATGCTTGTGATGTATCACATTATTCTAGATAACGTTGGAGGTATTATTTCTCCACGTTCTAATTCGCGTCTCAACATGCTATCCTTTTTCTCGAAACTACGCCATATGCAAATATAGGGAGAAATTACCAGTGAGATTATTCAATTGTCGCGGATGTATAATTAATTTCTGGAATTATTAACACAATAATAACATCGTGTAAATAAAGGAGTGGAAATTACTTTCAATTTACCATTCAGCTAAACACATAAAATTCAATGCTATATAACAAATTTTCGTGTTTTATTCGTTTGCATGCTAACTAAAATTGTTATTGCTTTTGTTTAGACCATATTTTATTTTCAGTACTGTAACATAACAGTTTTTATGTGAGTTTCGTCATGTGGTCGTAATTCGTTGTTCATACTGCCACATTTTTTAAAATTTTCTGTAATACTGATTCTCTCGCTATCGTTCGTTAATTACGTTATTCTGATTTGAATAGCTTATGCGCCGATCGGGTGAGATATTTGATTTCGTTAGCAAAATGCTTTTATTTGTAAAAAATAACACATAATATTACCTGCTTTATAAAGATATGTGAATTTCTAAATAAAATCTTTATAAACCGTTAATACACGAGGATAGTTTGACAAGTAGTGAGAATGACACATAGGTGGCGCTCTAATTGGTAAAACAAATGCACTGTAATTTAGTTTGCCTATTTATATGTTTACATTCCGATATTTAGATAAATCGGTTGATTAGTTTATTTTTGACAGCTGATTGAAAAAGGAGCAACACGTCGTTTTGTTAAAATGGGAAAAGCAGAGAATCGTGCGTTGATTAAATACTTCGTAATTAAGGGTATGAAAGCTACCGAAATAAAAGACGAGCTACGGGAAACATTAGGTGAATCTGCTGCATCATCTGCCACAATAAGTAGATGGGTAAATGAATTTAAACGTGGTAGAACAAGCTGTGTTGATGAAGCGCGCTCTGGAGCACCCAAAATCGTGACTTCTAAGGAAATGATTATAAAAATCCATAATATTATTACGTAAGATCGACGACTCAAAGTGAGAGAGATAGCAGACATGGCAAACATTTCAACAGAACCCGTACACCACATTTGAACGAGAGAATTGGGCCTTTCCAAGCTTTCGGCAAGATGGGTTCCGCGAGTGCTTATGACCAATCAAAAGCTCACTCGTTTTCGCATTTCCAATGAGTGTTTGGACTTTTATAAGCGGAATCCGGTTGATTTTTGTAGGCGATTTGTTCCTTGCGATGTAACTTGGATACACTACAGTACACCCGAAACTAAACAACAGTCGAAACAATGGTTAGAACGTGGTTCTGCACCTCCAAAGAAAACGAAAACCACTTTATCGGCAAACAAGGTGATGGCATCAATTTTTTGGGATTCAAAGGGCATTTTGCTCATTGATTACCTTCAGAAAGGTGCCACAACAAACGGACAATATTATGCAGAAGTTCTAGAAAAATTAAATGTTGAGATTCGTGCTAAATGGCCAGGAATGGCAAAGAAAAATATTCTGTTTCACCAAGACAACGCTCCCTCGCATACCAGCACATTTGCGATGTCCAAAATCCACGAGTTGCATTTCCAATTAGTACCGCATGCGCCTTATTCGCCGGATCTAGCCCCTTCCGACTTCCACCTTTTCCCAAAATTGAAAACGGCACTAGGTGAAAAGAAATTTTCGTCTAACGACGAGCTTATCATCTTCGTAAATGAGTACATATTTTGCAAGCCTTCCGGAATCGCATTTTAGAGATAGCATAAGGGCATTGGATCACCGTTGGAATAAATATATTGCTCTTTTAGGAGAATATATTGAAAAATAAAAATTATTTTCTATTTAAAAAATTCGTTTTTCTTTTCCATTCTCACTACTTGTCAAACTACCCTCGTATATACTAAAATAAAAATAAAAATATTTACGTAGAGAAACAATAAATTTAAAATTCTTCGTTAATTTAAAAATAAAACATACTATTATAATATTTCTTATTTTTAATAAATCGAGATATACTATACATATACGTGTGAACAGCTACACAAATAACAGATGTTAATACTATCTGCTTAATGGGTTTGCAATTTGTCATATGTGTATGTGTATTCACTCACTTTGTCTATTTTCAGGTGACTGTATGTATACATATTTATCACAAAAGAACGTTTATCCGGCTGGCTTCAATTTATAAATGTTTTTGTCCCGAAAGAGCGTTTCATTGTGTTTCATATGTACTTCGTAGCAAATCCGGTTGTAATAGGATACGATTTGTCCACAAGTCAGTTTTACAGGACTACATACCTATATACATTTTTATCTTAAGCATGTATAAATTCTGCTTCGCTTAGATACAGACTGCAGCAAGTACAGGCTCGATCATTAAAGCAATACAATTTTGGGGAGCCCCCCGACCCCTCGTTCTAGATTTCTGTACGCAATTTGTCTTACCTTGCATTATTCCTCACACTACAGTACCCTTATATTAGTTAAACCATCCTCTGTCGCATACAATATCATCCGTAACATCGGTAATACATCTTGTCGACACATAGAAGTATAGTAACCATTTCAAACTATGATAATATGCAGACACTTCGAACAGTTTGATGGAGTATACGTACTGTTTTAGATATTCATGTATAATTTAAATGCAAACTAAGGTAATCTCTCTTAAATCTTTTAGAAGGGATAATCACAATATCACAATATACAGTACTTTGATGGATTGATTACTATTCCGTAATAATAATCAGAAATGAAAATCCTTTAATATATTCAGTTTTTGTTTGATAATGTAATTTATATAATTTGTTCATTACAAGAAAGGCATTCCATTAGCAATATTAACACATGGATCAATATGTCCCGAGACTAACAATGAAAACAACATTTTTTTTGCAAAATTTTTTTTTATTCATCAACATAATCACCTTTTAGGGTGATACAATGGTTCCAACGCTTTTCCAATTTTTCAATACCATGTTTATAAAAAAATTTATCTTTCGCTTCAAAATAAGCTTCAGTTTCAGCGATGACCTCCTCATTTGAGCCAAATCTTTTTCCCTGGAGCATTTTTTTAAGATCAGCAAAGAGCCAGTAGTCACTGGGGGCTAAATCTGGCGAATATGGGGGGTGGGGAAGCAGATCAAAACCCAATTCGTTCAATTTTGCCATTGTTTTCATCGACTTGTGGCAGGGTGCATTGTCTTGGTGAAAAAGGATTTTTTTTCTCTGCATGTGCGGTCGTTTTTTTGCGATTTCCTCCTTCAAAAGCACCAGTAAGTCAATATAATAATCACTGTTGATCGATTTACCTTTTTCGAGGTAGTCAATGAAAATCACGCCATGTGTATCCCAAAAAACTGACGCCAGGACTTTGCCAGCTGACTGCTGCGTTTTCGGACGTTTCGGACGGCTTTCGCCAGCTGTGCGCCACTCAGATGACTGCCGCTTCGACTCTGGAGTGTAGTGATGTATCCATGTTTCGTCCATGGTCACGTAACGACGCAAGAAATCTTTTTTGTTGCGAGTAAATAGCGATAAACAGCTTTCTGAACCATCGACTCGTTGCTGTTTTTGTTCCATCGAAAGCAATCGCGGCACCCACTTGGAAAAAACCTTTTTCATGCTCAATTTTTCATGAAGGATAGTAAATACACTTCCATATGATATCTGTGTCATCTCAGCAATCTCACGGAGCTTCACTTTACGATCTTTCATTATAATTTTTGTCACTTCACTCACATTTTCCGGTGTAACGGCTTCCACAGGTCTACCCGAGCGTGCCGCGTCATTTGTGTCGGTACGACCACGTTTAAACTCGGCAAACCACCGACAAATCGTTGCTTTTGATGGACAAGAGTCCGGGTAACATTTTTCAATCCATTGTTTTGCTTGCGTGGTGTTTTTACCCATTAAAAAACAATGTTTTATCAGAACACGAAACTCGGTTTTTTCCATTGTTTAAACAAACTACATAACGACTTTACTCCAACCTCGATAACTCAGCTGTTTCTGGTCCGATTGACTTAAAATTTTGACACGTTTCAAGCAAAGGTTAGTACTCTAGAAAGACGTGGTTACTGGTTTACTACGAGCGCCATCTATGGGTTAGTCTCGGGACTTATTGATCCATGTGTTACATAAAATGTAGGAAATATCTTCGATGGATAACTTAAATTAAGAATTTTGTTTAAATATATCAAAAAGTACACATTTAATGTAAAAATTAATTAAATCGAAAGACTTACGAAAATAAATTTAAGCAGTGTTAAAGAGGGCAACAAGTTTATTGATATGATATAGTTAACGTACCAATTGCGTGCAGATTGGTTCAGTGGGTTTAGTGGCTGTATATGTATATAAGACTGAGATATGGCAGACATGGTTGACCAGAGAGAATATATTTCTGTTTCGAAGCAATATTACATTAAAAGTTTTTAATATTTTCTCTGGTAAAATTTGTTTAATTTATTTAACTATATTTAATAGTGAAACATTCTTATGGTCCAACCAAAGTATTGATTACATTAAAAAAATTCTCTTTTAAGTAATTTCATTTCAATTTGTATTTAAAATTTTAAATTTATTTCGTGTTTGAATTTTATCTATATTAATTTAATAATATTGATTAAAGTTATATAAATCGGGACTGTAAACTAAGTATATCGACGATGGCCATGAAGTTTGTAGTGTCCTAGGGTTTTATTTATATCGCGCCTAATTAATATTTTTATTTAATTATCAGATATGTAAATGCACTATTAGGCGGATGATAGTAATATGTGTACTCAATAACTGATATACAAAGGGTACTAGAAAAGTTTTGGAATACAGCTTTGTTTATTTAATCTTTTCGAAGTAATTTCCTCTATAATCAATACACCTCTTCATCCTCCGAAACCAATCTTTAAACCAGTTCTGCCAAGTTTCACTAGGGAGTAAAGCACACTCGTTGTCCCAAACCCGCAGAAGTTGCTCATCACTCGAAAACCGCCTCTCATTTAGCTTCATTTTCACACGCAGGAACAGTGCAAAGTCGCAGGGAGCAAGATCTGGACTGTAGGGAGGGTGCTCAGGAAGTTTCAATCCTGTCGTGGTCAAATATTCGGTGCAGGCTTTGGTGCAGTGAGCTGGAGAATTATCGTGATGGAAGAACCAGGTGTCCATTCTTGACTTTGGCCGCAGGTTCTTCATAGATCCAATGACATTAAGTAGGCACTGTTTAATATACTAGTTAGCTGTGACTGTCTTCTATGTGTCCAGAATGACGCGTTCCACAATTCCACTCGATTTGAGTAATACAGCTATCATTTTCTTCATTACAGATCGGGATTTTCTGACAATTACGGGTGTGTCTTCATCATCAGAGACCCAAATTTTGTTTTGAGTTTTGGTCGACACATCGTAATAGTACAACCAAGTCTCGTCACCTGTCACGATATTGTTCACATACCGAGATTGTCCCTTATTAAACTTTTTTAGCATCTCCCGGCACCAAGTCACACGTCGTGTCATCTGCTCTTCAGTCAGTCGATGCGGCACCCAGAGAAAGCAAAGTTTCTTCACGTGCAAATGATCATGGAGAATCGAACAAATTGCTGGTGCATTTAGACCTGAAGTAGCTTGTGTATGTTGGTAGGTCACTCGCCCGTCCTCGCCAAGCATTTTCCTCACAGTAGTAACGTTTTTCCCCGTAACTGATGTTCGTGGCCGTCCCGGCTTTTCAGCATCCTCCACACTTAAATTTCTACTTTGAAATTCTCTGTACCACCTCAATATCGTTGTGCGATGTGAACAAACATCACCTAGTGCAAGAGTCATTTCTTCGAAGCACTGGTCTATGTTTAAATCACGCACGAAATTATAAAGCAAAACTGCCCTAACCTCATTTCGTGACCATGAAGCCATCGCAAGCACTTATGCATGAACATGTCTCAACATGCAGCGACAACCAGCTTCCTACGATTCATTATTGCGTCATATTACGAAACTTTCCTAGTATCCGTTGTATTTATGTCAATTGCTATTTTCATTAAAAAAACTAATAAGGAGTCAAAGTTTATTTTATTTTAGATTATAAGTGTTGGAACTTCAAATTAATTTAATTCTGGAGCTTTTAACTACTTGAGTTTAACTATTCGAATTCATTAATGTTGTAAAAAAAATGTTGGAGAAGGAAATAAAAAATAATCCCCTAGTTTACTTTTCTATTTCATTAAATCCATTTAATCTTCTTTAATTCACTTTTAAAATTGATATTATTGTGATTATAATTTTTATAATTATTATAATGGTTATAATTTTACTACATCCTAAGCTAGAAACAGCTTGTAGAATATTGTACAGAAGCTCATTCATTGAACGAACTATTTGGAATTTTTCTAATTTTTTATTAATATTTTTTGTTTGAACAGACGCTAATGTTTAACTAGGAAAACCATTTATTGAAACTTCACATATTTTATATTCTTGTTTCTTTGCTATTAAATCGCTACTATAATTTTTCCGTTTTCTACCGTCGTAAACAGGACGAAAGAAAATGTAAGTGCATTTACCATTTCATCTTGAAGAATGAATTCACATCCATTCTTCCGTGCAATATGAAACGCGGGCACTTTCATAGGATGCATTTCGCAGACGACAAACGTACAATCGCCCGGCCCCATCTCATCGTACCTTCGTCGACATTACTACCTTTAATGCAAATTTTTCATTAATATTCAACGTGCAAGTGTCGTAAGAAAAAGTACCTGTTATATATATTTTTCCCGAGCTTTTATTTGTCTTATTTAATGTGCCGTGATGTCGGTGGGTTTTTACTTTTAAACGCGGTCGTGGGTATCGTGGCGGAAGACGGAGACAGACAGTGAAATATGAGTCCGTTAAAATTTCAAATGGTGGAGGAGAACATCACCATTGCCAACACATAAAGTGGTCTTTATTTTTTTTTATTGCCTCGCTACGTCGGAAGAGATTTCTAAAGTTTTGCTTTAAATCTCACTGTCTTTCACTAGATACACTTTTTTCAGACAGACGAACCTGAACCAAACAGTTGTGATGTTTCTTCTGTTCGGGTTAAAAAACCATTTGTATTTATTTTACCGAGCAAATTAACTAGATATATGTACTTGTGGTTAATGTTTTACGGTTGCGTTAATCTTATGGTTGAGAAAATTTTAATAAAAAATACTAAAACGCTTGAGGTTTTCTTTTGATAATAATATATTAAAACGTAGAATAGATGTTGTTTTAAGAATTGTAATTGTGTTAATAATAAATGTAATAATAATCTTTATAACTCAACAGCACAGTCATTTACAGGACTACAAAATAGAATACATAATCAAAAGAAAAACAACAATCGAATATGTGGTAAATATTGGGTTGGCAACTAAGTATTTTCGGTTTTTACTGATAGAGAGCATTGCTTTATTTTTTGTATAACGTATGTTAGTCCTGTACTTTACCGTTTGTCGCGTGATACTAGTCACATTGACGCAACTTCAGAAGCAAGTAGTGTGTGATTTTTATTAAAGCTATTAGTTGTGGGTTAATTTTAAATGGAGTGCATAAACGAACATTTTCGACATATTTTACTATTTTATTTCCGTAAAGGAAAGAAAGCTGCTGCGGCTCACAAAAAGATATGTGAAGTTTATGGTGCTAATTGCTTAAAAGAGAACACGTGTCAGAATTGGTATAAAAAATTCCGTTCTGGAGATTTTTCCCTCAAAGATGAGCAACGTTCTGGTCGGCCTACTGAAGTTGATGATGACCACGTCAAAGTCATAATTGAAGAGGATCGTCATATAACTGTTCGAGAGGTTGCGGAGAGGCTACATGTATCGCATACAACAATTGAAAAACATTTAAAATGTCCTGGGCTAGTTAAGAAGCTTGATATTTGAGTACCTCACGAATTGAAAGAAATTCATTTAACACAAAAAATCAACTTTTGCGATATGCACCTTAGACGAAATGAAACCGACCCTTTCTTAAAAAGAATCATCACTGGTGATGAAAAATGGGTCCTGTACAGTAACATAGTTCGAAAACGATCATTGAGCAAACACGATAGACCAGCTCAAACCACATCGAAAGCTGAATTGCATCCAAAAAAGATCATGCTGTCAGTTTGGTGGGATTACAAAGGTGTTGTGTTTTTTGAGCTGCTTCCAATGAACCAAACGATCAATTCTGATGTTTACTGTCAACAATTAATAAAATTGGATGAAGCAATCAAAGAAAAACGGCCAGAATTGTCAAATCGGGAAGGTGTGGTTTTCCACCAAGATAATGCAAGGCCTCACACATCTTTGGCAACTCGTGGGAAACTATTGGAGCTTGGCTGGGAAGTGATGCCACATCCCCCATACAGCCCTGATCTAGCACCATCTGATTACCATTTATTTCGTAGTTTGCAGAATTCTTTGAATGGTAAAACTTTCACAAATGACGATGACCTTCACTCGCATCTGGTTCACTTTTTTGCTGATGAGGACCAGAAATTTTATGAGCGCGGAATCATGCAGCTGAAAGAAAGATGGCAAAATGGAAAATATGTAAATGATTAAAAACTATTCTTTGTTCAAGAAAAAGTGTTTTATTTTATACTACAAAACCGAAGTACTTAGTTGCCAACCCAATACATACTTCAAAATACGTAACATCTATTATCTAGTATATAAAAGAAATGAGTAAATAAACCCTCCTTCAATAATCGAAATACAGTCACAAGAGAGAAAAAATATTGTGTCACAGTTACTATTTCATTTTCTTCATCAAGCTAAATATTCATAGTGTTTATTATAGTAAGAAGCAATCTATTTTATCTGTGCATCTCGCACCTATGAGATTTCAACACCAAAATGCTCCAGTAGGCCAGAACAGCTTTATACAACACTTCTGTCTATGTTCAATGCACAGTTTTAATGTATACAGTAAGGATACCACACCATTGACACATACTCCAATTTGTTATAAACCACTTTGTAGTAAAGTGTTTAACCCTACTGAAGTTTCTAGAAGATGCCAGATAAATTAAAGATATATGTTCTGGCAGTAAATTTAGAGTCAAAAATTATCCCGAAGTCTTTCACTTTACCAATCATAGAGATCAATTCAAATTTGGCAGCACGGTCAAATAAAATCTGAATAACATATCTACTATATGCAATAACAGAGCACTTTTTTATTTAACCGTATTTTATTTCGCTTGCATAATTCTGCAACTGATGCACTAATAAATTAATTCAATTCCATACAATCCTGTAGTATGTCTTGTAAGTTATCTATTTTCAAGTCAACAGCATGTCCAAGATACTAAAAATTAAATTTCTCCATTAACTTGTTTATATAGATATTAAATAGTATAGAGGGCCAAGATTGGTGCCCTGAAGAACACGAGACGCCATAAGGAAGGTTTTGGAATAATATGCGTCATAGAAAACGTATTCATTTCTGTCTATTATGTAAGAAGAAATTAATCTTAAAAGTCATGAACAGAACCCAATACACTTCTACTTACCCAGAAGCAATGTATGGCCTATAGTATCGAACGCATATATTTTAGATAATAGATATTGCATACTACTAAGTTTGTTATAGTTGCTCTTTTTGATATAAATCCATGTTGATGAATAGAGAAATATGGACGCACATGTCTATACAATATATCTTCCGAAATTTTCGCGAAATTTGGCAAAATATTTTTGGATCTGTAGTTGGCTAGAAAAATATTAAAAAAGGTATTATTTTGCTGATCTTTTAGGTGGTGGAAAAGATTTATTTGGTAGCTATTTAATTAATGCAGCAACAAAACGCTGTAAATATGCATTTTTTCCCTTTTTCTTGCTCGAGGAGCAATTGTAGTGGTGTATAGTCAGAGATGAGAGTAAAGCAGAATTACAGAATATAACTGCATATCCGAAAACTGCTAACAAAGCTAGAGATACAAACATAAACCTTAAGCATAGTATTTCATGCATATATATTTCGTTTATGTTCGTTTACTGTGGTGTGCTTTTTGTGTATGATACCGGTAGACACCTTGGTCGGCCCTTATGTGCGGAAGGATTGTATCCTTGTTTGATTCCTATACGCCTGTATTTTCACTAATTTTTCCATTAATACTTTAAGCACATATCCAGCGATGGTTAAAATGATCGGATGCAATTGAATGAATAATTGTAATTCTGCAGGTGCTGGATGTAAAATGACTGAATGCATTGTTCGCAATACTCGTTTAAGCACACATCTGTTAATTTGCCTATGAGCGAATTTCGTATAGTTGAATCCAAAAACGGACTTTCTTGAACTTGTTGGGATTAAAGTTCTCTGGACAATACCACTTCTGAATTAAAAGTTGCAGAACTAAGCTTAAAAAATATCTAATCCCCAAGGGTGTAATCTGTTGGCAATACCGTATTCGAAGTATTATTCAGGAGTTGTGTGGTAATACCTCATAATATAAAATTTCTTTCCAGACCTACTAAAAGCAAAGCATAACCTTGTTTGAGTGAAGGCTCCGTGTTGATGTGAATTTACACATTCCACATTATTATACGCGTTATATTTCTCGTCATCACTTACTAATTGCTTCAAGATTATATTCTCTTAGTAGTGTTTATGTAGTGAATTGAAAACAGGTATATGACCGATTCGATTTTTTTCTTACAGCTCGCGTGGAACCTAAATATCGAACTTTTCAGGTATATAAATGCTCTGAAACTATTAATTGAGCTGTAGTTAGTCTTCTTGCAATTTCCAGAACTAAATTACTTATTTGGCCGACATTTGCAGAAACGACCAGTGTGGAGAGTATCTTCCATATCTGTTTGTTCCAAACGAAATTTAGCAGATCACTTTTAATGTGCACACGCGTTTACGATATCTTCTCCACATTTTTCTCTTAGTCTGACTTGCACTTTCGCCTTTGGGGTAATAAAACCATATAATGTTGCAAAAAATACTTCCTTGCGTTTAAATCACCAGAAAATATAATTACATATATATGAATATATATATACTGATATATCACTGCTAACATCTAAACAAGACCAACTTACAGAAATTGTATCTCGAAAATTACACTTTAACGCCAGCTGCCAAACTTGTCGGTTGACAAGGAGGAGACAAGAAACCTGGGACACTTTCAAAAACTTGAATAAAACGATAATGTAAAAAGAAGAAAAGGAAAACAGAGCAAATGGGCTAACAGATGGGTAGAATCCAAATCCCCGAATTACTAATCATCAAATTTACGAGGATGGGAGAAGTAGGTGGCTGGGCGTAGTTAAGAGAACCCAACACCCGTGAACTAATATTCTATTGAATTATGTCAGGGTGATACAAAAGAGGTTTGGGTGGGCCATTTGCTTCGGTCATAACCGACTACGTCCATCAAAAAAAAAATTGATAAGCAAATATAGATCAAAAAAATTTTTTAAAATACAATGCAAGAGAATACAATTAAAACGTAAGTAATTACAAAAGTACCATGTAACAAAAAGAAAGACGGAATTTAAATCTAAATAAATAAATATAAACATTAAGTTTGCGAATGAACTACTTATTTTAACCAAAGCTAATGGAATTGATTTGCGAATAACGCATTAACATTTCGACTCACATGCAAAAGAGGAGCTTTATGTAAAACATTCGTTCTTGCTTTAGGAACCAGAAATGTGTCATCTGATCGACTTGAACATCGAGGAACGCGAAAGTTTATCTGAGATAAAATCGACAGTGAGTCAATTGTCATATTGACAACTTTTATTAAAAATTTTGCGAAACCATGTTGTTTCACTGAAAGATACGAAATTTGATATTGATTTAATAATATACGGAGCATCTGTAACACTTTCGTAGAATTCGAAAAAACGCAAATAGTCCTGTAGTTAAAGATGTCATTCTAAATAATAATCTTTATTCGTCTAACAGATAACCAATTATGGGACAAAAAGAAATTAAGAAAATACAGTGCAAGAAAATATAAACAAAATATAAGTAATTACAAAGGTACCATATAAAAAAGAAAAATTATTATAAATTAAATCTAAATAAATAAAAACACATTAATACATATTAAATTTGCAAATGAACTACCTATTAAAACTAAAATTAATGGAATTGATTTCTAAATACGGCATTAGCTTTATATAAATCATTCCTTTTTGCTTTAAGAACCAGAAATATGTCATCCGATCCACTTGAACGTCGAGGAACAAGAAAATTTTTCTGAGGTAAAGCTGATAGGAGATCAATTCTATTATTGACAACTTTTGATAAATATTTTGCACTAGTTGAAAGTAATCGGAAATCAAAATCATGGCGCCAACTTACATAGTCAATTCCACGAGGAGGATACTCACCGCCAGTAAATATGAAAAGAAGAAGGAAAGCTTAAGTGTGATTCGAAGAGAACTCTTAATTCTTTAACCTCAGCTCGTCTATCTAAAACAGTTTGGTCAACTGAATAATTAAATATAATGGGACTATGGGGTGCATGAAGTAGGGAACTACTATGCATTTGCTGACGTTAAACATTATTTTATTAGACGCACATCAATGCAAAAAGTATTCAGACGACTTTGTAAATTTAGACAATCGGAAATAGATGTAAGTGAAGAAAATATTTTTAAATCTTCAGCATAAGCTAAAACTTTGCCATCAATTGAGGTCAGAAGATGATTGATATAAATGCAAAAGAGTATGCTGGAGTTATTCCGGTGATCTTAATAGTCTGAGAAAGTCGAAGTACGAATTGACAAACTAATTATTACAAGTGGATGATATAATACAGAAAATAAAAATTATAGAAAAAATAGTAAATTATCTTTCAAGTTAAACCTACACAAATAAGGCTTCTTTTGAAACGGCAGCTAAAATCTAAACAAAAAGAAAATCAATTACAGAAAAACTTTTCACAAACTCTACTCCCTTACTTAAGAAAAAAACTCTAGCCTAAGAGTTCGAGTTCCATCCTTTTAATTGTTTAGTTAAATTGCCTCGCCATCTCTTTGTTTTTATACTTTCCGAAAAAAAAAAAATCCTTAATTAACGTTAGCTTTGTGTGTGTATGTTTTTTTTTCTTTCTTCTGGAAGTTCCTCACGAAATAGACTAAACAGCGCAGATATCCGCATTTATTTTAATTGACTGCGATTTAATTAAGGGAGCAGCAGTTAACCGAAAACAATGTGGAATGGAACCATTTAAAAAAATCCTAAAATTGAATGATTCCATACTACGATAACGAACACCTGCACGATTATCTTCTCGCAGTAAAGAAATAAGGAAATATGTTTTAAATTGTTTGCTTACTAATCGAAATATAAATCCATTGTGAAATAAAAAATTATATTTTAAACGCAGTTCAATTTACAATATACGTACATTTGGACTTAAATAAAAAGCTTAAAATTAATTAAATCGTATTTCTTTTTGAAAATTTCTTTTCTATTGCATTACAGACGATTTTAAATTTATTTATTGTTTCTCTAAATGCATTTTTTAAGTAGAAACCTCATTAATATTATGTTAAAATGCTAAAAATCAATTCGGACTTCGACCTTCGACTTGATAAAGCCAGTAGGATATTGTACCTGAAAACGAAATACAATTTACAATCCTATTTCGTAGACACACAGATGGTGCTCATTATATCAAATAAAATTTATTTTCTGAATATCCAATCTATTACCATATAATTTACCAAGCATTCGTTAATGTATGATACATCAGCAAGTTCATATCCGATTTGAAACATTTTGATTAATAAGCGTCGGGAAATAATTACATATTTCTCGTTGAAAGGTTTAACATGTTAACATCTTCTGGCGAATCATTAAATTTGTATGAGGCCTAGAGTTAACATAGTGGAAAGCGATATCTTTTCTCTTGGTTGATTCTGGCTAGTCATTTCCTTGGAATTACTCAATTTGTTCAATTGATCGCAGAACACTTTCGAAACAATAATAAAGTTGTCAGGTTAAGGGTGGCAATGCTTCTTCATTTTCACTTCACTTACTTCACTTAATCTTACGTCCTTCTATCGTTAGGTGTTCAAGTTCTTTACTTTATAGCTCGTCTTGCAGATAATTCTGTCCTGTGTCAGCTACCTTATTTAACTTCATACTATATCTTTGGTCTGTGCTGGCTTCCTCATTTCTTCCGACCATGATTTTTCTTGGTACATTCTCGTCTGTTTCTTAATTGTGCTCTGGACTCGACACTTTTCGTTCTGAGTCTCTCTCTTAGTATTATGTACGCCTGACCGTTTTAATTTCTTTCCTCAATAGCATCGTCAAGGTCTTCTATTTCTAACTGTTTCCTATGTCCCTCATTTCCAATCCTATCCTATGTTGTTTTCCCTTGTTCTTCTTGCAAGAATCTAAGGTGTGTTGCATTCGACCTACTTCTATATTTTTCAGTAATAGCTCATGCTTCTCTGTAAAACGTGAAGGAAGGAAACACAAGGAAGTGACTATTGCAATCACTTCCTGTAACATACGAAGGTTGGCGATCTTTTCTTAAAAAAAAAGTGAATGATCTGATAGCCCTTCTTTATTAAATTTCAACCTAAACCAATCAAAGCTACAGTGTGTTTGCTTGCCCAGTAAGTTTTATAATGTTGGTTTGCATAGATATTCAATTGAAATGAAGCTATCTCGGATTATAATATTATTTTTTAAAAATGGAAATCACATTCATGTCATTCGCGGTATTTCAGATCACGGTGTAATAGTATTTACAAAAGTTTGGACGAAAATGGTCCCGAATTCCTATTATGTGACAGATATGATTAATTTTCAATACGAAATATCTTTGCATTTTATCGTCGTAAGAATGCAGATTGATCTATATTTCTTCCAGTATATCTGTTATCTAATCTTAATCACAGAAATTGGTCAAACTTCCACTTACTCTGTCAATTTGACGGATACGATGAATCTAATAATAAGCCCTGATAATCAAGGCATACTCAATACGAGATTTCACAGCAGTATGTAAAGTATTTAGAGGTCTTTAATTTGAATATTAAAAGAGATTATTTAATAATAGCCTGTTTACTCTATATGTTTCAGGGATTCACTATTCATCAGGTAAACTTGTTTTATTATCGAATGATTTCTTTGTAGGGTTTACCGTGCCTTTTCGATACAGAAAAATAATGAAAAAACATTGCCTACCTCTCTCGTACAAGACACGAATGTACTGAATAACAGAACGAGAACGTATCTATCTCGCATGTCGGCAACAAAGTTGCCAGAGCATGTGCAGGCAGACAATAGCTACATATCTCGACGATTTACCAAACAAAGGAATTGTTCGTTAATAACACAAGTTTACTTGATGAAGTAGTATGTAGTAAACAGGATGTGTCTGTCTACGTACGCTCTTCCAACTTTGTTGCCGACATGCGAGGTAGACGCCTTCTCGTTCTGTCTTTCAGTACATTCGTGTGTTGTACGAGAGAGGGAGGCAATGTAAAAGATCTGCAATTGCTGACATTAAAGTCCAAACTTCTCTTTACAGTAGCCGTCATAACAATTATCCTTGAAAATATTTCCATTTACCATTCTAATAAAATATTATTTTTATTGTTTAATAAATGAATTCTTTTTTGCTTTCAAACGTTTGAGGTCAAAAACTCTGTTATATAAGATACCACATAATTGAACAAACAGTACTGCCAAATTCTCACTCGATTCCTTTACTTTATTCTCTTATATTATTTGATACTTCAACGTTATAATCATTCTCGGATTTCAACTCCAACAATCTACGAAAATTCACTTATTTCTAAAACTAGACGTCCGCGATAATACTAATTAATAGTATCTTTTTTCGAACACCGCCTTTTTTTATTTTGGCAGTTCAGCTGTCAGCTTCCGATGATTGATCGTTCACACTATGGATTTCCTCTTAGGTGCGTTTTTTCTACATAAAATGAATTAATTTTCACAGCGTGTTGCTTTCCTTTTTTTATTGCTTTATATAGAAATTCTTCCGTGCTGTACATCTGTGGATTATCCCAATCGATATCTTGTTTTCTATAATTTTGTGTAATTTATTTGAAAGCCGACAGTAGCGCTTTATCTTTCATGATGCAGTTGACCCGTTTACACTTGTTAATCGACAGGAGAACTAATCACTTCAAACAGTGGACAAATGACCAACGTTATCCTTACAAATGAGTCTAAAAATTCCAACTGACCGATCAACTTTTATCGACTAGATGCTATCTCTATTAATTATAGGACCCGTATTTTCTCGCCGGTCCGTTCGTTTCGTGTTATTTGCACAATAGAAGGCGTTTCCAAAGTGAAAAATTGCTCGGCGAAAATATATATGGGCTCTTTTTATGAAAGAAATTATCGAATCGAAAAAGTGATTGTATAAAATCGCGTTGACAGTATAAATCAGAACAAAGATTAAAATGAGAGCTATTGAAACGATTTCTAACGATTTATTTTAAGAAAATAATTAGGTGTATGGATTTTCTCCGAGAACATTCATACCATTCGATACCAGATTTAGTACAGAATCAATTTTGTTGCATTGATCAAAATACAAATTTAAAGGATGAAAAAACCTCAGAAATACAAAGCATATCGTTTCATGGATGTCATACATGATTATTTTATTGTTTGGTACGTAACGCGGCAACGTATATTGTAAAAAACGAAATTTTATAAAATTTTGTAAATTCAGGCAGAATTATTGGTCAATGACAAGATTTTGTTGGTAGATAAAACTCATAACTCGAGTTATTATATTGCACCCTCTGGTCTACATCTTAGGTACCCTGACTGTCAAACGTCAATATAAAAAAAGTAGATGAATATCATCTTCCAAATCTTCATATGAGAAGGATTCGACTTTTTAGAAAGACAATGCGTGCTCAAAAATGTCTAGACTTGCTCAAAATTTCTTTGAAGGGAGACTTTTGTTAATATTTTGCCATGGCCTATAAAATCTTCCAAAATATCCCTAATAGTACATTAATAATATTAGTTGAACTCTTTTGGCTTCTCACTTTCATTTTTAAAATTAATGCCCTATTTATCCAATAGGTTGTGTCTGTTATAATGGTCATACATTTTATGAATATATCGTTACCTCTGTAGTATCTCAGTGCTCCAGTGTTGAATCATTATTACTTTTAATATATATTAATGATTTCATAACATCATTAATTTATCCTGCTACGAATAATTTCAAAAATTATTCATATCTTTCTAACTGCTGTAATGTGGAATTCTTGCATTACAATCTGAATATAGTTACTAACTGGTGTACTTACAACACTAGTTATGATGTAGTAGGAATGCCGTCATTATGAACAAAAAACACTTCGGATCTGGAGGGGGTTATTCTTTATTTTTGTCCGCTCTTTGTACCACACTCACGATCTGTCTAAGCTAGTATCAAAGACACTTGGTTTAGTTTCTAGAAACTGTAAGGAGTTCACTGAAGTCAACTTGATAAAGACGTCATGTTCTCTAACGTGTAAGAATCAGCTGGGGTGATTCGGGGATATACGGGTTACTTGCGAAACACTGCCTTTGTACTTGAAATTAATACATCTACCTTTGGATAACATCCACGAATAGTTTCTGCCACAAGATCTAAAGCATGAACTTTACATGTAACATGCAAGAAGTTACAACAGTCTTCTCTAAGAAACCGGCCTGCAGAACACATACTTGCGACAGAGTCAGTCATAAGCGATGTTCAATAAGTTCGATACTCTGTTTATAATAAGAACTGTCTGGTTACTCAAAATAGTCATTGACTGCCGACATCACTTCTTCATCGTTGGAAAATCTATGACCATTGAGCTATTTTTTCAAGTTTGGGAACAGAAAACAATCCTAGGGGGCTAAATCTGGCGAATAGAGTGCATGAGGTAGCAATTCAAACTTTAATTTATTAATTTTGGCCATTGCAATAACGGATTTGTGAGCTGGTTCATTGTCTTGATGAAACAACACTTTCTTCTTGGTCAAATGCGGCCGTTTTTGCTTGATTTCTTCCCTCAAACGTTGCAATAAGTTCGCATAATACTCGCCGTTGATAGTTTTACCTTTTTCAAGATAGTCAATGAAAATTATTCCACGCGCATCCCAAAAAACCGATGCCATGACCTTGCCTGCAGATGTAACAGTCTTCGTCTTCTTTGGAGCCATTTCTCCCATGTTTCATCCATGGTTATGAAACGGCACAAAAATTCTGCTTTGTTGCTATGAAACTTCGCTAAACACACACTCAAGTGTGAGCAAACGCAGCATCCATCTTGCACACATCTTTCTCGTGTCCAAATTTTCACATAATATGCGATGTACCGCACTTTGTGAAATGTCTAATATGTCTACTAGCTCGCGCACTTTCAGTCGACGATCATTCAGTACTGCTTCATGGATTTTCTTCACCATTTCTGGAGTCGTCACCTCATTTGGTCGACCACTGCGATGCTCGTCCTGGCAGCTCGTAAGGCATCGTATAAGCTCTGCTAGCCAATATTTCACTGTTATAAACGAAGGAGCAGACTCACCCAGAGTAGAATCCAGTTCAGCTTTTATATCGGTTGGGCTGAGACCTTTCAAATAAAAAGTATTATAACACGTAACGATGATCAATTTTCTCCATTTTTACAAATTCACTAAAAACGTTCACTATTGATGGCTGCCAAACAAATACTAAACAACGTGGTGTCTTCAAACTTGAAACATATGCTTTATAGATTGTGTACTTTCTGATACAGTGATATTTTTCAAATAACTACCGCCATCTCTAGGTCAGGCCGGGTACGTATACAACCACCCTCGTACATACATAACTAACAAAAGCGCAACACGTTATTATAAAAGAAAAACAAAAAGTCATTTGTTTTCTTTTCAAACTTTTGTCAGTTTTTATTATAGATATATCTATGTTTTACCAAATATAGTGTCTTAATATCTATATCATGCTATATATACGTATATATATATGTACAAAAGTAATTTCAAAATCTCTACCATGTTTTCAAACAAAGGGGGAGATACTTTTGAACATTTTACTTTATACTTTCTATTTACGTTATTATTAATGATTTAGTTATTCATTCATTCTTCTCATTCATACGGTAAATCCATTATTCTACTAAATTTGGAGGTCTGTTAATAATGAAAATATTTTCATTGAATAGAATGTAATCGATTACATTCTTTTTTAAATATATTGAAACCAGTATCAGACATTAAAAAATAGCCACTATACCTGAAATAAAAGTCTTTTATACAAATAAAAATAATGAGTAATACACCAATGCCATTAAATTTGGAATCAATAAATCAACAAAATAATATTTGATTTCGGTTATTCGGCAGTTTACATTTGCCATTTTCATCAGAAACAATACCCTTTTCATTCGTCATTCCATGATGCGTAGTTCCATTACAAATTTGTCCGATTTACTCTTTTATATTCTCGTTCAATTAATAAACGTTCATTGTACAACCATTTTTTATACGTCTTCACATAATTGTCACGCTCTGCTTTGTTTCGTTCGTTTTGCTTTCTGATGTTTCTCCACCATACGTCACCACTACTGCACCGGCAGCTCTCCCAGCTCTACTAGCTGTTTCGCGTTTTAATTAGTTTTATTAGTGAACAGAAAGTACGGTAGTTTCATTGGAAGCATGCGGACAACGCCAGAACGATTCCAGAAGTGCCGAATGGACTATAAATACGTAGATATACCTACAGGAAAAATTATCCTTTTCCAGTTAAATTGGGGTATGAAGTATTGCTGGTCTAGCATTGGATACGACTCATGCAGCGCAATATTTCTTTCATTAGTGCGCCGGCTGTTTCGTTCTATTTTTAGATGCTTTAAAAGTAACGTATGTAAAATAAATGAAACTTCTTTTAATTTATTTTGTTTAAAATATAATTTCATAGGAAGCGTTAATTAAAATTTTGCTTTTATATTCAATTATATTCATTTTTCATATTTATTTATTGCACTCATAGAACAACTGAAAATATAAACTACTTTATAATATAATTTAAGAATTACGAAGTTTTTCTTTAATGTGAAATAAGCAAACTTTTGATTGGTTCTTCTAGTGTTGGTAATTTTGATAGAGCTTGTGTTTGACTAACTTAATCACTTAAGGTTGATATATAACCCATTTCCACATTAATTTTCATATTCTGTATACGTATTTCGACAACTAAATTGTTATCAACAGATAATTAAACAGTGTCGCAACTAGAAAAACTACAGCAAAAACCCGCACGATACAAATTCCGTACACGATCTGTAGTGTCGAAAGCCAACACGCACACTGTATATTCGTTTCACATAAGTTTAACCAAAATTGTATTCTAGTCTTAAACTATCCTAAAAAAACAGTACCTGCGTTTATTGCACCCTCCCTTGTGTATCGTATAAGATGTGGTAGATATGTAACCCCTTTCCATGTTAATTTTCCTCTTATAGGATTTTGATTTTCTATGAAATTTATTAAAGGTTTTTATAGAAGTTTCTACCTACTGTTCACCAAAAGTAGACAACAAATTTGCTTCACAATTATCTTTTTACATAGTGGAACTTATATGTAAATTTGTATAGTTAGCTGCAAGCTTGTAGCTTGTTCCTCGTACATGTCCACAAATCAAAAGTATATAAAAGTTACACAAATATAATTGATAGCTAAGCTTCTTTAGTACAATTTGGGGTAGTCTAACAATATGCTCCTAGATCTGTTTCTGAAATATTTCGGCGAAAGTCAACATTTACTTAACTAAACTACAATATATTTCGAACTATACGAAATCACTTGCATCACACAGTAGGAATAATTTAAATCCCAACTTGTTTGGGTCATGGGTAGATATTCTTTCATGAAATATAATTTTGTTGAAAATAATTGCTCATCAATTGTCAGCTTCCCTTGAAGGAGAACAGATGAATATATATTATTCGATTCGATCTATTCACAACTTAAATCTGTGGATCCTGTCATAGTTTAGTTTTATCGTGCCAAATGTATCACGTTTTTATTGGAATTTTGAAATTCTAAGTCTAATCTTTTCGAATCCATTTAGAGTCAGAATTTTTAGCATTTATAGGCCAACGTCACTATTTCAGTAGGAATGTACATTTGGGAAGAAGAACACCAGTTATCATAGTAATGATTCAAAAATACTTTTAAAGTTCAGCTTTGGAAAGATATAAAGGTTCGCTAACATAAATTTATTGCGCATATAATGATGATTATCTATATTGTCACACAGTGTATCAGTAAAAAAGGCATGATAAACTTTAATCATAGGGAGATAATGAATCTGTACCAGGAAAACCTTTCTGAACAACACCTAACATAAATGTTTTGCTTTTCTAAGCAATGTTAACTTTATCCTTCTTCGACTTGGTGATTTGCTACTCACTTGATTTCAAATTTGATCTTGTTCGACAATATTTTCTTGATTTTCGATCATCGATTCAGGGTATGTAAACATCTTCGTAATCTATTTCTGGGATGTATTCAGAATTATTTACGCTACCTGTGTCTGACAAGTCTAGTTTGTCCTTCGTAGGTAATTTCGATGAAGCCTGTGGTTGATTAACTTAATCATTGAAGGTTGATATATAACGCATTTCCACATTTTCGTGTTCTGTATACGTATTTCGACAACTAAGTTGTCATCATCAGAAGGTAATTAAACAGTGTCGCACCTGGAAAACTACTGCAAAAATACCCGTTCGAAAGTGTTTTCGGAATGTGTATTCCGCACACGATCTGTACCGTTGAAAGCCAAAACGCACACGAACGAAAATTAATGTGGAAAGGGGATATATCAACCTTCAGTGATATTAGTCGACACTAATTTAGCTCAAGTTGTCGATAATATTCTCCATTTGCTTTTGCATTGTATTTTTTCCCGTGTCATGATTAAATCTAATAAAGAGAAAACTATAAGTGCTTATCAAATTTTAAGTGTAAAACATATACATATAATAGTATGAGGTAAAAAGTAAATCTTAACTGCATACTGTTATATTTCTGCAACATACATGTTTTACTACACCATAATAACAAAAATATAGTGTTTCTATATCTTAAAATATTATCTACTTACCTTATATTATTGACCAAAATTTATTTCAAATTTGAAATTGCACTGAATCCATTTGAAATTGAAGGCAAATATAACAATTGTTTAAGATTGGGTTAGGCAATCGAATGCGAACGAGATACATTTATGCAATAACTTATAGTGTACGAGGATAGTTTGATAAGTAGTGAGAATGACACATAGGTGGCGCTCCAAGTGGTAAAACAAATGCACTGTAATTTAGGTTGCCTATTTATATGTTTACATTCCGATATTTAGATAAATCGGTTGATTAGTTTATATTTGACAGCTGACTGAAAAAGAAGCAACACGTCGTTTTGTTAAAATACAAAAAGCAGAGTATCGTGCGGTGATTAAATACTTCGTAATTAAGGGTATGAAAGCTACCGAAATAAAAGATGAGTTACGGGAAATATTAGGTGAATCTGCTCCACCATCCGCCACAATAGGTAGATGGGTGAATGAATTTGAACGTGGTAAAACAAGCTATGTTGATGAAGCGCGCTCTGGAACACCCAAAATCGTGACTTCTAAGGAAATGATTATAAAAATCCATAATATTGTTACACATTTCAACAGAACGCATACATCACATTTTAACGAAAGAATTGGGCCTTTCCAAGCTTTCGGCAAGATGGGTGCCGCGAGTGCTTACGACTGATCAAAAATTCACTCGTTTGCGCATTTCCAATGAGTGTTTGGACCTTTATAAGCGGAATCCGGTTGATTTTTGTAGGTGATTTGTTACTAGCGATGAAATTTGGATACACTACAGTATACCCGAAACTAAACAACAGTCGAAACAATGGTTAGAACGTGGTTCTGCACCTCCAAAGAAAGCGAAAACCACTTTATCGGCAAACAATTTGATAGCATCAATTTTTTGAGATTCATAGGGCATATTGCTCATTGATTATCTTCAGAAAGGTGCCACAATAAACGGACAATATTATGCAGAACTTCTACAAAAATTAAATGTTGAGATTCCCGCTAAATGGCCAGGAATGGCAAAGAAAAAGATCCTGTTTCACCAAGACAACGCTCCCTCGCACACCAGCATAGTTGCTATGTCCAAAATCCACGAGTTGCATTTCCAATTAGTACCGCATGCGCCTTATTCGCCGGATCTAGCCCCTTCCGACGTCCACCTTTTTCCAAAATTGAAAACGGCACTAGGTGGAAAGAAATTTTCTAACGACGAGCTTATCATCTTCGCAAATAAGTATTTTGCAAGCCTTCTGGAATCGCATTTTAGAGATGGCATAAGGGCATTGGAGCTCCGTTGGAATAAATATATTGCTCTTTTAGGAGAAAATATTGAATAATAAAAATTATTTTGTATTTCAAAAATTCGTTTTTCTTTTCCATTCTCACTACTTGTCAAACTATCCTCGTAACTTATAGTGTATAGGGAGTGGGAAAGCAATGTTTTATTTCTATAACAGTATCCATTAAAGATTTAATAATACTAAAAAATAATATATTTTTAAAACAAGAAAAGTAAGGATGTTGTTTTAAAAGTCATTAAAATTTTAGTGAGCTTAGTTGTACAGATACTTTCAAGTCAACTACTACCCAATCTCCTTAAAGATCTATGAACGACCGAGAAGAAGCATAAGAAGAAAATTTATGAATACTTTAATCTTCTTAATATGTGAAGTTGTAGTTATTAGATACGAGACTTAAAAATATGGTTGGGCGCTTCATTATTCTTCTTATGTCTTAATTATAACGTCTAATAAGAAATAACAACTCTGGTTAAGGTAAAAATAACTATAAAACACTTTAATGTTTCCTCGACTGCTTCCTTTCAACGGTAATATCGTCTCTTTATTGAATTATGGTTAATTTTAGGGAGTAAAATTACTCGAAAATTTCAGTTCTATCTCTAGTCAAAATACATTAAAACGTTTTCGTCGCGCCGTTTGGAATTACCCAAGGAGGAATTTATTTTAGTCAATGTTGACAAAGTTAATTTAGTAAAAGAGGTTAATCACTGCACCTCCTGGCCTCGTTCCAAAAACGACGGTTTCTTTTCACACAAACGGACTTAGAAAATGGAAATGCGGGATGCTTTTACGTACACATTAGAGGAATTTAGCTATTTATTCCTACTTAAAATGAAAAATAGTTCGTCTGAATATTCGCGTAAAATTTTTAGTCTTTGTTTTGAACTCACATAAATACACGCTTGAAAAAATAAATGGGATCATAGCATGTACTTGGGTATGAATATACGTTGAGCTTATCGCATTTAAAATTAAATTTGTCGTATAAATTATAATTTTGTTTTGTAATTAGATGAAAATTATTGGAAATTTTTATGGGAGAATCTTCACCACTATTTGTGAAAAGAAAACGTTCAAATTACCTATTTGTTCAGATTGGCGATCATAACGATTTCTTCACTTAAACTACTTCAAATGAGTGTCTTAGGAGAACATATATGGAGTACAAAATTTTAAAAATAAAGAACAAAAGTTTTATTTTAAACTAATCATTAAAATATGAGTCAACATAACGAAGCTTCAAGAACTTTATATGAGCAGCAGCTGCTTGACTTGCATTATAAAAATAACAATTGATGAACTGGTACATTACTTTCTGTACTCCACTTGATACACTGATGGAAACACTTCAGATCCTCTTTATACTCCTTTCTCATACCTAGCTCTGTCTTCTTCGTATTCTTCCTCGTCCTTTGCTTAGTTCGCTGTTAGTAATGAAGTAATATCTTCACTCGTCACTGATTTGATAGTAATCAATATCATGAGCATCCAGAACGACTAATAGTCTGCGTAAAAAACAAGCTAAAAGAATAGAATCCTCATTTTCATCATTTAATTAAGCAGTCCATCCACATTGAGGTAGCATTTTCTATGACTGTTGAGTAAGTCGCGATGATACAGCACGCTGAGCGTCTTTAAGAGATAGCACGGTGACAGCAAATCAAAATTCCTCAAAAAGGACGGTATATCCTGAACAAACCTCGTATTTATACGAGGCTTATTGTTCTGGTGCATCATTTTTTCTAGAAAATTGAAACGTCGTTTGATAGAACAACTTTAAAACATTTCGTTTTTATATTTTTTGCATCTTCTTTAGAAATCTATTTATTTATTTATAGTTTTATTTGTATGCAATGCATTTCACATTTTATTGTTATATATAAAAGCGGAACACTTTACACATATTTAGATATTTTATGATTTCTTTCTATATTTTTAAGTGTTTGGTATAAGAGTCCTCTCTTTACACTCAATACACCTCCCCATCCTCCGAAACCAATCTTTAAACCAATTCTGCCAAGTTTCGCACACTCGTTGTCCCAAGCCCGCAGAACGTCCTCATCACAGGAAAACGGCCTCCCTTTTAGCTTCATTTTCACATGCGGGTACAGTGTAAAGTCACAGGGAGCAAGATCTGGACTATAGGGCGGGTGTTAGAGAAGTTCCAATCCCGTCGTGGTTAAATATTCGGTGCAGGCTTTGGGGCGGTGAGCTGGAGCATTATCATGATAGAGGAACGACGTGTCTATTCTTGACTTTGGCCGCAGGTTCTTCATAGATCCAATGACTTTAGACAAGCACTTTCAGTATACCACTTAGCTATGACTGTCTTCTGTGTATCCAAAACGACGCGTTCCACAATTCCACTGTATTTGAAAAATACAGCTATCGTTTCCTTCTTTACAGATCGGTATTTTTTGACAACTACTGGTGTGTCCTCATCATCAAAAATCCAAACTTTGTTTTGAGCTTTGGTCGGCACACCCTAATAGTACAGCCAAGTCTCGTCACCTATCACGATGTTGTTCACATACCGAGATTGTCCCTTATTAAACTTTTTTAGCATCTCTCGGCACCAAGTCACATGTCGTGTCATCTGCTCTTCAGTCAGTCGATGCGGTATCCAGAGAGAATATAGTTTCTTCACGTGCAGATGGTCTTGCAGAATCGAACGAATTGCTGATGCATTTAGGCCTAAAACACCCTCTATTTATTGGTAGGTCACTGGCTTGTCTTCACCAAGCATTTTCCTCATAGTAGTAACGTTTTCCTCCGTAACTGACGTTCGTGGCCTTCCCGGCCTCTCAGCATCCTCCACAGTTAAATTTCCCCTTTGGAATTCTCTATGCCACCTGCGTATCGTTGTGCGACGTGGACAACCATCACCTATTGCAAGAGTAATTTCTTCGAAGCACTGGTTAATCTTTAAACCACGCACGAAATTATAACGCAAAACTGCCCTTACCTCATTTCGTGATCACGATGCCATCGCAAGCGCTTTACACTCTCACTGCCAATGAATAATTCAGCCCATCGACTTGGCGCGGCGGCGACTATGCATGTATGAACATGTCTCAATATGCAGCAACAAGCAGCTTTCTACGATTCATTGCTGCGTCATATTGAAAAACCTTCCTAGTACCCCTTATACTTACATTTAGACTATTTGACTTTAGGGGATTCAATATTTTATTTAGGATAGAAATAAAGTGATAGACTTACTGGGGTATCATAGTTTACGCATGTCATTATGTCAGTTTTCTCTTACAAAAACTTTTTCTAAGATAAATTGATTGATAAGTATTCATCGACCCGTACAAAAATACCCGCCTCTCAGAGACAATTATAACTAATAGTCTAGCTGTGGTGTAAAAGTCTCTTGTAGGTAATTATTACTAAATGTGGAAGCATCTTCGATACTATAAACGCTTCTCCATATAAATTTCTGCTAAGAACACTTGTATGAAACTTAACGTTACAATAAATTTAACCGTTCACAGTTTTGAACAAAATAGTAGGTAGACTCTCTCTGAATGATCGCGAGAAGCGATATTAAAACCGTATTAATTTTATTTATTGCCCACGAGAACTACAAACAATAAATAACCTAAAACTGCAGATATTATTTTAGAAAGTGCTTCGGTGATAATTATAAATAATACTAATAATTGAAATATATGTACATATATATATATATATATATATATATATATATATATATATATATATATATATATTACTGTAGGTAGTTGCTATTATTATAGTCCCCTTTGACCTCATATTCAACAAGAATAACTCCTACTTGGTCCCAAAAGACGATGGGTTATCTTCAATGCACTCACAACCCCACTGAAACTGTTTTGATCAATATTTCACTTTAAAATATACAAGACCCTCTCCCCATACACTGGAATCATTCCTTCGAGAATAGTTTTAAGAAAAATTTTCATCCTTCCTTTTCTAGTTCTTCTCGTATCATTAGATATCTGGAAATTTAAGTTTCTTAATATGTGAAAATCTAACTGGACCTCTTTATCTAAAGAAATATGGCTTTTCTGTTCTAATCTCAAGTGTCGTTAATCTCCCATTCTTTAACTAAAGTTTCAGTTTCAGGACCTTCGGTTTTCAAGGAGGTTGCCTGGTTTATTTAATATAGAATCCTATAAAGAAAAATGTTCAAAGTGAAAGTAATGCAACTTTTGAATAGTTCTGACTCAGTGATCTGCGTATCTCTTACAATAAAATAGTTACTGATAGATATACACAGGTGTTTTCAATGTGATCCAGAGACCAAGCGTTGAAGCTCTGATTGGATATATCCAAACAAAGAAAGACCGAAAGAAAACCGTTTGGAGAAGGCAAAAGTGAAGACAATGTTGATTTGTTTTTATGATTCGAAAGGCATAGTGCACACAGAGTTTGTACCAACTAATCAAACAGTCAATGACGTATATTATCTTGGTGTTATGAAGCATGATATCGTGAAAATGGTAGCTGGTGTTTGTTATATGATGCACCATCTCATCGCTCGACACTTATCACTGATTTTCCAACTACAAATGGCATTTTAACCATCAACCATTCACCGTATTCACCAGATTTGGCCCCCTGCGATTTCTATCTATTTCCTAAAGTACATTTCCCGATGAGAAGGCAGCGTTATGTTGACGTCGAAGCCATTAAAAAGGCGTCGACAGCGATCTTGAAGGACATCAATGAAGATGGACTTAAAAATCCATTCGACATGTTAATTGACCGTGCAAAACGTTGCATTGAAGCTAAAGGCGACTATTTTGAATAAAATATATGAATTTCACCAAAATAGAAAGATTTTGCTTTTATTTTCAAAAGCTTCCTTTTCTGAGACAGACTGTGTATTAATAGTCACAGTTAAGACATATGTAAATGTAAGTAAACGTATATATGAATGCATAAATATATATAATACAAATGTATATCTTATTCAAAATGTAATTGTCTATAATTAATCGTAGAGGGATTTTTTATATAATCTTGCCTAAAAATAAAAGAAAAGGGGTTAAAAAATCATTATGTAATATTTAAAATCATTTTAATTAAACTAGAAGTGTAAAAGTAATTAAATATTGTCAAAGGAATTGTATATAATGTAATTATGATGAAGAAATTAGATTAAATGAAAGATTTTTAGATACATAGTTAATAACTTGTGACAAAAATTGAAAATAACATAAAAAATTTATAAATTAAAGATATGTGAAGAGTATTTATTTATTATACTATATTATATTATTTATTTACAGATATAAATTAAAATACAAGGAAGAATTTTCAATAGTAAAATCTTAAATATATACTTGGATGAGCGTTAGCTTCTTCAAGAAAATTTTCTGTCAAGAATACTTGCATGACACTGAACACTGCGGGAAACGATATAAAATCGAATTAATTTTATTTATTTACGAATTAAACTACAAACAGATAAGTAACCCAAAATCTCAGTGATAATTATAACTAATACTAATAAATATATTATGAAGGTAAATGAAGAAGAACGAAACGATGTTATAAAAAGTATATTTTATTTAAACAATAATTAAAATAATTCTTAAATCGTATGTGAATATAATAAGTAATAGATAGGCACACTACTGAGTCAGAATCACCAAAAAGTTGCATTATTTCCACTTTGAATATTTACTCTTTGCGGAATGTTATATTGAAAAAATCATGCAACCTGCCTGAAAGCCAACCTTCCTAAAACTAAAACAATGGTTACAGAAAGAAAAATTAACGACACTTGAGATTAGAATAGAATTTAAAAGCGATATTTCTTTAGACAAAGAGATCAAATCAGATTTTCGCATATTAAGAAACTTAAATTTCCAGACGTTTAATCATGCGAGAAGAACGGGAAGAAAGAACAGAATTCTCCTAAAACTAATCACGTAGAGTGATTTCCGTGTGTGGGAAAGAGGGTCTTGTATATTTTAAAGCAAAATATTGGTCTAAATAGTTTCAGCGAGGTCGTGAATTCATTGAAGATAATCCATCGTTTTTTGGGCCTAACCAGTTACGTGCAGTAATATGACAACAAAATTACATGCAGCTATTAACCGACAACGTCCAGGCATTTCTCATAAAGAAGTCCTCCTTTTTCATGACAATGTGCGAGTTCACAAAGTAACCAAAGTCCAACTTCTCCTCCGAGGTTAACTTAGGGAAGTGAGCTACCCACCGTATTGTCCGGAGTTGACTCCCTTTGATTTTTTTTTATTTGTAAGTTTAAGAAAGCATCTCAAAAACGTTATTTTGTAGACGATAACCAATTGAAAGAGAAGATTGGTGCCTATATTGAAGACTAATAGAAATTACTTTTTTCTAATAGGATAAATTCGTTTAAGGTAGAAGGGGCGACGCAATTGCGTTGAAGTTAAGAAAGATTACGTTGACAAATAAAATAATCAAAACACGTAGGTGCCTTGTCCCATTGTTAAGCAGAATACTTTTGTTTACTTTTCTCGCAGCTTTAATGTGTAACAGCTTATTTTCTTCCTCATATTCAGTTATGTTATTGAGACACGCAAAATAAGCAAATAGAATCGTTCGAAATATAAGTATCGCAAATATATGTATGTACATATGTGTACATACATACATATACCATTAAGGAAAAATATATACGAATACATTTCGACTATAACATTCCCACAAAGGTTTCAATACACATCAGCTTACCAGGTATGTGTACATACATATATACATACATATGGAATTTCTCTCTTAGTGTATGCTATTTTGAATGCAGGAAGTACGAATTTCATAGATTCGATCTCTGTTTATATTTAGTGTTTACGATAGATTGTCGGTGTACTGCGAAAGATTACTCCGACGGAAAATAATATTACTTGAAATAAATGCGAATAGAATTTTATATCAAATTCCTTGTAAAGTAATACGGTTTCAATTTGAATTTTAATGAAACACTATATTCAAACGCTTTGAGATCTTTCAGTGTTTATACTTACTTCACTGCAAAAATATCAAGAATTCTCAATTAAACATTTAGTTATAAACATGTTAAAAATAGTTCAGTTTTTAAGTAAATGTTTCTTTCTAACTCACTCCAAAAGAATAAATATTTGCTTTTTGCATATTTTACTGTCGGAAACAAAATATTAAAGTAAGACATAAATATATGTAGGAGAATTTAAAATACATTAACTAAGTCTTTAAAGAATTCTAATTTTTTATCGTGTTTACATCGCATACACATTGCAGAAAATTTTATTGCCCTACAGTATGATTCGAACTTCACTAAACCATCACTAACAAGCCATAAATGTCATTATGGAAGCGATAAAATAAATTTTAATGGAGACTGTGGTTAATTAAATTAATCAAAAAAGGTAAATAAAGCCCCTTACCTCTTCGATATTCATATCCTCAATACGTCTTTCGACAAATAAGTTGTCATCATTAGCAGACAATTAATCACATCGACTCGCACAGAAGAAGCACACATAACGTTTCCACTAACCACCAAATGCAAACTGATTTATTTCACAAAATTTAATATGTTTCCTAGTCTTACTGAAGCACAACCCTTCTTTCACTTACGGGCCTTTTTTGGCAGTCGTATCTTCCAGGAACTCAAAGAGGCAAGAATATGTTATCAGATCTTTATCTATGTTTAACACGCAAAGGGTTTTCTCTGCTATTAGCAAATATTCTTGATAATCTATAAAAGGAACATTAGAAGTCAATCATGCATCTGAGACTTTTAATCGTGAAGCAATAGACTTACTACACAAAGGTTTAGAATATTGTTTGCCAAACCGTAATACTAGTACTGAGAAGGTGATATCAGCATTAACCCTCAATTAAGAATTTAGAATTAGATTCAAAAGACTTTATTGGAAAAAACACTGATTCTACACCTAACAGTCACTTTGGAAGAGTGGCTTTTCATGCAACTTTTGAGCTTTTACTGAAGATCAGTACTACGCGTCCTATTTGTTGACCAAGTCCAAAAACTGAAAATGGGCTTCGTCGGAAATTAATAAATTACAACCACATGAAATGACATTCTCTCCTCTACTCTACTTTTCTACGACGCCCAAATTGTGCATACGAAATATTGAAGTTTAAAATATGCTAGTCTGTTCCACATCACACTAATATATTGTATTAACGGAAGGAATTAGATACTAAATTATATGATCTAATGAGTGATTTAAACAAATGAATCTTCATTGCAATTAACTTCTATACATCTTGCATGAACCTCTCCGAGAGTATTGGTTTTATATTTACTTACCCTAAATATGTAAATAAAAGATAGAACGACGAAGCTGACCAGGGGCAATGCAAATGATGAATATTGTCGTTTGCAACTTGTATGTTTCTTACGATGAGTTAAAGAACAAAGCTCGTACCTTAATATTTATTTTATTTCTTTTCGAAGGCGTGAATTGCTACCAAAATTATTTAAAAAGGTACCGTGATGCTTCAAATTTGACTAGAAATAACATAAATCTTTGCACTAAAACATTTTACAATTTAATAATAGCTAGATACACTACATGCCATAAGTGGGGGATCAAAAGGACGTTTTATCGTAAGTCCAGTTATACGATAGTAGGGTACAGTTTCTTCACAAACTAGTCTTGCAAGACTACACGCATTGCATTATGTGCAAGTATATATTACTTATGCATATGTACACTACAGGCTATAAGTGAGGGATCAGCAGATGAAATTTAAAAAAAACATGCACGCTTACTGAAACAAAACGTATATTTCTACAAAACTATATCTACGAGACAAATGAACAGTTTTCCTTATAAAATAAAATAATTTCAACATATTCTGTAGAATTTCTTATCATATTCGACTTTCGTCGAAGTATTCACCTCTGCGCTTAATGATTTCTTTACAAATATTAGGCAACCGCGATACAAGTTTCTGGAGCGTATCCATTGGTAAATTATTCCACACCCTTGTAAGTTGCTCCCAAAGCTGTTTCTGCGGTTGTGGACAGCTTTCTCTCACGTTTCTATCTAATTCATCCCACAGTAATTCGATAGGGTTGAGATCGGATGAATCAGCACCCCTTCCTCCTCTTTTTGATTCACATAGTTTTTACAAAGTTGGGAAGTGTGTTTGGGATCATTATCTTGTTGTAGGTGAAAACCTTCACCAATTAACCTTAATCCAGACGGAATTGCATGTTCCTCCAAAATCTTCAGGTATCCCTCTTTTCTTTAAAATGCTTTCAATGCGGTACAAATCTCCGGCACCATCAAAGGAAAAGGATCCCCAAACAAGCACAGAACATGGTAACATCCTTTCACCCACTTGTCTTCGAACGAAAACTCGTCGATTACTACCAAACACTTGGAACTTTGACTCATCTGTCCATAACACCTGCTTCCACATTTCCATGTCCCAGTGTTGATGGTCCTGGGCTCGTTGTGACCGTTTTTTACGATTTCGTGGATTCAGTAATGGTTGTCGAGCTGCAATACGCCAATGTAGTCCCGCCTTTGTCAAACGTCGTTTTACAGTAGTCGGTGACACCGACTTTCGACGGCCTTCATTCAGCTCTGCTCGAAGCTGAGGAGCTGTGAGGCGCCTATTTCGTTTTGATAGTATTTTTAGGCGCAAATCCTCTTGTCCGATAGTTACCCTTGGCCTTCCGCAACGTTTTATTGGTTATAATGATCCACTTTGTGAATATCGTTTCACTCTTCCTTGCACCGCGTGATAAGATAAATTTAACTTTTGGGCTATTTGCCGCAGTGAAAATGTTTCACCATGTAGCGTTATTAAATTTATTGGGGTATATAAAATATTTCTATTAAATAGACGCCATAAAACTATTAAAAGAATTTACAATATTTTTCAGAAACAAATATATTTATCTAATTTATAATAATAATCCGAATAATCCTTCTCAGAATTACATTTACAACTGTTATTTTAATTATTCTCACCAAAACAGGTAAAAGTCTAAGGGATGTGTCTAAAATACAAGTGTTTTATTATTTATGATAAGTGGTCCCTCACTTATGACCTGTAGTGTATGTTACTGTACTGCACCCATTTTTGATTATATGCTTGTCACTTTAAGAACTATAAAAACTATTGCATTAAACTACTTGACGATGCTCTAGAACATTTTGTTAACATTATTAGTACTAATAAATTATATCTATTACCCTGACCTTACGAAAGTAATAAATTATGAAATTTCCTTCGTTTCTTGAAGGATAATTCACTAACACAATTTTTTATAAATGGATAAATAGCAATTCACTAAAGAAATACAGTTGAAGACTACCGGTTGCTTTTAAATAAGTAAAAATCTTTTTTTCGTTCAAAATAATGTTTCTATCAACGCCAGTGTCTACAGAGAAAAAATCTAAAAGTATCTGCAAAGCGAAAATGGAATTCCTTTAGGGAAAAATTAAAAAATGTTTGTCTCGGATGTTTCCGATGTGCGGATCGCAATTTTACCGGAAGCTTTTTCAAATAAAGAAGAACGCTAGCATTTAATGCAATGAACTCGATTTATACACATCGACTATATGTAGTTATAAACATAGTAGCTAAATTCAAAATAATTATAAAAATTTATTTTTTAGAAGTTACTGCAATTGCTTGATTAGTAAAAAAATCGACGAGTTCGGAAACCATCATCTTCTGAACATTGGCCGGTAATAGAGGTGTGACATTACAAAATAAATATATATAATTACATATATAGCCTGAAACCTCATCAAGAATCTGTTAAACTTGTTAAAAAGCTTTTAAACTGGTCATAAGCTATTCATAACCTGTTCAGAAACCATAAAACTGTTTATTAGCTGTCTAATACTTATTTGAAAACTGTAAAACTGTTTATTACCTGTCGAGAACCGTAAAACTGTTTATTTTCTGTCCAATACCTATTCCAAAGCCATTAAAGCTGTTCAAGTGCCATTTGTTACCTGTATAATACCTGTTCAGAAGCTGTTCATTACTTGTTTAATACCTATTCAGAAGCTTTTAAAGCTGTGCATGAACTGTTCATTACTTGTTCAGAAATTGTAAAACTGTTTATTACCTCATTAATACCTATTAGAAAACTGCAAAACTATTTATTACCTGTCTGATACCAATTCAAAAAAGTTATTAAAGCTGTTTAGGAGCTCTTCGTTACCTGTTTAGTGCCTGTTCAGAAGCGTTTCATTACATGTTTAATACCTATTCAGAAGCTTTTAAAACAGTTCATGAGCTGTTCAGTAGCTGTTCAGAAACTGTGAAGCAGTTTATTAATATCTATTTGTGAACTGTAAAGTTTTTTAATGCCCGTCTAATTCTTATTCAGAAGCTCTTTAAGCTGTTCATTAACTATTCAAAAACTGTAAAACTTTATTACCTGCCTAATACCTATTCGAGAACTGTAAAACTGTTTATTACTTGTTGTCTAATACCTATTCAGAAGCTATTAAAACTGTTCGTTTCCTGTACAGAAGTTGTTCATTACTTGTTTAATACCTGTTCAGATGCTGTTAAAGCTGTTCATTATTTGCTTAATACCTATTCAATCTGCTTAATACCTATTCAATCTGCTTATTACCTTCTCAAGGTTGTCCCGGAGTTTCGTCCAGACTGTATAAACAATCATTTCTATATAATTTGTGGTCACAAGTTCACCACCAACCAATGTTAAGTTTCTAAAAGGTGTACCGGCAAATCCATTCTACTAAGATTGTAATTAAAAATATAAGAATGAATACATAAATACTTAATTACTAATTTCAACTTCTGGTAACGTCCAAGAAAATCAGATTCCATTATACATATCTAAACCCCATTTCGGATAACGGAAAATGTCGGTTTAATAATTATCATCTCATTTGCATATATTAAACGAGGGTGCATTTATTAGCGAATAGTCTCCACAGATTGTAGTGCAAAAGTCGAAGCTAATCTAAATGGATGAGTAGGAACATGAAAGTCTAATTTAGAAGTCAATAAACTACTAGTATCTACACAAATATCGATTGACATTTGTGTTTAAAAAGTGATTGAAGGCTATGCCGGTGTAATAAATTGTTAACAGTTTTAAATTATAAATACGGCTGCGTATACAGGGTGAATCAATGATACAATCAACTTTATCGGCTCCTTAATCTCTTAATCGCTTAATATGATGAACGTATCGCTCATGTGAAAAAGTGAATTACGTTTTTTGTTCATTAATTTTTATATATTTATAATGAGAAATAGTTAAACAAAAATGTATTTTTGACAGAAATATATATGTAAGACGCAGCTTTTTATCGGCTTTTTGTTTGTTGTATATAGAATGATTAAGAGGGGAAAAAAATAAAGACAAAATTTCGATCGACTTTCTGAAATATACCTTCTTTTGCATATTTTCCTGTTATTTCACTGAGACCCATAAGGAAATTTAATCTGTGTTTTTTCCCTCTAAGTTTCTTGTGGATCTGATAAAAATTTAAGTCTACGATATCACACAGTGTGCGTTTTGGCTTTCAGCAGTACACATCGTGTGCGGAATTTGTTTTCGTACAGGTGTTTTTACCGTAGTTTTCCAGGTGCGACACTGTTTAATTATCTGCTGATGATGACAATCTAGTTGTCGAAATACGTATATAAAATAGGAAAATTAGTGTGGAAAGGGTTTATATATCAACCTTAAGTGATTAAGTTAATCAACCACAGGCTCCATCAAAATTACCTGAAAAATATAGTTATTGAAGTTAATTAAGTTGCTATTGTCTAAAAATTTTAAAATACACATGCTTATCATTTATAAATAAAGATTTTTTAATATACTAGAGGTACCACAAAGTAATGGATTTCGAAATATTTTTAAATAAAAAAAAATTAAAATTACCTCTTCATCCCTTTCAATGCTAATAATTTGACATACTTATTCGTTTCGATATCAATATATTACGAGGCAAACTAGAAAAAGTCCACCTGGCTATGATAAAAACAACAAATTTTGCGTTGCCTGGAAACGTTCAATAATAACAACGTTTTTCTACTTAATGTCAAATTTGACTTTAATTCAATTCAACTATTATTTTGTGCGTAAAAAAACTTGTTTTATGAAATTCGAATTTTGTGTGCCATTACTTGACCAAGAAATATAAAATATTACTACACCTAATGAATACACATTTGCCTACTCCTATGATGCTTAATACGATTTTGCCTTAAAATTTTCACTTGTTTAGAAGTTATTTTGTGAAATTATTAACAGTAATTGTAGTGATAATTATACACTGCCTTATTCTATTTGTAATATTTACATTTTTTTAAACACGCGCCAACATTTTATATTGCTTTTATGTAGCTGGTGACATAAAGTGAAAAAATACTACAACATAGTAAGTATAATAAAGTAGCGTCAGATAAAATATTTATAATAATAAATTTTAAACCAACGAAAGTTGCTTTATAGTCATTTCTTTGGACATAAGTATTTATTTAACGAGACAGGTTAATTTTGGTACTGGGCGAGTTTCTCATTCCATGAGATTTACTTGACAGAAACATTAGTCTTGGATGTTTCTACAAATGTCCCTTTTTAGAACTACATCAAGAAACGTCCGACCTGGATTACCTTTATCTCAGTTCACCCTGCTATGTTTTTTTATATGTATCGTCCTCCGTACACGGCTTTGTCTTCCCTTAGTGGTAACGAGAACGTAATTTAATTGTGCAGCAACCTAATTAACGCGCCGTTCCTTAGCAGGTTTATTTCTTTCGTTCAAAATACCGCGCAGATCTGAGACGATAAGAAGCAGAGGTTGTAATTTAATTATGCATGTTTCTTTATTGTTACTATTACTTTTAAAACAATGTCTATTTTTAACGAAATTCACTAAAATTTTTTGAATCCGTACTTCATTGGTGAGATTTTATTATGATTTTATAAATAATGAAGTTCAATGATGTCAATTATAATAATATTGTATATGTAAGTCTTTGCATTTCTTACTGGTTTAACGCTAATTACAGTTTACAATGGTTTTGTTAATTTAGGAAACCATTCTCTTTAATTTACAAGCCTTGATTTGTTTGTTGGATGCATTCATGCAACTAAATGCATTACGCACATAATCGAACTTCTTTGTAATATCAAACTTGAAAATAAAATAAATATTGTAGATTCCCACTTGCTTCTTTTTTCATTGAAAAAAATTCGTCTACTACGGAATGATATTTACTTCTGACTCTTTTATATAAAGCGCAATGGTTGGAACTTTACGAGGGTAGCCGTTCATATTTCGGGAATAGCAAACGAAAAAAAAAATTTTTTATCGAAAATAGTTTTCTTGATTTTCAAAATATTCTCCTTGAAAATCAATGCTTTTTGGCATTCGTTTAAACCAATTCGAAAAGCATTGCCGCCACTGTGAAGGCGCCATCTCCAAAATATGAGTTTCGAATGCCTCTTCCGGCGTAGAAAACCGTTGAACATGAAGTTTATTCTTCACGTGTGGGAAGAAAAAAAAATCACAGGGTGCTAGATCAGGGTTGTACGACGGATGGCTTATCAATTTAACGTTTTACCCGGTCAAATACTCAATTGTTCGAACCGATCTGTGAGAGCTCGTATTGTCATGGTGGAGAATGATCTGTCGTTTTTGGTTTGTTTTGCTTATTCCTTCAAAAACTTTGGCAATCAAACAGTTGTGTGTTATTCAGAATTTACCGTTCTACAACTTTATAAAGGCGCAGTTGAAACGTGAACAGTTTTTCCGGAAAAACAGGCGATCATTTGTTTAGATGTGGTTTGAGCACGAACAATTTTTGTTGGTTTTGGCTCATCTGTCGGGCTCATACGTATAGATCCAAGATTCATCACCTGTGACGACTTTACATGTGTTCTTTGAAACACCGCCCTTGTATTTTTTGTGCATTTCTTGGCACCAGTCGAAGCGAGTCCTTTTTTGAGCGGTTGCCAAATTATGTGGTACCCAACGTGAACATAGCTTCTTAACGGTGTAAATTTTCATCCAGGAGCTTATGCACGCTGGTGTTACTAATACTTAGAGATACCTTAATCTCACGGTATGTAATATAACGGTCTTAGATTATCAATTCAGACACTGCATTAATATTTTCCGACACAACACCATTTGTGGGACGACCTTCAACAAATTTACCGTCCAAAGAACGTCCATGTTTGAATTCACTATACCAACGATATGCTGTAGTTTTCGATGGTGCTTCATCACCATATAAACAATTCAAGTCGTCGATGCATTCTTGCTGAGATAATCCACGCCGAAAGTTATGAAAAATAATTGCACGAAATGTTCGCGAGTTAATTCCTTTTTTTCGCTGACATAAAATTTTCAAGTTACTGCAAACAATAGAAATAGCGACCGGATAATAAACCTGTCAAGGAAAATATATTGTCAAAAATTCACGATGTAATCATCTCATCGGAAGCAACACTAACAGTGTTGCTAATTCCCGAAATATAAACAGCTACCCTCGTATAATTTTATTTCTGTGAGATGCCAAAGAGAAAACTTTTCCTTCAAAATAGGAACTGGGAAGTTAAATAATGATCGAATACTTCAGAGACTATAAGATGCAATAGTGCCAAAGCCTTGAAGAGGCTTGCGAAGAATGTGCATTGTCTAACAAAATGTCAACGTGGGTAGAAATAAGAAATTCCAAAATTCGCCAGAAGGCATACCTCGATAGGTTAGATTCTGTTCGTACCAGTGATGACAAAATACAAGCTGTTTTCTCGTGCCTGGAGATTAATCGACATCATAAGATTTATGAGTTAACTGAGAGAGAAAACTGGCGCATAATAATATCGGGCATAAATGGTATCAAAATAAGTTTCGGAAGGAAATGATAAAAATGCAAAAATCACTTCGATATGGCATTACTGGTACCGACACGAAACATTGTATGAGGAAATACTCTTTGTACCATACACTTGATAGCACAATGAAGTGATAATGTTAAGAATACACGTCTATTAGTTTTTAGACTTTAAGAAAGTTTTTCTCTGAGTAGTCGTGTTCGCCCTCTTCCGGTTCGTTCCATCTCAACCGAATCCCCGAACAAATGAATCTCCTAAGCAGCGCTATCTTATTTTCAACGACGTATCTTTGAGCTACCTAAATTTACGAAAATGTTAAATATATATATATAACAATATATAAAACTTTTTTTACATTAAGACTCTAATTAATCTTTAACGTTTTCTATTTACTTACACAAAATAACATTACGTACGTATTATACTTCAACGTAGATCTCGTTTCTATTAATTTGCTCCATTAATATTTATATATTTTACATAACCTCCAACATTTTGAAGTTGAGTGTACATCTTGGTTCTCAACGGTATACATCGCGTACGGAATTTGTTGTCGTACAGATGTTTTTCGCCATGGCTTACCAGGTGCGACACTTTGCAATTATCTGCTGATGATGACAACTTAGTTGTCGAAATTCGTGTACAGAATTACAAAAGTTAATGTGAAAAAGGGATATATATCAACCTTATTGATTAACTCCAACATTTTATTCATTCTTTATTTCCTTTAAAATAATAAACACAACAAGCAAAAAAAATTATATATTTTTTTATGAACAAAATTATATCTGTTGTCAAAACTTAATATATAGTTGAAAATGCAAAACTATACATGTTACAGATAATTCCTATTTTTTATTAGAATTTATTTTAGTTAATTTGTACTACAGCTGAACATAATGCGTTTTTCGTAGATCCACCTTTCAAAATTATATCAATCTTCTTATTATTCTCTTCGTTGGTTTGAGTGGAAATGCCCGTTTTTGACAGAAGAATCTCTTTATTTAATTCATGAAACGCATACCTGGCATTTTCAGTAAAGTCAAGCATTTCCAAAATTTTAGGAAATAAGTTCATAAACTCTCATGATCTAGAGAAATAGTTTATATTTTGAAACTAAAATTATATTTAGACCAAGACGTAGACTTACCTCGCGCATTACAAAATAGTTTATTTCCTAATGTTGAAATTCTATTATTCGTTATATGTGCACAACAATTTTTAAATAATCACATTCAGATAGTATAATAACATCAAATATAAATTATTATTACAGAATTTTATGTTTAGTAACTCATCTAAATGAATTTATCAAATTAAATACATAAAACTATACCTAAATCCTCCAAGTATGTGTAAATAGTTTTATACAAAGATACTACTTGGAAATTGAAATCTATATTGGATTTATTGTAGACAATAAAAAAACAAGGTTACCCTACGTTCTTTAAAGTATAACTTTTACATTACAATAGCTTCTACTTTTATAATTTTAATTCTAGTAAAATAAAATATATATTTAATTACACAAAAATCAGGAAAAATCTTAATATACGTATATATTCGTGTATGAGGGTAGTTTGACAAGTAGTGAGAATGAAAAGAAAAACGAATTTTTTAAATACAAAATAATTTTTCCGGAAGGCTTGCAAAATACTCATTTAGGAAGATGATAAGCTCGTCATTAGACGAAAATTTCTTTCCACCTAGTGCCGCTTTCAATTTTGGAAAAAGGTGGAAGTCGGAAGGGGCTAGATCCGGCGAATAAGGCGCATGCGGTACTAATTGGAAATGCAACTCGTGGATTTTGGACATCGTGACTGTGCTGGTATGCGAGGGAGCGTTGTCTTGGTGAAACAGAATCTTTTTCTTTGCCATTCCTGGCCATTTAGCACGAATCTCAACATTTAATTTTAGTAGAAGTTCTGCATAATACTGTCCATTTATTGTGGCACCTTTCTGAAGGTAATCAATGAGCAAAATGCCCTTTGAATCCCAAAAAATTGATGCCATCACCTTCTTTGCCGATAAAGTGGTTTTCGCATTCTTTGGAGGTGCAGAACCACGTTCTAACCATTGTTTCGACTGTTGTTTAGTTTCGGCTGTACTGTAGTGTATCCAAGTTTCATCGCAAGTAGTAAATCGCCTACAAAAATCATCCGGATTCCGCTTATAAAGGTCCAAACACTCATTGGAAATGCGCAATTCTTTCGTTAAAATGTGGTGTACGCGTTCTGTTGAAATGTTTACCATGTCTGCTATCTCTCTCGCTTTGAGTCGTCGATCTTGCCTAATAATATTATGGATTTTTATAATAATTTCCTTAGAAGTCACGATTTTGGGTGCTCCAGAGCGCGCTTCATCAACACAGCTTGTTCTACCACGTTTAAATTCATTTACCCATCTACTTATTGTGGCGGATGATGGAGCAGATTCACCTAATGTTTCCCGTAGCTCATCTTTTATTTCGGTAGCTTTCATACCCTTAATTACGAAGTATTTAATCACCGCACGATACTCTGCTTTTGCCATTTTAACAAAACGACGTGTTGCTTCTTTTTCAATAAGCTGTCAAAAATAAACTAATCAACCGATTTATCTAGATATCGGAATGTAAGCATATAATAGGCAGCCTAAATTGCAGTGCATTTTTTTTACCAATTAGTGCGCCACCTATGTGTCATTCTCACTACTTGTCAAACTATGCTCGTATATGTATTACAAAATCAAATGTTGAAATTTTATTATTCGTTATATGAGGATAATAATTTTTAAATAATCGTATTCAGATACGATAATAAGATCAAATGGAAATTATAATAACAGAATTTCATATTTAATAACTCATCTAAATGAATTTATCAAATTAAATACACAAAACTGCACCTAAATCCTCCAAGTATGTATGAATAATTTTATACAAAGATACTACTTGGAAATTTAAATTTATATTGGATTTATTATAGACAATAAAGAAACAAGGTTACCCTGCGTTCTTTAAAGTATAACTTTTATATTACAATAGCTTCTACTTTTATAAATTTAATTCTAGTAAAATAAAATATATATTTAATTACACAAAAATCAGTAAATATCTTAATCCCGCGTCCTTTTATGTTTAAGGTTTCAAAATTAGTTTAAAAGCTTTAATTAAAATAAATAAAATTTTATAACCTATATTTCCATGGTCTGAAGAAATAGTTTACATTTTTAACCTAAAACTATATTTTGAGCAAGATGTGCATTTACATTTTTATATACACTGATATCGTAATTTTAAGAATTTTTATTTTCTAAGATTAGTTATGCGAGTGTAGACAGACAGTGTGTTACAACTTTCATCTCATATCGTATACTATACGAACATACCTATAAGAATATACTCTACATACCTCGTAATTGTAAAATACACAGCAATATGTGAGAAATATTCAGTCGTGATAAGGGAGAATTATTGTGTATTCCATAGACCGTAGAGCCAATTTAAATATACAGAAAATGTACTAATTTGTATATGAAATATAAACAATAGATTAATTATTATTTAATTTCTATAGAATATCTGGCATGTTTGGCTTATATATATTAATGTACCTCTAGAATATACATTTACGTATGTATACGTAATATGAATATAAACAGGTAGAAATAGAAAGACTGTTTATCAAGAGCTCTGATATGTTAATTTACGCGGTATATTATGTACATACATACATACATACACGAATTCCTACTACTCTTGTAAATAGATTCCAGAATAATGGATACCAGAAATCTATTTCAAACCGTGACAGCCAGGGTATTATCTATAGCAAATGTCATAACGGAATGATTAATGTCTCAAACCCCAAAATATATTGTTCATACGTCCACGTATGCGTTAGCTAGCTAGATTTGAATGTGCACGTTCGTTATTCGATTTTGCTCGACGTTCTGTCTCCTTTTTTGTTCTTCAAACAAAACGTTATGAATACTGCTCCTGATAAAACATAACTTAATTATAACATTGTCTTCCATCAGCTTTTTAGGAGTTCGCACTCAAACCCCGTTCATCCAACCTAGCCCTGGAGTGTAGTAATTGCGACTGATGAGGGAATGTTACGTTTGTCGAAATAATTGGGACGCACGATACTGGATTTCATTTCTTTCTCCTTTATTTGCGCCATATTTCCCGAAAACGTGAGAAACTCGTTTTCAAGCTGAAATAATACGAATTGATGTACATTTTTTTTATTGTAGCACAATTGTTATCATTGGATTCGAATCGATAACTCTAAAATACTATACTAGGTCTTCTGCTATTTCGAATACATATATTGGAAATCAGTTTAAATATTCTACTTACAATTATTAATAAAGATATGAAAAATTTTCAGTAAAAACTGAAACAGCTTACGATCTTACGAGAGAAATAAAACGCTTAAAGGCAAAAAATATTTTCTGTGGCAAGATCCAATGACTTTGAAAAACATGAAACGTTTAGAGACGGTTAAAGGAGTAGCGAGTTTCTCCGATTGGTATACTAGCTGAAGAAACTATGACTACTGAAGATTTTGTCTTCTTATACGACCATTTAAAAGTGTCTAGAATTTATAGTCTATTGATTCCCCGTTCGTTAACACAATATAAATGTTCACATACGCTATGTAGTCCTGATATAGCCCCATGCGACTTTTATCTATACCCTGAGCAACAAACACCTTAAAAGTTGTGGTTTGGTAACTTTGGTGAAATGTAGACAAATAACAATTTTTGTTCCTTTGCTGTTATTTCTTTTTAAATCAAATTAAATCTTTAGAATTACGATTCTTCAATCGTAATTCCAGATCTTGGATTAGTAATTTTGAAGACACTAAAACCCTAATGTTTAGCTTGGACAATAATATTCCTACAAACATATAAGCATTTGAGAATGCATACGCATATGTGTTATCTTTTAGAATACCTCGGGTTTCTAGAAAGAGCTTTTTTGCATCAGAAGACTGCTATACGAAATATGGTTGACATGTCAAGAAGAGTTTCGTGTCATACCTATTTCAAGAACCTAAAACTTTTAACGATTACTACATGAATGATTAATATATGAAACTTTAGTCTATGTAAAACAAAGCATTATTCTCTTCCCATGACGTGGTAAGGGAAAGCAATACACGTTGGAAGGAAAATCAGTTTCACGGCTTCTAATTTGGATAAGAAGTTGCATTGTCGACAAATAAAACTACATTTCTTTTTTCTCTCTTCATCTTGCTGTAAACTCCTTTTAACCCTATTAACATAATATCCAAAGACATTTATGCCTTTTTATTGAAGATACAACCTATTGGTAATTTATCCACACTACTTTAAGACATCCAGACTTTTTTTGCCAATATCTAACAACTTTCTTATCTCATAGTAGAGTACAGCAATATCGTGAATCTTTCCTTCGTGGAGTTTCTTCCCATACACTTATCATTTCTTAATACATATGCTTTTCTAGGAAGTGAGCGAAAAAAAGGAGTTTCATATACATTGAAAATATCTTTTAGAGCATAGTTCATCATTATTTTCTGTTTGTAATCCTATAGATTTTGCAAATTTACATGAACAGATTCACATGCCTTTAAAGCAAATTTCATGACTTTAATAAAATTTTTCCAACCAGTGATTTGAAGCTTAGAAGTCAGTTAGTTTCAAACTTTAAGTTATTTTCACTACTTTCTCTTTGTATCTATATTCTTGTATCGTAACTTAGTGAACCAAATAAATTTGTTAAAACCGGCAATTTTTGGAAATGTTGTTTTTCACTCTGTTTCCATTGGTCTCGAAATGTTCACTTTCATTTTTCAGTATATAGCTAACCTGCATTTCTTCATCAAACTTTTCGCGAGTTTCTGGACACTTAAAATAGATTGTTCACCAGTTGCAATTAAATATAATTCTATCTTGAATATATAAATGCCTTTCTTTCCCGGAATACTTGTTGACACTATAAGAAATGAATACAAAGTAAGACTGTGTAATATGTAACTACACATCCATCATTTAATTTCTGTTAGCACACACAGAAGATTTTGCATTGATTGTGTTTCTAGGAATTTAAATTTACATTTAACAGCCAGTCGAAAAAAAACAGGGTACACAATCAGAACATTAGAAACACTTAAAGATATTCTACTTTAACAAATATAATCTGAAGATTGTACTTAATTTTAATTTCTAAGAACGTGTGCGCTGTCGGTTATGTTAAAGGTGGTAGTAACTGTAGCGTTTTATTCCAACTTACAACAACGTCGGTGTTGATGTAAAAAAGAAATTATAATCTTTTCACCTCCACCTTTATTTTAGATTATTCAGAGGTTTAATAATTTCACATGAAAAACACCGAGGTAACAAATGAGTCCACTATTTGCTTGACATCACGGATATGAGTTCTGTATACGTATACACAAAAACTTCCATAACAAATAACCAATATGGCTTTCGGCTGGGCAGGTCAACTGGTAGTGTTCTTTTGCTGTTTAACATTTTACAACTAAATTATTGGAATGTTTAAATAAACTTCTCCATTATAGTATTTACGAAGTAGCAGAGAAATGTGTGAAATCATTCTTGTGTAACAGATGTCCGTACGTCAGCATTAATAATAGTAGAAAATAAAACACCTTCTTGAAGAATTATTAATTTCTGTTATTCTATCGCTAATTAAATTCACAGAAATTAATTACAAATTTCTACGCTGGAGAAGGACTCGAACCATTATCTGCCGTTTTCTAGACGGCTGCCCTACCAAAGCTACCAGGCAATATAAGTTCGAGGGTTCGAGAGGTTCGAGTCCGTCTCTGGCGCAGAAATTTTTTAATAATTTCTATGAATTTAATTTACAATGGAATAGCAGAAAATAATAATTACTAATTTTCCATCGTAACCAAGCTTAGACATACGGTAAACAAACCGCTTTGACACATTAGTGATTTTGTTTTTGCGTCATATACTTTTGGTTGTGTGAAAATGTCTAATTTTGTGCCAAATAATCGTCATTTGCGGGAAGTGTTACTTTTGTTCTTTCATTCGAAGAAAGCGGCGGCTGAAGCTCATCGAGAACTCCAAAAAGTTTACGGAGATGCTGTTCTAAGTGAAACAACGTGCCGTGATTGGTTCCGTCGCTTGAAAGACAGTGATTTCGATGTTGACGACCGTTCGCGTGAAGGAAGACCAAAAACCTTCGAAGACGCTGAATTGGAGGCATTGTTCGATGAGGATCCGTGCCAAATGCAAAAAGAGCTTGCTTCAGCATTAAGAGTTACCCGCCAAGCCATTTTCCAAGCGATTGCATGCGTTGGGAAAGATTTAAAAACAAGGAACTTGGGTTCCTTATGATTTGAAGCCAAGAGACGTTGAGCGTCGTTTTTTCGCTTGTGAACAACTGCTCCAGCGGCAAAAAAAGGAAGGGTTTTCTTCTTCTCATCGTTACGGGTGATGAAAAATGGATTCATTACAGCAACCCAAAGAAAACAAAATCATGGGGATTGCCCGGTCATGCTTCTACGTTGTCGGTTCGGCCGAATATTCACGCTGCGAAGATTTTGCTTTGTATTTGGTCAGAAGCAAGTAACAAATTCTTGTTTAAGTTAGTGAACAACTAAGTTAATGCACCTACATTTTTGTTGTTCCGAGAGCGAGAACGAATATTATCTATAAAGCATATCTTTTACAACTCATATCAATAACGTGATCTGTTACGGAGTGTGGCAATTAAATAACGAGACTGGTGTAAGAAATGTTATTTATTGCAAATAAACTTTTATTTTACTTTTATCCTCTTCGACATACTTTCCTCCCCTCTCTATACACCGCTGTATAAGTGTCTTATATTGTTCAAAACAATGCTGCAGTTCACCGATTGTCAGCCTCTTCAACAACTACGTTTTTACTTTTACATCTAGACTGAAAACGTGTTTCCTTTAATGCACTCTTCATTTTTAGGAACATATAGAAGTCATATGGTGCGAGATCTGGCGAATACGAAGGATGATCAAGTACACCAATGTGTTTGTCCGCTAAAAATAGCTTTACAACTAGGGCACTGCTAGCTGATGTGATATCCTGGTGCAGAATCCACGAATCGTTCTTTCACAAATCCAGTCTATTCTTCCTTACTCTTTCCCCCAGCTTCATTAGAACTTCTTCGTAGTATTTTTGATTAACTGTTCGACCCTTGGCTAACCATGATAACACCATCGATATTGAAAAAAACGATCAGCATTTTTTCTGTCTTGACGTGACATAACATTGTCACCAAACACCTCCTTTAACATTTGTGAACATTCTGTTGGCGATTTTTTTAGTTCGACAAGGAATATTAGGTTAATTTGCTGCTCGATTTTTATGTCAATCATTATCATGCCACTATAAAGTATAGTGTCCTCTACAATTAAAGCTCGAGAGTAAGCTAAAGCAGACAGAGAGATGAAACTACGGGTTGTTGCTTGAGAAGTAGCAAGGTCAATGTCATTTCAATTACAGCCCCGCCCGACGCGGCTGCTTGGCGGAAGAGCGCAGTCTCCTTATTTAATTGCTGTACCTCGTATGTGTGTTACAGTTAATTTTGTCTGTTTTAAATATTTGTACTAACGGAGAAATTATAATTTAGATTATGTGTATACAAATATTTAATTTCAGCTTTGGATGCTTATGTTAATTTCTTTTTTTTCTATAAGCACTGTATGTACGCTGTTTATATTGTCCTATTAAGTAAAAATTTTGTTGGGCAAAAATCATATTATTAAAAACTTACTTTCTGAGCTTACGATAGTCACCAATCAATTTTTTAAAACCTCTCTAAATGATATTGAAAACATTTTCATGTCTTCCATCTTTATGACGTTACCTCGTTATTCGTCAAATCTTATTTTTATCAGTTTAATTTAAATTATCGTACGGAGTGTGTTTTCGTACAGGTATTTTTCGCCGTGGTTTACCAGGTGCGACATTTTGCGGTTATCTGCTGATGATGACAACTTGGTTGTCGAAATGCGTATACAGAATTACAAAAGTTAATGTGGAAAGGGGTTATATATCAACCTTAGTGATTAAGTTAATCAACCACAGGTTCCATCAACTTCAATTTCAACTTAAATTGTCGTATTTTTCTCCGTATTTGAAAATTCTCACATTCTGATATATTCCAGTTTCAGCTAAATTCGTTGCCTCGAAAATATTTCGCTTTTATTACCGAAATACGTGTATATCTCTCAAATTAATTTCTGCTGCGAAATTCCCTGCTACCAAATCGAAAAGAATTAATTCGAAATAACTAACGAGGTATTTAACGAGAAGCAAAAATAGATATTACTCTTAATATATTTTTTGCTTAATTTTCTACCATTATTTCACCATATGAAGTGGAAAAGAGAAAATAAAATCTCATCTGAGTAGCTGCAAATTTTACTGCTATTTTCCACATCACAAATTTAGAGTTCTCAGACCCTCGAAAAATATCATTAGCCCGGAATTTATAAATATTCAATTTACAGGGGCGCGACGGTGACAGTCTTGTTTTCACTCGACGTGATTTATCTGAACGTAGAGAACGGAGAGAGCTCAAAGACCCACACCAACCCGCACGAACAAGGTTGTCAGGCAGGATCAAATCACCCTCCATTAAATATCGTTACTTGTTTTTCTCAGCCAGGGTGCCTTGCATTCTTTTTGAGCTGTGCTCAATTAAAATTATTTCATAATATAAAGAATATTTTTCATGAAATATGTATTACATAGGATGTAATTATTTTGATACACTTCGTTATTTAAAATTTTGAATTCGTTAGTATTGGAATTACATAAAAGACGTAACAGAGATTTAGATTTTGATTTTAAGTTTATTAAAATAGTGGTGACCTACGATTCAGGCATATACCAGGTTGTTCAATAAGTTTTGGCGTTCAATAAGAAAAACACTGTTTTATGGTTTAAAATACATTTATTTATTTGCATATAAGTTCTCTCAACTTCAATGCATTTGTCCCAATGATCTTCTAATTTATGGATTCTATCTCTGAAGTGAGAATCCGGAAGACTAAATATCATTTTCCACGCATGAATTTTTTGAGATGTGAAAACAACCAGAAGTCCGAGGGAGCTAAACCTGGCGAATAGAGTGGATGTTGTAACAATTCGTACCTTAATTCACTGATTTTTGCGATGGTTTTTTGAGCTGTGTGAGAGGGTACGTTGTCTTGATGAAATAAATTTTTTTCTTCTGTAAACCAGGTCCCTTCTCACGAATTTTTACATTCGGCTGGTCCAAAAAGTTACAATAATAATCTGAGTTTATTTTTTACCAGTTTGAAGGTAATCCATGAACAAAATTACTTTTGCATCCCAAAAAACATTCTAACACCTTTTTGACCCATTCCTGGACCCTAGCTCGAAGTACAGGGTTCACGCTACTCCTTAGCCTCTTGTTTTGATTTACAATCATAGTAGTAGACCCTAGTCTCAGCCATAGTGATGAAACAACCCACCAAATCGTGTTTATTTTTTCTGAAACGTTTCAAATAGTGCCGCGAAAGTTGCATTAACATTCTATTTTTTCACACAGCTATCTGACGCCTAAAATTTCAGCCAAAATATTGCTCGTGAGATGCATAGGACTTCTACTAAGTCTCTTTCAGTTAATCGATGAACTTCCAAAACTATATCCTGTATTATTGCAACGATTTTTGGTGTCGATACACTTTTTGGACGTCCTTCACGTAGATCGCCTTCAAGAATTGTATGACCATGTTTAATTTCAAAAACCCATCTTTCTACTATTCTAACGGAAGGTGAAGAGTCCTCATACACTTTTAACAGTCGTTCATGAATATGTTTTGGTGTTGCACCTTCCAAAAATAACAATTTCATCACTGCATGTTCAATATTTTCTATTGCAAAAAAATACTGTGGCAGTCAATTTTGAACACTTGTAAATATACGAATTAGAAAATATAAAATGAGAAAATTTCACTCGTGTTCATAAAAAAGTAGTACAATTTTTAGAAAAATAAAATGACTATTCTAATAGAACGACAAAACTTATTGAACAACCTGGTCAAATGCGAAAGTATACAATAAATAAGAAAATAAAATGATAAATAATACATAAAATTACATAATAAAATAAAAATGCAATAATAGTAAATAAAAAAATTATCGATAAAAATATTTAAAACTTCACGAAAACATTTTTCTGGCAGGTAATTCTATAATTTTATTTAATGTTAATTCATCAAGTCTCTGACTTTATATTTTCTGTGGTAGGGTACCATATACACTCCGCGCAACATGAATAAGACCAACTGCATATATGACATTTGTAGTTGGTATAAACATGGTAGCCCGCTGGAATTGTTATTTTCGAAAATAAGAGGGTTGATAAAAAGATGTATGTAGGTACCAAATATAATTTTTGTAAAAGTCAGTGCAAATGTACGTTACTAATGACAATAAGTAGAGTAATTAAACGCCACTTGAATACGACCAATCTACAAAATAAAAGATTCGTTTGCAATAACAAAATACTTTATTGTTCAATAATGAGTACTTTTGCCATTATTTCTTATAACCTCAAATAGTCGGGATGGAATGGAATTATACAGGGTTCTCAAGTAGTCAACGGGAAGTTCCGCCCAACTTCGTTTCAGCGCCTGCTCTAGTTCGTCAGCGCAACTGAATTGGGTAGCATTGGAGTACAATTTACGCGACAACCATCCCCAAACATTTTCTATGATGTTCAGGTCGGGGGAGAGCGATGGCCAATCGAGAACCTCCATGCCTTGTTCTTGAAACCAGCGTCGAACAATGCGCGCGGTGTGAATATTGGCATTATCCTGTTGGAAAATAAATGGCCCACCTGCCATAACGTTGGAAAATTTGTCTTTCACCTGTTGCAGCAGCTGGACGTACTTTTCCGAATTCTGTCTGCCCTTCACTATTACTAAATCAACAGGTCCGTTATAGGAAATAGCTCCCCATACCATGACTGAACCAACATCGGCTCGCCTTCGTGACTGAATCACTTCATCTTTACGTAAATCGTGGAAATACTAAGAAAACCCATCCGGGCCATCTAAATTAAACTTCTTCTCGTCACTGAAATTAACAGTTTGCCATTCTCTTGTCCACCCCATTTTTGCTTGAGCAAACTGAAGACGTGCAGTGCGCTGAAATTCCCTTAAAGGAGGCCGTCGTTTAATTTTCAAACGTTTTAAATGCGGACAGGTCTTCAGTAACTTCTGTACAGTTCTTACCGATGCATTCGTTCCAACGTTATTCGCGATTTGTCTTGCCGTTAATGCCGAATTCGATGCTTCGCGTAATATGGCTCGACGTTCTCTCTTAGTTGTAACGGATGTTGTTCGCCCTTTAAAACGTTTTCCATAATTCTCGGGATCCCTAATAAAATTGTTCACAACCTGGTGTGATCGACTTATTTTCTTTGCAGTAGCCCTTGAGGAATACCCTTCTTGATGGAACGCTTTAATTTTTCCAATTTCTTCCATACTTAAGCACTTCTGTCGTCCCATCGTTGCACAATACCCCTAATTACAGATGTTTGTTTATCCGGATACACGTTGTAACTCGACACTCATCCGGTAGCTTACTATTAAATACTGGTCGTATCCAACCGGCGCGGTGCATTTTATATGTATGTGGTACTTACGTCACCCAATGCATAACGTTAGGCACTATTGCGCAATAATGCGTATTATTTGCCATATCATACCATTACAAACTTGCATTGTATTTTTAGTAAATGAATTGTTTTTCAAACCACCGAAAGCTTGCAACAAGTCGGGTGGTCCTATTCATATTGCGCGGAGTGTATATGTTTTTAGTGCGCGTGTCATAACTATCGAAATCACTTTCGGTATTATATTTATTCTTTTCAGTGTGCATAAATCTCAAAAAAGCTGGAATGCAAATGGATGAAAGTTTGAGCATTTGTTGCTCTTTAAATAAATTTTTACATAATGAATGAGGACCTCTGTTGCATAATAATCCCACCGCAGCACCATGTGTCAATCTTCGCCACCGCGTGTGTTGCAATTGCCCCCATTCTCCATATTGTATATATCGCACTTGGGCTTTCAACATGTTAACATATTTGCCAGTATTTGAAAAACGTCTATATCGTTGCATATATTTGAAACTTAAGCCTTTTATATCAGTTGACCAGCATGGATTCGTCATCAAGCGTTCAACTACAACTAATCTGACTGTCTTGATTCAGTACCATTGTCAGCATTTGGATGACGGAGTTCAGGTGGACGTTATTTACACAGAATTGACTAAGATCTTCAATCGTATTGATCATCGAATACATTTCTCAATAAATTGTAAAATGTGGGGTTTATCCCATCATTAATATCACTTATTTCTTCTTATCTGATGGAAAGAATTATGCTTCTGACTTGGGTCATCATTCGAATCACTTTGTTCCTACCTTGGACGTGTCCATCAGGATACGAGCTTGGAATCCTTGCTTTTCCGGATATTCATGAATTATCTTCGTAATGAGGTTCGACGCCACAAGTTATTATTTTTAACCACTGAAGTTTGATATATAATATTTCCACATTAATTTTCGTATTCTGTATACGTATTTCGACAACTAAGTTGTCATGATCATCAGATAATTAAACAGTGTCGCACCTGGAAAACTACGGCAAAATATCCGTACGAAATAAATTCCGCACACAAACGTACCGTTGAAAACCAAAGCGCACATTGTATATCATAGAGTATGCACGAAACAAATTCCGTACAGGTCTACGGTACAGATCGTGTACGGAATTTGTTACGTGCGGGTTTTTGCCGTAGATTTCCATGTGCGACACTGTTTAATTATTTGCCGATGATGACAACTTAGTTGTCGAAAAACGTATATAGAATACGAAAATTAATGTGGAAAGGGGTTATATATCATATATCATATTCATGTTGAAACAGAAAGGTCGAGTTTAATAACATCTATATTCTTGTTGATATTTTGCAGAAGCGTGTTTAAGCATATCAAATTGATTTTAATTAATAAAATTTAATTTTTTTAAAAATTGAGTTTCAAAAATTTCAATCATCAGATCATATAAGTACATACAAAAACAGAATACATCATCTTAAAATTTAACTTCTACGTAAGAGAAAGAGAAGCTTGAAACAAATAAAGAAATTAAATGGAAAGCTAACCTTGCAAAATATGGTACTTAATTGAATTACGTATATATGATTCACATTCAGAACAGTAAGCAAAAGATAAACGATAGTTTAATACAACAAAAACAAAACAGGCAATCAGGATCAGGGGTGAACTACACGCCGTGAAGAGTTAAGACCAAAGAAAATACCGTTATCTCCTTTAGGAGTTTGATTACATTTTCAAATTTTGCCCTCATATTCCACTAAACGTTATAACAATTGTCTGATCTCTAATCTACAACTACCATTAATTTCCATGGGTTCGCTCGAGGAAAGGGCTCCGAACGGGGTACGTAGACCGCTTTCTCGTTGTGATGCAAATTTATTAATTTTGATGTATAGTAATTAAATGATATTAAACAGCGGGAGACCCGATAAAATTTTGACACATTTACCAAGAGAAAGTGTATGAGCTCCATTTTGTGCACATATCCATAGCCTTGCGTGCCCGCGTGCTTGTGTACGTAATTTAGGAAAAGGTCAGGCCTTTCGGGAAATTTATGAATCTACTTTACGTATTGAGAATTAAACGTTGTATATTTCTGCTTCGAGCGAATTGGAAGTTAATTATATTTGCCAAACAATCTCTTCATGATAACTTTGAGATTTTAGAAACGATAAAAGTGAGATTCCATTATAAATTTAACATACATAATTTCAAAATAAAAAATTTAAATGATTTGTTTGAACAGTAGAAAATTCGTATTCCGTTAGAGCTATTATTTATTGAAGTATGCAGTGTGCGTTTTGGCTTTCAACAGTACAGACTGTGTGCGGAATTTGCTTTCGTACGGGTATTTTTGTCGTAGTTTTCCAGGTGCGACACTGCTTAATTATCTGCTGATGATCACAACTTAGTTGTCGAAATACGTATACAGAATACAAAAATTAATATGGAAAGGGGTTATATATCAACCTTCAGTGATTAAATTGAATACATATCTATTCCGTACAGTTTCTTTCTTTATTATAAAACTTTCTACATATCTGACTATAGTGTATGTCAAAAGTCAAAAACGTCTTTCAGCATTACGATACGATGACACTTATTTTTTTTAAGTCTATACTCACAAGAAACCCTTCTCCTACTCTCCAAGTTTTTTGAGCTACTTTTAGCACCCTGAAAGTCAACAAAGCATTGTTGAAGGCAGGTACGGGCAACCTATGACATGTTGTGAGCCAAACTTTAATGTGCAAATACGTTCACGGGCCACGTTTAAAAGTAGTGCAATTTAAAGTAGTGTTCATAATTTTTAGCGATAGATGTCAGACATGAAATAATACGACAATATCTCGCGGGCCGGATCAAATCTATAGTGGGCCGGTTGTTCCCCACATATGTATGGTTTAAGGTAAAAATACGGGCGTTTTTTTATTTCACTATCTATCACAGTGAACTGAGCGTTACAGCTAACTCACAGCTTCCCTTGCACATACTATGAAGCTCTTCAAAACATTTTATTTTGACTAAAAACTTTATTTTTTCAAAAGTGTAAACTCGTAAAACTTCGTATTTTTCAAAAGCTGTCGTATATTAACAAACTCGGGCGACCGACATTTTCGAATGACCTAAAAATAATTTCTATATCAAGATTTATCTAACTCTTCTGACTTCATCCTGAGAGAAAAAAAATTGAAAGTTTTTTACCATATACCCCTACATGCAACATATTTATCTGTCCGAAAGTCAAAATGCTTTTCGGAGGAGTCCCTTTCAATCCCTTAAAAGTAAAATCGAACAACTCTCCCAAAATCTTCTTTAATTGTTTTCAGCAATGAACTGGTCTTCTAATTTCATTATGCCGCTCATACGCAATTAGTGTGTTTATCTATCTATACATCTAATTTGAAATTATATACCTATCGAGTTAGCTATAGTAATTAATATATTCACGGTTCATCTGAGGATATGATGACATGGGATCAATTGAAATTGTGATTAGGTTCGTATGAAAGAAACTTAATCAATTAATGCTTACATTTTTCACATACCATTACACACATATAACTTGGGAAAATCTATGTAAAATTTTTTAAGTATGTCTTGTTTTATTCGTAATATTTATAATTTTTTATAGATTCCGAATCTGGACTATAATCAACACAAAAAAATGAATCAGTGTATTATTTGTGCATTGGCGTCATCTCTGTTTGATCAGGACCGATATTTGTTTCGCTTTTTTCAAGTTAAAATTCTCGTAGCTCCCTTAAATGCACTCAAAATCAATTCTTCGTCGGTATTTTGACAATGCGAATGATTTATGGAAATGATAATGCAGAGTAATTAGAGAAATATACGTATGAAAGTCAAAACAGTTATATTACTTTAAAAACATATAATAATAATAATAATATTCTTTAGTTGTCCAACAGTCAAAGACCAATTACAGGACAAAAATAAATAAAAATACATTGAAAAAATAAAAATAATAACTAGGTAATATATAACTAAGTAATATATATATATATATATATATATATATATATATATATATATAAGGAAAAAAAAAGATCTACAACTAATTCTAAACAATCACAGAAAGAAATCAAAATATATACATCAGGACGGCACAAGAATCAATCACCATCAGTGGGATTATCGGAAAAGATTCACAAACAAAGCATTGGCATTCCTACTCATATGCGCCAGAGGAACTTTATACAACACATTTGTTCTAGATCTAGGGACCGAAAATGTATCATTAGATCTATTCGATTCACGAGCCACACGAAAATGTACCTGCGACAAAATGGATGAGGCGCCAATAGTATCAGTAACAAGCTTTATTAAGAACTTGGCACTAAGAACCTCACGCCTCTCTGCAAGTGAATGAAACTGAAAATCACGAAGCAAGCTGGTGTAGTCAACACCACAAGGAGGATACATGCCACTCACTTTGAATGCCAGATATTTTAAAAACCTCCTCTGGACTCTCTCAAGCTGGAGATGTAAATATACATAATGTGGGTACCAAACAATGGCAGCATATTCAAGTTTGGAGCAAACAAACGTGTAAAATAATAGTCGGAGAGTAAAAGTGAGTATAAAGTGATATCGTGCATATAAACGTCATTTTCTGAATACAACGCAATTAATGAAAATTACTGCTTAAAAAGCATATACGTATATAGACTTTCTGGGATACAATTTCATGAGTTGAATTGTAATTTATGTCTGATTGACGATGTGTTATCAAAGTTGCTTACACCTCCTAAAATTATAAATAAAATGTAGGCATATATCTCTGAATCTGCTCCAGATCACGACGATGAGAAAAATAGTAGAAATACCAACTGATGCGAGTTCCAGATGAGATCGGACCAAACAAAAGTATAACGTTTTAAGGACAGACATATTTGTAAACGTTTCGCCATTTGTAAAGACACTATAACAGAGTAAGTGTAACCAAAACGTCCTATATGGTAAATTTCCAATTTGTCAACACAGAAAAAAAATTATAGTATTTATGGATAAAGAGCATGTAACTTATTTTGGTTCAAATTTGGATAGAAGAAGAAATCTAAGGCTTTGCATATACGTTGACTTAATAGGAAGAGCAATGTTACGCCACCCAACATTCGAATCCTTTTGCGAGAGTAAGCAAACTATTAAACGAAATGTTACTTTTAGTTATTTCATGTTGAGTTATGGTCACGACATACAACACCCTTACGTATATAATCCCACCCGCAACAAACTTATACCTGTTTCAGTGCAACAACGGCACCAGTGGCAGTAGTTAAGTCCTGAAGATATTTCATTTAAGTGAAGACGAAACGTTGACAGCACAAATACTGAGGATGCGATTTCAGCTCGGAAGCTGAGATGAAGTATCCATGGACAACGAGCGCAGAAATCTACAAACCAGAAGTGCTATTTTTACTTGACGCAAACCACGTGGTTTCAGACAATATTATAAACGATAGTTATTCAAAACTTTTCGATGAATTTTAATGGAAACTGTGGTTGATTAAATTAATCAATTAAGGTTAATACAATCCCTTTCTAAAATAATTTGTGTTTCGATAATTAAGTTGTCATCATCAGCAGACAATTAATCACAGTATCGCACTTAGAACCACGCACAAGCCCAAAATCCTCATCAAACTTACACGTATATGAAAATTATATATTTTGGAAAGTCGTTCTATTAATTGTAATTAATTAAAAGTTATCGTCTAATAGAACAAAGTCATATCTATTGGGTTGGCAACTAAGTACTTTCGGTTTTTACTGATAGAGAGCGTTGCTTTATTTTTTGTATAACGTATGTTAGTGCTGTACTTTACAGTTTGTCGCGTGATACTAGTCACATTGACGTAACTTCAGAAGCAAGTAGTGCGTGATTTTTATTAAAGCTATTAGTTGTGGGTTAATTTTAAATGGAGTGCAGAAACGAACATTTTCGACATATTTTACTCTTTTATTTCCGTAAAGGAAAGAAAGCTGCTGCGGCTCACAAAAAGATATGTGAAGTTTATGGTGCTAATTGCTTAACAGAGCGCACGTGTCAGAATTGATTTAAAAAATTCTGTTCTGGAGATTTTTCCCTCAAAGATGAGCAACGTTCTGGTCGGCCTACTGAAGTTGATGATGACCAAATCAAAGTCATAATTGAAGAGGATCGTCATATAACTGTTCGAGAGGTTGCGGAAAGGCTACATGTATCGCACACAACAATTAAAAGACATTTAAAATGTCTTGGGCTAGTTAAGAAGCTTGATATTTGGGTACCTCACGAATTGAAAGAAATTCATTTAACACAAAGAATCAAATTTTGCGATATGCACCTTAGACGAAATGAAACCGACCCTTTCTTAAAAAGAATCATCACTGGTGATGACAAATGGGTCCTTTACAGTAACATAGTTCGAAAACGATCATGGAGCAAACACGATAAACCAGCTCAAACCACATCAAAAACTGAATTGCATCCGAAAAAAATCATGCTATCAGTTTGGTGGGATTACAAAGGTGTTGTGTTTTTTGAGCTGCTTCCAAGGAACCAACGATAAATTCTGATGTTTACTGTCAACAATTAATAAAACTGGATGAAGCAATCAAAGAAAAATGGCCAGAATTGTCAAATCGGAGTGGTGCAGTTTTCCACCAAGATAATGCAAGGCCTCACACATCTTTGGCAACTCGTGGGAAACTATTGGAGCTTGGCTGGGAAGTGATGCCACATCCCCCATACAGCCCTGATCTAGCACCATCTGATTACCATTTATTTCGAAGTTTGCAGAATTCTTTGAATGGTAAAACTTTCACAAGTAACGATGACCTTCACTCGCACCTGGTTCAGTTTTTTGCTGATACGGACCAGAAATTTTATGAGCGCGGAATCATGCAGCTGAAGGAAAGATGGCAAAAGGTCATTGAGCAAAATGGAAAATATATAATTGATTGAAAACTATTCTTTGTTTAAAAAAAAGTGTTTTATTTTATACTACAAAACCGAAAGTAACACATGGATCAATAAGTCCCGAGACTAACCCATAGATGGCGCTCGTAGTAAACCGGTAACCACGTCTTTCTAGAGTACTAACCTTTGCTTGAAACGTGTCAAAATTTTAAGTCGATCGGACCAGAAACAGCTGAGTTATCGAGGTTGGAGTAAAGTCGTTTTGTAGTTTGTTTAAACAATGGAAAAAACCGAGTTTCGTGTTCTGATAAAACATTGTTTTTTAATGGGTAAAAACACCACGCAAGCAAAACAATGGATTGAAAAATGTTACCCGGACTCTTGTCCATCAAAAGCAACGATTTGTCGGTGGTTTGCCGAGTTTAAACGTGGTCGTACCGACACAAATGACGCGGAACGCTCGGGTAGACCTGTGGAAGCCGTTACACCGGAAAATGTGAGTGAAGTGACAAAAATTATAATGAAAGATCGTAAAGTGAAGCTCCGTGAGATTGCTGAGATGACACAGATATCATATGGAAGTGTATTTACTATCCTTCATGAAAAATTGAGCATGAAAAAGGTTTTTTCCAAGATTGCCCTCGATGGAACAAAAACAGGAACGAGTCGATGATTCAGAAAGCTGTTTATCGCTATTTACTCGCAACAAAAAAGATTTCTTGCGTCGTTACGTGACCATGGACGAAACATGGATACATCACTACACTCCAGAGTCGAAGCGGCAGTCATCTGAGTGGCGCACAGCTGGCGAAAGCCGTCCGAAACGTCCGAAAACGCAGCAGTCAGCTGGCAAAGTCCTGGCGTCAGTTTTTTGGGATACACGTGGCGTGATTTTCATTGACTACCTCGAAAAAGGTAAATCGATCAACAGTGATTATTATATTGACTTACTGGTGCTTTTGAAGGAGGAAATCGCAAAAAAACGACCGCACATGCAGAGAAAAAAAATCCTTTTTCACCAAGACAATGCACCCTGCCACAAGTCGATGAAAACAATGGCAAAATTGAACGAATTGGGTTTTGATCTGCTTCCCCACCCCCCATATTCGCCAGATTTAGCCCCCAGTGACTACTGGCTCTTTGCTGATCTTAAAAAAATGCTCCAGGGAAAAAGATTTGGCTCAAATGAGGAGGTCATCGCTGAAACTGAAGCTTATTTTGAAGCGAAAGATAAATTTTTTTATAAACATGGTATTGAAAAATTGGAAAAGCGTTGGAACCATTGTATCACCCTAAAAGGTGATTATGTTGATGAATAAAAAAAAATTTTGCAAAAAAAATGTTGTTTTCATTGTTAGTCTCGGGACTTATTGATCCATGTGTTACTTAGTTGCCAACCAAATACATACTTTGTCAGTTTACAAACCTACTATAACTCTATAGAAAAACCATATTGGTATGAAATATGAGGTGGTAGTGTCAGACCTCGAGACCTTGGCAACCTGCGATTAGTTAGGGATTTACAATGGTTTAAGAGAAACACGAACATCATCAATTGGACACTACTGTAAGAGTGTAAATTGTTGGTCTCTGGTATATATTTCGTTCGCATTCAGAAAATATTAAATTATTTTGAAGGAAACGAGACAAAATGGATCGGCTTAGTTTACTATTAATGATCATAGACCAAAAGAACTATACCAAATGAAATCATGAAAAATGAAAAGTAATTGCAACTGCGTAATCAATAAACTTCTAAAATATGAACACAAAAATTAATGAGCCGGGCTTCTAGTATTTTTCTCCACGTTTATTATCATAATTATTACGATTTGAATATGTAAAAACCGAACTCGAACGATTGAATTGGTGTTTAGTATTATTCCGTAATAAAATTTCACATCAAGCAGTTTACTAAGTTACGAACGAACTGTGCTAAGACTTAAACGAAATAAACTTTCCACAATTGACGTTAATCTCTGAAACTTTTAGCGAGTCAAGGAGGGTAGAAGAATAAGAAGTCGAAGAGGACAAGTCGTACATCATAATGTGTATTCCTCGAATTCCCGTCGTAAAGTCGGTTTTACTAATTTTCTCGAGCGTCATCAAACTCCTTAGCATGCTTGTTACTTCTTTTTTTCCCTTTCCAAGTTCTTGTTCTTAGGGGGCGATCGTGCCGCGCGAGTTTTACGTGAATACCACTCGTCAACTTGATTTCGCATTCCATACACAAGTTCGACACTCAATACCTCCGTTTCCGGCTTGTGTTCTATCGTAAATTCCTCCTAATAAATCATGAACCGTAATAGCAAACGTTATTCCAACAATTTTCGCCGTACAGACGAGGAATGCTTATTGAGATCTATCTTAGTATGCGTTTATTAAGTCGTTTTACAGTTATGTGTGAACAAATCCCTGTTATATGAGAAGAACGGTGTCTTTGAAACCAATTTTAGTAAAGGAAATTGTAACAGCTACTCTCATTCTGTATTATAATTCGGAATTTATATTCACATGAAATACCGGTAACATTTTGTAATACTAATAAAACGATCAAATGCGCATTTGTTTAAACATTAGAACATCTAAGATTTATCAACAATTTCCAATGGATAATTGCCAGTGATAGAAATTGTACCGACCTCCATTGTTATGTAAGGGATGATTCATTTGGAGGTACTTTTTTCAAAAATAAAAAGAAATAAAAATTTCAAATTTATCGTGTATTCTTTATTATCATAAAAATATAAATACATTCTTGAAATTTATTTTTTAAAAATTATTTCCTTCAAATGTAACTGAACCTAACGTGGTCTATTCTGAAGTTCTAATTTTCCATTGGGTATTTCAAATGGTATTTAGCAAATAAGGCAAGTAATGTTGGATTCCAATTGCTCAATCGTAGCTGGCTTAACCATGTAGACTATAGACTTTACGTAGGCCCAAAGGATGTCATATGATATACGCGGCCATTGCGAATAGCGCCGTCTGGATGAAACCAAATATCGTCGAGATCACGGGCTTCAATTTCAGGCAGCAAATAGCCCATTATCATAGCGTGATAACGAACGCCATTCACAGTTACGTTGCCACTTTCTTCATTTTTGAAAGCATATGGGCCGATGATTCCACTTGTCTATAAACTACACCAAACCGTGATTTTGTCTGTATGTAATGGAAGCTCTTGAACCTCTTCGGGGTTCTCTTCACTTCAAATACGACAATTGTGACTATTGACGTAGCAATTAAGCCAAAACTGGCCTTTTTGGTCGAAGTGGAATTTTTTCAAGCTTTTCAAGAGCCTAAAGACTGAAACTGTGACGATTCGAAAGTCGGCCGCTTTCAATTCTTGAACGAGTTGAATTTTGTAGATTCTCAGTCAAAGTGACATTTTTCGCAAATTTTTAGCTCTGGAAAAAGTTTACATGGTAATGAAACTTCGTCAGAAGTATTTTGATCTGGAAAAAGCTCATCAAATTTTATTTTTAAGAATAAATTTGCTTTTAAATCAATTAGTTCCATTTGGGGAAAATGGGATGCAGTTTTCTTCTTTAGGAAAATCACAAGAACGATCTTCAAATGTCCCTTTCGATATCTTTGCTGCACGAGATCATGGACCTTTATAACTTTTTTTTTAAACAAAGCAAGCTATGGTGCCTAATACTAATCAATTAATTTTTTGTTACATTTTTATTTCTTTTTCCAATATCTTTTTATTTATGCTTTTATTTTTGTTGGCTTGATTTTTTTGTTAGTCAATAGAATTAATTATAGGTTAATGCAATTACTTTTTTAAAGTTTCTATTATTACCGTTATGGTTTGGATTTTTCGCCTTCCTCAACGAGGAAGCTTTTCACTCAACCCACACATCTATAGATTTGAGCTCAAAGTGTACGGGGCTGATACCGCGGTATAAATGTATATTACTAAAATAATATTAAGTTTACAATGCTTTGCATTATTATTATTATTATTTTATATTCAATACAAAAACATAATATGATATTTTATTAAAAATCATTTTTGTATTCTGTATTTATTTGTATCTATTGGAAAATGCTACTATTGAAAAACTATTAATTATTTTTCGATATATATTTTCTACAATTTTAATTTTAAAAAAATAAAAACATTAATTAAAAGCAAACAAAAGCTAATGGGTACTATTTTCGTTCGACTGCACAAAATATACATATATTTTAATCACCATTTATTTTTCCAGTATTATGAATTTATTTACAAATTAAACTTTATTGAACAGAAATTGAAAAAAATCAATCACACTATCCATGCTGAGATTTTTTACATACATGTATGTACAAACATTTATTTGAAATATTTTTCATGGAATGGGGGGTTTACTTAATAATAAGACAAATGAATCGCAAAATTGTAATGCTTAATGGGTAATAAGTATGAAAAAGTATCTCGAACAGAATGCCCTAAGACTTGAATATGGTTAACTGCAATGTATTTTGTTTTAACTTCAGTTTCACTTCAAAATTTCATAAGTAAGTTTTCCTGTCATATTCATAACACCTGAGGCATCCTTTACGATGTTTTCAATTACAGTTTCTGCTGCTTTCATTGTCAACTTTGTTATTGTTTCTTTCTTTTCAATAGTTACCATGTTTCTCATTTTAAATAGCCCATTTCTAACGTGGTCTGTTTTCTTTTTACAGTTAATTCGCAGAACGCTTTTCATATCGATAATTCCACTAATATGATCATAATATTCTGCAGATATGTTATAGAGATGGGAAACTAGTTCTACCAAAGCGTATAAATAATATCAGTAATAAAAGTGTACTAAATGGCTTTACGTATTTTAATAGACATTGCAGTAAAAAAATTGAAAAATTTTTGTTAAAGAGAAGGAATCGATAGCGAATTGATATTTTTTGGTCCTAGTTGAATGCAAAATATCCACTGAGTTGCAAAAAATAAAGAAAAACGATAACTTTTAAAGGTAAGACCACAACACATTTCGACTGTCCAAACTCGTTCAAATTGATTTTGTCATCGACTCCGACAAAAAAGAACAACCATTTAAAGAATCTTTAAACTCGATCTAAGACTTTGAAATTCATTTAGAGTTAAATATTGTATTCCGCTTGAAACTCCTATTATTTACAGAATTTTGAATAGGTACCCAATATGCATTAGTAGCTTAAAACTCAAGTATTGTATAAAAAGAGTCTATCCAAGTGTAGATGGGGAGGCCGTTCTACATTTGCTAGATGTGGAATGAAAATTATGTTTGCTTATATACTAATCTCCTTTAAAGCCTGTCACCAAGTTTTCTTTACCAAAATATTCAGTCTTTAGCACATCTTGTACCTAGGATGTCTTCTATTTTCAACATCTCTTTTGGAGTTCTCTTCCTTTAATATAATGTTACTACTACTACAACACTTTCTTTGATTTCATTGCGTGTTTTGTTAGTTTTAATAAGAACTCAATCTAATCTTTCTGAACTTTTTCCATGTTTCAAAACAAGCTAAAAACAGTTAAATTTCTATTCAAATAACAATCGTCCTTATGATCAGACTGAACACAAATTTTGACATTTATGTATAGAAGGATTATGAAGTTTAAAACAAATAATTGTTTTATAGATGCTGCCCTCTTTCGTCGCGATCGTTAGTTACTGATCCTCCTTCACATTTTAAATCGTACCGACAAGAAAATCAAAAATACTTGAAGTTTATCTTCGAAATTTATGATATATTTATCGAGAAAGTTAACACATAATTTTTAGTAAATGTTTTTTCACGGGATTATCATAAAAAAATTGTACTTACATATGTACGAGTATATACATATAGTCAATAACAAGACACTAGATGATTTATGAATAAATTCTAAATTTTAATTTTATTTATTTAACAAATTACAAAGCATTTGTTATTCTGATAGAAAAAAAACGTTAAACACCAGGTGTACCCGAAAGCCAATAACGGTTTTTCTAACAGATGTTGCTAGGGTTAAGTATGCAATGTTATGATTTGACACATATGTCATTCTATTCTACTGAGATCAAGCTTCAAAGCCATACATGTTATATTTTGCGAAAGTAACACCGTTCTAGATTTATTCCTCTTTGAAAATGTCGAGTTTCGTGCCTGAAAAACTATATTTGCGGCACGCATTGCTTTTCTAATTTATTCAAAAAAAAAATGCCGCTGAAAGTCGTCGTTTGCTGGTAGAAACTTACGGTGAGCATACTTCAGCCATAAAAACATGTGAGGTGTAGTTTCGACAATTTAAAAGTGGGGATTTCGATGTTCAAGACAAAGAACGTTCTGGTAGATCGAAAAAGTTTGAAGATGCGAAACTACCGGAGTTATTGGATGAAGACTCAACCCAAACTCAAAAACAACTGGCATAAGTATTAAATGTGGCTCAAGAAACGATTAGCGACCGATTACGAGCAATGGAAAAAACCTAAATGATGGCAAAATAGGTGCCACATCAACTGAATGACAGGCAAATGGAAAATCGAGAAATTGTCTGTGAAGTGCTGCTTCAAAGCTATGATCAGAAGTCATTTCTGCATCGAATAGTAACCGGGGATGAAAATGGGTTTATTTCGAAAAACTTAAGCGCAAATCATGATTATCACCTGACGAAGCCAGCCCATCGACTTCAAAGTCAAGTGTTTGGTGGGATCAGAGTAGCGTGGTATATTACGAACTGTTGAAACCTGGTGAAACAGTTAATACTGATCGCTACCAACAACAAATTATCAATTTGAATCACGCATTGGTAGGAAAATGTCCAGAATGGGCCCGAAGGCACGACAAAGTGGTTTTACAGCACGATAACGCACCGTCTCATACACCAAAACCGGTCAAGGAAGCATCGAAAGCACTTGAATGGGACATAATATCGCACCCGCTGTACCAAACCTTGCCCCGTTCGACTATCACCCTTTCGCATCAATAACATACGCGTTTGCAGAGCAGCACAAACAATTTTTTTGGTATGGTATGCATATATTGCCTGAAAGATGGGAAAAATTTGTAGAATCAAATAGCCAATAGTTTAAATAATAAATTTTTCCATTTTCTTGAAAATTGTGTAGTTGTTTTTACGAAAAAGCCGATAATGACTTTCAGGTACACCTGCTATAAGGATTTCAAAAACACACTGAAACATTAGAAACAAAAAATATTATTATAATAAAAAGTATAACACATTCTAAAAATAATACACGAGTACAATAAAAAGATAAACAAAAGACGTATTCTAATGTTTCGTGTCGACCCCTTTTACTGCTATTACAGCATGCGAACGTCTTGGGATGCTTCCTACTAACTTTTTGGGTAAGTCAGCATCAATTTCTTACCAGGAATCCCCTAACGTTCTTAAAAATTATTCTTTTTTCCTCTATGTATAATTTGGACTTTTTGATCCAAAAATATCCACAAATTTGAAATCGGATTTAAATCTAGTGATTGAGGTGAACATTTCAATAATTATACTCTTTTCTGGGAAAAATTTCGTACTTCTCTTTACATTATCTTTTGTATAGTTGTCCTATTAGGGAAGAAACTTATCTTTTTGAGCGCAAATTCGTTAAGTTTTCATTAATTATTTCTTTAAAAGGACGACCACATCAATTCGACTCAAATTTTTACTGCATGCCACGAAAACACAACCCTATATCATTCAATCCGCCATCGAGCTTCATAGTTTTAATGATATGTTTATCTTTGTATAGGATAGTTTTTCCATACTTTCTTCTTTGTTTTCTCGCCAAAACAATGAAATTTGTTTTCGTCACTCCATACAACTTTTTCCCAAAACGAAATACTAAAAATTTATACTACTGAAGCACTACAATCGCAATATATATTTAATTTATTTTCTTTACGTCACGGTATATAAAACATCAATCGTAACTAATAATTATGTTCAAGGATACGTACGTATAAAATGAACGAAAACGTTATTTCAAATTCTTAAGGAAACACATTTCCTTCTACGAGAAAAATAAACCTGACGGGTTTCCTATAAATATGTATTTTTCCAAGAAAAAATATTTCGTTTGTGCTAATTAACGGGCGCTATGGAGTAGTTTGTTTTCTTAAGAAACAGATCTCTAGAAGGCAACTGGAATCGTTGCGATTAATCACTTTAAAAACATTAAGAACCAACCACTTTTTAAAATAATGACGTCCGTTTACGACGAAGCATTTTTACTATTAAAATAACAAATAGGGAATGTCGTGTTTTACTGCTTCCAACGTAAACGATTTTATTTATTTTGTTTAGTCTAAGAATTACAGAAAAGTTTATTATGTTCAACCATGGAAATAAAACTTTTCCTTAGCTGTTTAAGTGCTATATAAGTTTTTCTACCTTATTGTCATTACATAATATTTAAATACTTACGTATGTATCTATATGAAGATTTTTATTATTGTAAATGAAATGACTACCCTTGTAGTTAGGGTAGTTTGACAAGTAGTGAGAATAGAAAAGAAAAACGAATTTTTTAAATACAAAATAATTTTTATTTTTCAATATATTCTCCTAAAAGAGCAATATACATTTATTCCAACGGTGCTCCAATGCCCTTATGCCATCTCTAAAATGTGACTCCGGAAGGCTTGCAAAATACTCGTTTACGAAGATGATAAGCTCGTCGTTAGACGAAAATTTCTTTCCACCTAGTGCCGTTTTCAATTTTGGAAAAAGGTGGAAGTCGGCAGGAGCTAGATCCGGCGAATAAGACGCATACGGTACTAATTGGAAACGCAACTCGTGGATTTTGGACATCGCAACTGTGCTGGTATGCGAGGGACCGTTGTCTTTGTGAAACAGAATCTTTTTCTTTGCCATTCCTGGCCGTTTAGCACGAATCTCAACATTTAGTTTTTGTAGAAGTTCTGCATAATATTGTCCGTTTATTGTGACACCTTTCTGAAAGTAATCAATGAGCAAAGTGCCTTCGGAATCCCAAAAAATTGATGCCATCACCTTGTTTGCCGATAAAGTGGTTTTCGCTTTCTTTGGAGGTGCAAAACCACGTTCTAACCATTATTTCGACTGTTGTTTAGTTTCGGGTGTACTGTAGTGTATCCAAGTTTCATCGCAAGTAAGAAATCGCCTACAAAAATCAAGCGGATTCCGCTTATAAAGGTCCAAACACTCATTGGAAATGCGCAAACGTAGTGAACTTTTGATCTGTCGTAAGCAATCGCGGCACCCATCTTGCCGAAAGTTTGGAAAGGCCCAATTCTTTCGTTAAAATGTGGTGTACGCGTTCTGTTGAAATGTTTACCACGTCTGCTATCTCTCTCACTTTGAGTCGTCGATCTTGCGTCATAATATTATGGATTTTTATAATAATTTCCTTAGAAGTCACGATTTTGACAGCTCCAGAGCACGCTTCATCAACACAGCTTGTTCTACCACGTTTAAATTCATTTACCCATCTACTCATTGTGGCGGATGATGGAGCAGATTCACCTAATGTTTCCTGTAACTCACCTTTTATTTCGGTAGTTTTTATACCCTTAATTACGAAGTATTTAATCACCGTACGATATTCTGCTTTTTCCATTTTAACAAAACGACGTGTTTCTTCTTTTTCAATCAGCTCTCAAAAATAAACTAATCAACCGATTTATCTAACTATCGGAATGTAAACATATAAATAAGTAACCTAAATTACAGTGCATTTGTTTTACCAATTAGAGGGCCACCTATGTGTCTTTCTCACTACTTGTCAAACTATCCTGGTACTGCCTGGACTTCCTTCACTTCCTTACTTCAATTTTCATTTTGCCATAAAACGATAAAGTTTTTCATCATGGTATCATAGTACAACCTCTCATCACAATTTTCTAGTCTTTCATTGGTTTCCCTTTCTAGGATTTTCTTTTAGTCCCTTAAATATTGAAAAGTCTTTATTTGTTGTAGCTTTTCCATTTTATTTTGAATATATGTGTTTTCTGTTTTTGTTATTTCAAATTTTTAATTACAATTTATTTTGATTTCATTTCCTTCGAAACTCTATTCTATTCCATATTCCCAAATTATTACGAAATTGATTTTTATTTTGTAGAGTAACTATGTATATTATTAGTGAACGGTAACTACAAAAAATATCATTTCCATTCCTTTAATACAATACATGTACCCAATGCAAGTATATATACGAGGGAGGGTTTTAATATTCGCGGAATGAACGGATTGTAGAGGGGTGAGTAGGCGCATTGGGGGCGTGGCCTGTGCAGCGACTCATGATTAGTATAAATACGAAGTTTCATTGTTATTAGACAGTTAGTCTTTGAGCTATCGTCAACCAAGTAACATAATCAGGAGTGAAAAGTGAAATATGGAAAAAATCGAATATCGTGCCGTTATAAAGTTCCTTACCAGGCAAGGAAAATCAGTCGCGACCATAATGAATGAGATGTCATTGGTTTACGGCGACTCTTGTCCAGGAAAAACCATGGTGTACAAGTGGCATTGTTTATTTAAAAAAAGTTGAACAAATTGTACTCGAAGATGCTCGACTAAAGAAGAAACAACTCGCAGAAATGGTTGGAGTATCCGATACAACAATTTTTAAAATCCTACACGATCATCTCGGCATGTCTAAGGTCAGCGCAAGATGGGTGCCGAGAATGCTCACGCCGCCGCAAAAACAACAACGCGTAGAGTGTTCACGTGCATTTTTTGACCTCTGTCATGAAGACAAGGATGGTGTATTGAGTGGAACTGTTACTGGAGACGAAACTTGGGTTCATCATTATGAACCTGAGTCCAAACAAGACTCCATGCAGTGGCATAAAAAGGGCACAGCACCTCCCAAGAAATTTAAAGTGTCACAATCAGCTGGGAAACTCATGGCAACGGTATTTTGGGACTCGGAAGGAATATTGTTGATTGATTATAAAGATAAAGGTGTTTCTATAACCGGAGAATATTACGCTTCAATATTAGAGCGACTAAAAGAAGCCATTAAAGAGAAAAGACGGGGAAAATTGACAAAAGGTGTTCTGCTTTTGCACGATAACGCGCCCGTTCACAAGAGCCGCGTTGCGTTAGCTGCCCTGCATCTATAACCGGAGAATATTACGCTTCAATATTAGAGCGACTAAAAGAAGCCATTAAAGAGAAAAGACGGGGAAAATTGACAAAAGGTGTTCTGCTTTTGCACGATAACGCGCCCGTTCACAAGAGCCGCGTTGCGTTAGCTGCCCTGCATAAGGTGGGCTTCGAAATTGTGAATCACCCACCCTACAGCCCAGACCTGGTCCCGAGTGATTATTACCTGTTTCCGAAAATGAAAAAAGAGCTGCGGGGTAAAAAATTTACTGCCGATGATGAAGTCAAGGAGGCAGTTTCGGCGTATTTTGCAGATAAAGAGAAATCATTTTTTTATGAGGGTATAAATAAATTAATTGAAAGATGTGAAAAATGTATCCGTCTTGCAGGTGAATATATTGAAAAAGAAAAATAATTTGGTTTTTTTATTTCCACCCCTTGTCCCCCATTCCGCGAATATAAAAACGCTCCCTCTCGTATGTATATATTTTTAAACCAAATTTTGAACAAATATTTGCTGTCTTGAGAATAATAAATGATTAAATTAAGTTAATAGTAAAAGTTTTAATAACAATTCGCCGCTCCGCGTAAACAAATTCTACTGTTCGCCAGGACATGCTTCAAATAAGATGTTTTATGGTCTCCCGTGGAATCATATTCCAAGCAACTCATAGGGCAGAGTAAGGTCATTGGAAAGTTAGGGAACAAACCAACCCTTCGATCTATCATATCTCAGAAATGTTCTATGGACGATAGATCTGGCGACCGCGTAGGTCATTTGAAGATATTAAATTTGGCTTTTTACAAAAGTAATAATGTTGTAGCTGCAACATGAGGGCATTGTTTTGCTTCGACGTGGCCTTATTTAGCCTTGGATATATGGTAAAGCGAATGATTCTAGAACTTAGAAAATGTAACTTTGATCATTTAAGTAGTGTGTCTAAGAGAGAACGTGGCTAAAAAACAATAAGAAATGACATAGGGCCCTGGTGTGAGATTTTATCCCTCCACTACTTCCTTCAAGTGATCGCGTCAAAGCACGAGCGAAATTCTGAGCAGGTAAAAAACGATTCTGAACTGATGTTGAACAGATAAAGACGACTTTTAACTGATAAAGAAAGGGATTTTGACTGATAAATAACACAGCTTTTAGCTAATAAAAAAACAGTTTTGAACGGGTAATGAACTAATAAAATCTATTCTTTACTTGTTAAAAACTATTCTTTCTCAGTTAAAAGGTTCTTTATCAATCAAATGCCGTTTATCATCTGTTCAATATCAGTTCAGAACTATTTATTACAGTCTAACGTTTGAATTTTGCGCGTGCTATGATGAAATGACATTAAGGAGATAGTGAAAGGAATAAAATCTCGCAGCGGAATCTTATGTTATTTCCTAATTTCCACGCACTCTCTTAGCTATACTACTCATTTAAATATCCTCGAAGAAATACTAAAGCAATCCTATTAACTTTTCTAATTCCACCCCTAACCATTAATCCCCTAGTAATTGCAGTCTTACGTTATAGGGTAAAACTCGAAAATTATTTTTCTCTATTTCGCCGTGAAACTCGTCTACAACCCTCATTCACAAACAAAAACAAGACTCGTCTAAAAATATGATATTGTCCCACTCTTTATCCAAATCTGCCCCCCGTACATTAAACCATTATAATCTAAGGGCGCGATGCCAACTAGTGACAGACAGTATCAATTTTGAACGATAGAAAATCAAACTAAACAAACTAATACATCTATATATCGAACGCATTGTTATTCCATGAGCTATCTCTGCAAAGAGAAACATTTACCATAGATCTTGAGGTATTATTACTATCACTAAAGGCAAGCAATATTATTCTTTTATCTTCCTATTCGGCCTTCTAGGTCTTCGAGGGCTTCTCTTATGATGTTGACTATCTTCTTGAGATTAATTTCTTCAACAATGAATAACTGCAGGAATATTTCTTTGCATCCGCCTAACGATTTCACGAAATGCAATGCCTCATGGAGCCTGACACAGCCCCTTTCAAAATCGCTCAACTAGCGATACTTTGATTGTCTCGTAGTATTTATTGCACTAGTTCACAACTAGAGGCTCTTGCAACGGAATAACCAAACTAAACCTATCCCAAATAAAGAAGAGGATAAACGAACTTTTTCGTTCGACTTCGACAAAAAACAAAGGTTTATTGCTTTCTTATTGCTTTTATTATCGTTTATTGTTCTCAACACTAAACAAAATTCTCAACACTGTGAACAAAATTTGCTTTCAAAATAAACGCTTCTACTGGATGATACCTTTTTCTGACACATAATATATTTAGTGCTCATTTTGCATATAGTCTTCGCACTATATTATTATGAAATTCAAATTTTTAGAGGCATAAATAGCCAGGACTATTTGAGTTAAATGAGAATGGTTTTAATTATTTTTCAACAAATTTCCCTTCAAATTCAAAGTACCTAGACCAACAACGCTGAAATAATATAATGCTATTTTTGTAATGATCTTTCTTAGCAACGTATAAAATGGATAGTGTATATGTTAAATTCTAAATTGGTCAATTCTTTGCGTATAACTTGACTAGCGTGAGAAGGTGTATTGTCGTTGTGTTGTAAGAGAAATTTGTTGTTGTCTAATTTTGTGGGCAATTTAGGACGTTGTTTTTCTTTATATGGAACAACACAGCGATAAATTTTGGCTTTAGAAAGAGTACTACCATTCAAATTTTGTTGTACATAACAGAAAATTTCAGCTGTGTTTAGTCCTTTAATGGGTTTAAGTAATATCAGAAATATCAGAAATAAAGAAATTTCGCCTGCCACTATAAAAAGATAGCAGAATTAGTTCTATCAAAAGATAGTACCAGTATTTGAGCTTCACTTGCCATCAAACTAATTTTCATACTTGTTGCTGAGTGTGTTTAAATCAAAGCTCATGTGGTTTTGAACTCCACTTTCGCAGATACCGTCGATTTACTGGTTTTAAAAGAATAGTTAATAAATATGTATATTTTTAAATTCTGCAATCTAAAATTAGGTATTCATACATCACATTTATATAAATCATCTGCAAGTTTTATATTCCATATTTCATTTAACTAAAACCCGAACAGACTGCAGTGATTAAATCTAGTGTGTAATTCAGTAAACAAGTGTGTAAAGCGGATTATGCAATTATACGCATCCTAATACTTTACATAATGGAAATTCAGTGGTGAAATTGCGTTGGGATTAAAACCAGTGCACGGGACTTAATTTTACATATTGAATAAAGAACGTACGCTCTTCCTTATCCTGCAATCTTATGTGGTCGTAGAAGAAATTACGTATCCGTGAAATGTGATATACTTACTTCTGTTTAGCTCTATTATTTACAACGTGTTTCGCAAGCCTTGGTGAATATTATATTTAGTAGGGAAAATGTTGTTTATGCAGCCTGCTCGCTCGTGCGTCCCCTTAGATGCAACAACCTCATTTCACTGAGGCACTAAATTAATTTGCAAACTTTGCAAGCAGACATCGTTCACCACAAGAAAATTGATGCTCCTGCTGCACAAGTTTCCCTACAATGTGCCTTGATTTATGCGAATTTTTCATTATAAATGGAGATAAGTGAGGGAACATGGGTAGTTTTTTTTCACAAATGAATGTGGATTGTTTTAATTTATTCGTTTTGTAGTAAAATAAAAAAGGGTCATAGTTTTAGTATTTCTTACGCGACTTAACCCAGCAGAATTTGTAATAATTACAATTATAGGATAACAAATACAATATATTGGCTGAAAAGACATATTGTTACGTGATTGTCGAAATAATTCTTTAAAAAATTGAACATTGAAATAACAGAAACAAATTTTTCATTTTTATTAATAAAAATACAATTGAATGACTATAATTACATATAATTTTTTCATTTGTACTCTTCATAAATGATCTCATTATCACAATTGAATGTCCGGTTCCGGCTTTTGCCAACGATTTGAAAACTTACCACAGAATAGTCACCTCTGTCGAAGTTAGGCTTCTGCAGGATGGTTTGAGCACTGATGCACCAACGATAATCTTAAACATTGACAAATTTTTTTTGTGTCTTATACAAGGAAATTGAATAGAAATTAGTCGGAGTATTGCTTAGATAATGTGTCAGTTTCACTTGCGGATTCGATAAGAGATTTAGGAACTATTTTCGACTCCAAGTTAATCTGAGCACGTATCTGCTATAGCTTCTACTACATTTAAGACATTTGAATTTATTAGACAAACTTGCAAAAACTTTGCCAACCTGGGACTATATCTGGCCCATAGTACGTAGTAAGGTTAAGTATGCAGCTATAGTGTTGTACCCTATTTATAGAGTCCAAGATAATGCCATGGAACGAATACAGAAGAAGTTTCTAAAATATTTATCATACAATGAAAGTAGTTTTTATCCGGACCACGACATTGACTATAGGGAACTTTCAAATCAACATGGCTTTGAATCCGTGGCACAACGGAGGCAGAACATCAGTGCAACTTTTATAAAAAACTTAATCAACGTGTGAATTGTTACACAAGAGGTATTGACTGACGTAAAGTTTGTAATTCCGCGATTGTAATTAAGATATAATGAACTATAGTCACTAGAAACGCCTAAAACCAAATTACTTTTCAAAGCTCTATTAATGCATTCTGCTACGAGGGAGCGTTTTTATATTCGCGGAATGAGCGGGTTGTAGAGGGGTGAGTAGGCGCATTGGGGGCGTGGCCTGTGCAGCGACTCATGATTAGTATAAATACGAAGTTTCATTGTTATTGGACAGTTAGTCTTTGAGCTATCGTCAACCAAGTAACATAATCAGGAGTGAAAGTGAAATATGGAAAAAATCGAATATCGTGCCGTTATAAAGTTCCTTACCAGGCAAGGAAAATCAGTCGCGACCATAATGAATGAAATGTCATTGGTTTACAGCGACTCTTGTCCAGGCAAAATCATGGTGTACAAGTGGCATAGTTTATTTAAACAAGGAAGGGAATCCCTTGAAGACGACCCGAGGCCGGGTAGGAGCATTGAGGTGATCACGCCAGCACTTATCCAAAAAGTTGGACAAATTGTACTCGAAGATGCTCGACTAAAGAAGAAACAACTCGCAGAAATGGTTGGAGTATCCGATACAACAATTTTTAAAATCCTACACGATCATCTCGGCATGTCTAAGGTCAGCGCAAGATGGGTGCCGAGAATGCTCACGCTGCTGCAAAAACAACAGCGCGTAGAGTGTTCGCGTGCATTTTTGGACCTCTGTAATGAAGACAAGGATGTTGCATTGAGTGGAATTGTTACTGGAGACGAAACTTGGGTTCATCATTATGAATCTGAGTCCAAACAAGACTCTATGCAGTGGCATAAAAAGGGCACAGCACCTCCCAAGAAATTTAAAATGTCACAATCAGCTGGGAAACTCATGGCAACGGTATTTTGGGACTCGGAAGGAATATTGTTGATTGATTATAAAGATAAAGGTGTTTCTATAACCGGAGAATATTACGCTTCAATATTAGAGCGACTAAAAGAAGCCATTAAGGAGAAAAGACGGGGAAAATTGACAAAAGGTGTTCTGCTTTTGCACGACAACGCGCCCGTCCACAAGAGCCGCGTTGCGTTAGCTGCCCTGCATAAGGTGGGCTTCGAAATTGTGAATCACCTACCCTACAGCCCAGACCTGGCCCCGAGTGATTATTACCTGTTTCCGAAAATGAAAAAAGAGCTGCGAGGTAAAAAATTTACTGCCGATGATGAAGTCAAGGAGGCAGTTTCGGCGTATTTTGCAGATAAAGAGAAATCTTTTTTTTATGAGGGTGTAAATAAATTAATTGAAAGATGTGAAAAATGTATCCGTCTTGCAGGTGAATATATTGAAAAAGAAAAATAATTTGGTTTTTTTATTTCCACCCCTTGTCCCCCATTCCGCGAATATAAAAACGCTCCCTCGTAGGAACTTCAACATTCTCCATCAGCGCACTGATTACAATTAGATGCACTTCTTTTGTATAGTTTTATTTGTATTGTCGGTGTAATATTTTCCTTTTTTTAATGTATTTATTCCAACCGGAGTTTCTCTGTTGAGAAATTAATAAATATTATTATTGTTATTCGGGTAAGAGATTATCTCAAAGCACTACAAATATTAACACTAATTACTACGACGTATTAATGTCAGTACTACTAATGATTACCCATCCTCGATCTACGTTACTTATATACATCTATATAGGGGGTGTGCTTGAATGCGTACTTTCTCGAAACTAGTAAAAACGCATAAGCGGAAGTTTCATCTTCTTTATTGTTAAAAACAAATATATGACAGTAGAATATTTCTCTTCTTTGAATTATACTATGGTTAAAGTTGGGAAAGAAATTTTAAATTAAAAAATACAGTCATCTTTTAAATAGATATATTTTAGGTTGTTCGATTACTGCTTGTAAGAAGAACTAATAAGAAACTTACGAGTAATATTGCAGCGTTACAGCATAATTACAACTATATAGTCTGTTTTTACATTAGCTTTAATAAATCAATAGGTAGTTGAAGTAACAATAAATAAGAAATATACGACAGTGATGTACAAGTAATATTATAGTATTACGAAAATCGGCGTTCCACGAGAAATGTGTTTCGTGCGCTTGAGCAACTTATGGTCTACGTAATCGACCCACCAAACGTATAATTCGCTATAGCGTCGAAATATTTGGAACGTAATTTTCATTATTGGATAATACGCGACCAAATAGACCACATCCAGCCAACCTTTCGAATCGTCACCATTTCAGTCTTTGGCCTCTCGAAAAGTTTGAAGAAGATCCACTGTTCGACCAAAATTTTATTCAGCGATGAGGACCATTTCTGACTTAATGACTACGTAAATAAGCACAATTGCCGTATTTGGAGTGGAAAGCAACTCAAGGAGGTACGAGAGTTGCCATTACATGCAGACAAAACCACGATTTGGTGTGGTTTATGGTCAAATGGAGTAAACGGTTCATATTTCTTCAAAAATGAACGTATTTGTAGCTGTAAATGGCGCTCATTATCGCGCCATGACAACGGACTATTTGCTACCTGAAATTGAAGCCCGTTATCTCGACGACATTTGTTTCCAATAAGATGGCACTACTTGTCACACAGCCTGTGAAATCATGGCTTTATTGAGAGAACAATGTGATGAACATTTAATTTCACGTAATGGACCTGTGCAATTAGGAGACCAAATACTGCATGGATAAGCCAGTAATTGGAAGCCAACATTACTCGCATTATTCGCCAAATAACACTTGAAATGTTCGAAGTTGTCATCGAAAATTGGAACTTTATAATTGACCATGTTAGGCGCAGTTACGGCCAACATTTTAAAAAAATAATTTAAAAAAAATGAAGATCAAGAATGGTTCTTTTTTTGATAATAGAGAATACCCGATAAAATTGAAGTTTTTATTTTTTTTTATTTTAGAAAAAAGTACCTCTAAATAAATCACTCTTTGCTAGTAACAAAATTTTTCGATAAAATATGTTTTTTATTAAAGAATTAAGTGTTGCATCCTTAGTGGGCCAGCTTTATTAGTGTTTAATACAAGAAGACAAATTACAAATCCTAAGGGACTAAGACAAATATTACTATTACATACCACCCGACATATAATTGCATGTGCAAACACGCTTCGTCTTTGTACAACGATACATTCACACAAAGAACTAACAACTAAAGCAAATTAACTAATTTATATACAAACTGCGTTAAAGCTAATATTTGCTTTTCAAATTAAAGTTCATAGACAGTACAAGTAAGTTTAAATTAATGCTGTTGGTGCCAGTTCATCGTTGGAAACATACAGCAATAACGTCGCACAAACGTCCTAAAATTAGTTTATGGAATTGACAATTTCACACCATCGCACCTAAGAAAATTGATGTTTTCCCTCTGTTGTTAATTTTCCAGCACCGGATTTCCCACCAAAATGATTTATATGCGTTTTAATGGGTGCACATATCTAGATGTTCACACCGAGTTCATCCTCTCTGCCATTCTAGCAATCCGGCTTTTGTAAGCCGTCCTTTGTGCTGCACAATCTTTGACATCGATTCAAGTTATGTATATAAGCGTATGTATAGCTTTATATATGAATATATGTATGTATGTGTTTGTCTGTGTGTATGTGTTATGTAGAAGATCTCTATTTTTCGTCTTTCAATGGTGGTTCAATGGAACTCTCGGACTGAGCTCCATTGAAAATTACATCCGTTATATAACTTCAGTTTCTTTTGTGTCGGAATGGAGCCTTTATTTGGAAACATACGAACGTTATTTTCTTTCGTTCGCGTCCTCTTTGGATTGTGTATTTTTTCGAATGAAAAACACGTGTTTCCATATAATATTACATAACGGTGAAAAGGGAAGAATCAAGGCAAAAAAGGAGGATAGTCAGATGCTCACGTATCGCCTATAAAAGATAAGTTTTTGTCCTAACGCTGGCTTTTGTTTTATTATTCTTGGGAAACTCTACATTAAAACGAGTATAAAATTTCCCTAATTTTAAAAATAGTCTTTTTTTAAAATATTCCAATTAAAATTTAACAATATTTTGTCGATAATCTTTTATTCTAACTTTCGATCTAATATACATACATATACAGTTGTGTTCAATACTGTAGCAGTACTCCAAAATATTAAGATATTGTGAAAAATAAGAATATTGGTTAAAATTTCAGATTTGATATTATTGTTATACAGGCTGTTTACTAAACAGTCGAAAAAATTCAAGAAGTTAATTCTTGAATTATTTTAAGATTTTTTGTTCTTGGATGATTTTTGGAAAAACACTTAATTTCAAAGAGATAGAGCGGTGAATGTTTTCGAAAAGAAAACAATGCTTTTTTTATTTTCTATTTCAATATTCTTAATCTACGAAAAATTGGAAAATGACCTCTGGCTAGAATGAATGCATCCAATCTTTTGCTCATCGACTGTTTCTTTTTATTTACACTCATCAATTATTCGATTTCTCAAGCCTTCTTCATTTACCAATGGGCTAGTAAACGTTTAATGTCTTTGAATGATCCCGTAGGAAAAAATTCAAAGGATTTATTAATTCGCCTATCGTCAAATGTTGCGCTTAAGAATTCACGAGCAACTACAATAAAATATGCTGGTGCACCATCGTGCATAAACCACATTACATTTTTCGATGCCAGTGGCAAATCCTCTTCAAACCCATGCACTAATTATTCCAAAAAATTTCATAGCACCTAATTAGTAAGTTTTTCTAGCAGAAAGACCAGTCTAATTAATCAGTCACCATGATTCCAAAAAATGTTTAGTGTAAATTGACGTTGAAAGCAATCTTCTAGTGCCGAATGTGGATTTCCAGCAGTCCACACATGATTATTATGAAAATTCATAAGAGCATTTCTTGAGAAATGTGCTTCATCAGTAAAACGATCACACCAACAGTTGAGGTATTTGTCCCAATTTATGAAGGAGCCATCGACAAAATGCAATACGTGAAGTGGCTAAACGCGGTTAATGTGATATGAATACAAGAACTGCTGCTTCAGTGCTTCAAAGTATTTTTGATTTTTCTGGTGGAAGTATCCGCATCTTCCTTTATCGTATTCAGCGCATTTTCTTCTAATTCTATTGTTGTACGGAGTTTGGCATTGTTGGCCTTCCATTATAGGCCAATTTACCAGTTTTTTGGGGACGTCGATGAATATTTTGAAATGTTTTCATGTCAAAATGACGATTGGTAAATCGTTCGTTGTACAATCGCCTAGCCTCTAACAAATTCCCATTGGCAAGTCCATATATGACATGCACATCAGTCATCTCGGCGTTTGTACAGCGATTCATATAAAAGGTCTTCAACAATAAAAGATTAATTACCAAACAAAAATACGAGAGGTAATGAATTTTGAAAACTTTTGAAAAGAGAAAATGGCATGCCACAATGGAAACATAATCAACAATGTATGAAAGCTACGGTTAAACTAATAGTGCATTAGCCTCGTATAACAGCAAATAATATCAATTTTTTTTGAATCAACATGTTAAAAACAAGAAACGAATTGCTAGACACTTCTTGTAATCAGTAGGGCCAGCGCAATACACCATAGTTTTACTTACGATGCATTAATAATTTTTAAAATATGCAAACCTATGTCACCCTCTCTCGTAACAGCGTCTTTCCGAAAAAAAAATCACAAAATACCCCAAAAATGACCTGTATTTTGCTACATGCTTAGTAAAGAGATTATATATTACTTGTAGACTGCTAGATAAAAAAATATAATTTTACAACCCCATATTCCTTGTTTAGACTAAATATTAATTCGATTTACGTGTTTTTCAACAAAGTCGCAGTAGAGGAAACAAACTAATTAAGTAATTAAAAATATTAACTAAATACCATATTTAACTAAAACAAAATTCTATCATCCATTCTACTAGTATTGTATTTAGTTGTGTGTTCTCTATGTGCTATAACAGCTTGTCAATAACGTGATATTATGTCAATTAACTACTGGCAACATTAAACTGATATCGCCAACAAAGATGCCTCAATTACTTTGTATAGTTTTTGTGCAATTGTTGATTTAGCATCAAGAACAGTCATTTAATATCTGCCCACAATCACTGAAGATTGATATACAATCCCTTTCCACATTAATTTCCGTATTCTGTATACGTATTTCAACAACTAAGTTGTCATCATCAGCAGATAATTAAACAGTGTCGCACCTGGAAAACTACGGCAAAATACTTTTCCGAAACAAATTCTGCACACGAACCGTACCACTGATAGGCAAAATCCACACTGTACAGTGTTACTGTAGGGTTATATATGAACCTTCAGTGATTAAGTTAATCAATCACAGGCTCTATTAAAATTACCATCTACCCACAAGTTCCAAATAAAATTGAGGTTTGGAAATTAGACAGGTCATCCATAACCTTAACCTCTTTTTCTCGAAACCACTGGTGCTCTGCTTGAGTGTTTTGAATAATTTTTCTGTTGAAAGATCCACTTTAAAGGCATATATACATTTGTGTATGATAGCATTATCTCGTCGAGTATTTTAACATATTTACCTCGGTTCATGATACCGTCTGTCTTATGTATAAGCCAGCACTATTGAAAAAAGCATATCGAAACCATTACTTTGACACCAGCATGTTTAATAGTTTTTGTAATGAAATTTGGTTAGTATGTTGAGTTTATTTGTTGACAAATAAACAAGGGGCAACAAGTAGATAACTATTTATTTTTTCCAATCTATACTTCCCCGCTTTACATCAGGCAATCACAATTTAGGCATATTTGGCATATTAAAAACGCTTTCGAATGTGACGTTTGTTAAATTTTTCCTGGACTTCTAACACAAAGCCTTGCCTACTCTAATGGTTTTCTGCTGGTAACCTCGCTAACATTCTTGTTAAGATCTTGCTTTATTTGCTTGTTCTCCCACCTATCTCCCACATGTTTCAGTTTTTTGCTTCTGTTTTCAGACATTTACAACTGATTTTACAGAACATCCAAGAAATCCAGAAAAGTGTAGTGTGTAAATCGCAGATTAATATCGATGATATATGAACAAAACAAAAATAGAAAGTTATCATTAAATTTACTATTATTTCTCATTGAAAAATCTTCAACATTTTGTAAAATAGATTTTCAGTTAAGACGTTATTCTAATGAAATTATAAGCTATATATTATTATTGTGAATAACTCAAAAATAACAAGCCTATAAAAATATTTAAAAAGTAATATTTTCGAAATTTTGTAAACATTTTAACTAAAAAGTTGCTTCAGAAATTTTAAAGATTTTCATGGAGAAATAATACTAATAATAAATTTAAAGATAACTTTCTATTTTCTTTGTTCATATATGATAAATAACAGAACACTAATGCGGAATTAATAATAACATGATAATACAAATATTTAACCGATCTTATCCACTTTGTGAATTTGTATACTGAAAACGCTGTTTAAAAAGGAGAATGTTCTTTACATTTATTACCTGTTAAATTTCTTCGAAATGCACGCTGCTGACCGAACGCTGTAGTGCTTTGTTTATGGTAATACATCTAGACACAATCATTATAACAAACGACAACCGAGGGATCATCGGTACTTGCCCGCTAAACTCATTAATATTAATGAATCATTAATGTTTATCGCGGCTTTCTTTTGAAATTGCTGATTATGTATGCGTGTGTGTGTGTGTGGGTGTGTATTTATATTGCATCTTAAAGAAGTATCTTTTTGAAAATACTTGGAAAAATTTGAACATTATTTCTAATTACAAATATTTATACTCTTATTTATTAAATGACTAATTTTATGAGGATGTAATATTGCACAGGAGATACCTTTTCTATAATGTTGTAAAAATTCTTATACGGTTTTAGTTTTCTAAATAAAGAAATAAAATAAACAGTATATACATATACAATATAAACAATTACACATTGAGTGTCTAAAGCAGGTATGGGCAACCTTTGACATGTTGTGGACCAAACTTTAATGTGCAAATACGTTTGCGGGCCACGTTTAAAAGTTGTACATTTTAAAGTAGTGTTGATAACTTTTTTCGATAGATATCAGACATGAAATAATACGACAATGTTATTATAATACAATTTATTAAAATAACAAAATGACATGAAAAAAATAGGTAAATTATAATTAAATCGTTAAATTCGGAATTGTTACAAACTACGAAAGTTAAATGGTGACACCGAAATCAATAATACACTTGAGCTTGAATTTGGGAAACTAATTCATCGATGTTTGGATTAATTCCACTGATACAAACACAAAGAATTTTCCAAATTATCGTCAGTCAGCTTTGTACGATATTTTGATTTATTAACTTTCATCATTGAAAAGAACTGTTCGCATTTATAAGTACTGCCAGACACACAAATCGATCTTCTTGCGAATTTTCTAAGCTACTGAAAATGGTCTTCTTCGAGGTATTTTTTGTAGAAATCGCATAACTCCACGTCTTCAAATTTAGATTTTAGGAATGAATTTTCTTGAATCTCAATCAACTCCATTTGCAAATGTATTGAAACATTTTGTACATTACTTTTTGTTGGAGTAGTAAATAAATGGAAACAGTCTTCGATGTTTTTGAAATCGCTAAATCTGTTCGAAAATTGCTCCAACAGTAACTTGAGTTTTTCAGCATATCGAGTATAAGCAATATTTTCATACGGAGAGAGCATGGTGAAATGGTAACTGTTACCAGACAGTATCTGTGCCTCCCACAAGCGGATTTTGTTCTGAAACGCTTTCAAATGGCTGTACAAATCATTAACTAACTGTCCTTGTTTTGAAGTTTCAAATTTAAATCATTCAAATAGCCTGTAAGGTCGACCAGAAATGCTAAGTCACATATCATTTTGGGTCACTCAATTCAGATAGTGATTTATCTTTTATTTGCATAAAGTCTGCTATCTCATTTCTAAGCTCGTAAAACCGTTTCAACATTTTCCCTTTTCTTAGCCATCTGACTTCACAATAATATGTGAAAAATTAAAAAATTTAAAAAAACGCCTTGAAATGCCGATGATTAAGCCCTCCGGATCGAATAAAATTGATGGGTCTTACTACCTCATTTATAACATTCTGGAGTCGAATGGATTTAGAACACAAATTCTGTTGGTGGATAATGCAATGAAGGACTATCAAATCATCTTTTTGCACATTTAATTTTGATTATCGCCGCCACTCGGCTTGCTCGCTCACTTGCTTCCGTAAGTACGAGTAAGTAGTGTAATATTTTTTTTTAATTGGGTTTTTCAAAATGTCTAGCGGGCCGGATCAAAACTTACAGCGGGCCGGTTGTTGCCCACATATGGTCTAAAGCCGCAAGTACGTCTTGAGTTCGGCCATTCTAATCTCTGCATGCTCTTTAAGAAACATTAATTTTTGATAATACTAATATCGTTGGATCGCATATCTGTAAAAAAGTGTCAATTGTATATAAAATATATGTTATTTTTTTATTATATCTACTAATATTAGAAAAGACTAAGCCAGGTCTGAGCATTATAGATATAAAAATAAATTTATTGAAACAAAAAATAAGAAAAATTGAAGATTTTTGTGAAGGTGGTGCAGGGTCAAGTGATGTATATACCTTTTTTTGCATCATCTTCACAAGAATCTTCAACATTTGTTAATTCGACAAAAAAGTTCAACTGATTTATGAATTCAAGATTAAAGCACTGTAAATCTAGCTCGTTTATCAGTTATAGCCATCTAAGGCAATGTAACGTACTGTCTATAAACACTAATGACATTAATAGACTAACTATGGCGATAGATAATTTTAATATGTCAGCATGGGGTAAGCAAAGTAACCCCATGGTGGCATCTTGTTCGAAATTCTTCTTAGAAATTTGACCTTGAGATGTATCATCTCGGGGTCCAAAATTAATTGAGTCCAGAAAGGACGACTTTTTTTCGGTTTTAATCTGAACTGGGATGCCACAAAGATCCCAAAACTTTGAGTAGTATTATAATTTAGACATATTACCTGGTCACTTGATAACAACAAGAATTTCCTCGACTACTTAGTCGTTCAATTACAGTAGTTCATTAGCTACTTGTCCTTCTTAAAAATGAATTAACTAAAGTATACAAACCTCGATTATTCCTTTACACAAAATAAGAACTACATAAGCACCCTAGCACAAAAACAATACCAAATAGCAAAACAAAATAAATAATGATTAATATTCATGCTTCAGTTGTCATTGAGAGCCCCTAAATGAACATTTGTATGCGAAAAGTGTAAACGTGTGCTTCGTGAATATTCGTCGAACGAGTTTATGATAAATTAGACCTTACCAGCTTATTGATATGAACGCAGTCACTATTCGCACAGAAATAAAGGTACATCCTCGAAAGTTAACATAGAGTGCGTATCTATCTCATATACTCAATGAGGTAGATATGGCAAAAATCTATGAAGGAAAAGAAACACGACCATTACACGCTCATTTTAAAAGTCAATTAATTACGAAGGGATTCGAAAGGATTAACCGGAAACAAGAATCAATAATCCTATTAAGCGGAATTATTATAAGAATAATAATCTGGGAGAATGAAAATTATAAAGGCGGGATCGTACTATAATTAACTTCCATAATAGGCGAATTACGAAATACAAAATGTAAGTGAATTCGAGGAAGACATAAAAATGAATTAAAGTGTGGTTTTCAAAGTAGTGAAATTGACATCTACAGAGAGGTGTGTATATAAAATTTCAACAGAGAACAAAATGGGTATGTAACAAGTTTCCAGAGATTGTTGTTTTAAACTTCGATTTATATGTTTTACCTTAAGTATCGTATAAGATGGAATCTATTTTGTATTTATATGGATGTGATCCAGACATGGTGCACCGATTATGGGCTTCACTTGAATATTTCTAAGTGTAAATACGTCTCATTTACTCGTAGAAGTTCCTCTATTGAATTCAATAACACTTTGAACAATACTTACCTAGAAAAATGGCAGGTTGTTAGGGATTTGGGTATTACATTTGACTCCAAATTATTATTCAATAATCATATAGATATTATATCCAATGCTGTATTAAAAACTTTGGGTTTCATAATTAGAACCACCAAATCCTTCTCGCCAATCAACAGCATACAGCACCACTTTATTTTGCCTTTGTTAGGTCAAAACTGGAATATGCATCATTGCTGTGGTCACCTCTTTATAAAACACATATCCATGTGCTGGAATTAGTGCAAAGGCGTTTTCTAAAGTACCTCTTCTTTCGCCAATTTGGGAACTATCCTCCTCGGGGCTACAGCCATATTAATCTACTAACTACATTTAACATAGAACCATTAGAGCTCCGTAGACACAGCAATGATATAAAATTTCTTTACCATCTTCTGCGTAATAGAATTGACGCACCTGAAATTCTGGCAAAGATAAACTTTTTTGTTCCCAGGCACGCGACTAGAATAACGATCACATTTCGCCTGCCCATTCCAAGGACAAATGTACTGATTGGATCACCTGTCTACCGAATATGTAAACTTTAATAATTTAACAGCCGTGGATATAAACTATAGTCCTTTACCAACGATTTTACGTCAGTGCACTTACCGTGTTTGTAGTGTATAAGTATGTGTATACTTTTTATGGTGGTGGGTCTTACAAATAAGTATTTAATGTAAATTAGTATTTAATGTATTTAAAAAATTGGGTGTTCACTGTAAGTCAAAGCAGAAGTAATTAGACTTAAAAGATGTACTGTAATAGGATTGTAAAGATCTGTTGGGCAAATATATACATTATTATTATTATTATTTTATCTATTAAAATAGATACTTGTTCTTGACTCCAGAACATATTGAAAAATAATCGTAATTTGAACTTTTTATTACAATAAGAAGTACACCTACAAAATATATTATTGTTTACATGTTCACTCACGACGCAGGCTGAAACAAATGACGAACTTGTTAAACTAAACACAGCTGTACAAAAGTTGCGTTGAAGCATCAACGCTGTTTTTTCGCTTGTTTAATAGAATATTTCTAAGAATTTTTCACAAGCAAATTTAGCAAAAAATTTGGCAATGAATTTATGCTTTACACAATATTTAATTGCAAACACTAAATTTGCTATCTAATTTATTTAAAAAAAGATGACTGTCTAAAATAGGATTTAGAAGTAATAGCTTATTGGTTCTTGTGACAAAAATGTACAAGTGTTAGTATTACATCTAAGCAACATTATTGTTACTCGTTACATCTCTCACAGATGCTCTGAATTCGTGTGTACGATACCAAAATATATCACCAGCATTTTCAGTTTTCATTTAATGTAGAAAATAACGAAATTAATTAAAAATAAGAATGCTGATTGTACGAAACTACCAGTAAATACAGATTTAAAGGTATACACCTATTTCTAAATTGAATTATTCAAACACTTATTGCCTTAAGATATTATTTGTATTGCTGTCAATAACTATCATAAATTAGCGAGGAAATTGCTCATCCGATTTCTAAAGTACACATCTTTCTATATATTATCGAATGACTAGGACGGGATTTCGATGAGGAATCATTCTAATTAATTACACTAATTCAATTATTGCATACCTACACGTCCAACCCTACTCAAACTCGTCTAATTATAGCAGTTCCGAGTAGGGAATAGCGCAACTGTTACGGCCTCTAAGATTGATTTATTGGCAAGTGTACAATTTCTTTGTCGTTGATGTAAAGTAAATACTGAATTCGGATGTCTTGTATTTTTGTTCTGTGATGAGTAGGTAGGTACATATGTATGTAAAATGATATTCAACTAACTGAGTAAGATATAAAGAAATTATTTCAATATAACATTAATAATGACTATACAATTAAGTACGTATTGTTAGACAAAACGTTCTTTACTGCAGGTACTGAACGGTAGCTGAACGCATTTACTTAACATTTTATTCCCAGAAAATATCGAGTATCATATTAAATAGATGAGCTAAAATATCTTAGTTAAATTAAAAGGCTTTTAATAAGCCGTCTTTACAGGTTTCCTTCCTACTTTTCTTAAATCTTTCGATGCCAATTTTGAACCACCCAAAAAAGTTTTCTAAAATATTTTAAAATTTTTATTTAATAAGTAAGATGTCAAATGGAACATGATCTTAAATTTTCTTTAAAAGACAGACTTTAGAAGCTAGTTATAATCAAATATTACTTCTTTCAGATAACACACGATTTTAGTTGATGAGAATTTGACCAAATTGTACAAAATCGATTCGATTCGAGTCCAAGATAAATATTTGAAGCAAGTTCGAAATCCAAATAGTTCTTTCGATCTGTATTTCGATCTATAAAATAAATAAAATAAAAACTCTATTTAATTAAATAAATATATGTGTTAGATTTTAACTCTAAATATAATTAAATAGAGCTAAGAAATACCTAAATAACTATTGAAAAAAAAATATGAATCTTTATTTAAATAATTTGTTCGCAATATACATTTTACATAAAACAATTTTTATAGCTTTTAATAACTACAATGTAATCTAAAAGAATTATTTTTAATTCATGAACACACAATAATCTGAATATGTATCTTGTTTTTCCTAGCGATTTCCAATAAGTACGATACCCTTTTTATAATAAGAACTGCTCCTCAAAATAGCCATTAACTGCCGACATCACTTGTTCATCGTTGGAAAGTCTTTGACCACGAGCCATTTTTTCAAGTTTGGGAACAGAAAATAATCCGAGGGAGCTAAATCTGGCGCATAGGGTGCATGAGGCAGCAATTCAAACTTTAATTCATTAACTTTGGCCATTGCAATAACGGATTTGTGAGCTGGTGCATCGTCTTCATGAAACAATACCTCCTTCTTAACTCAAACGTTGTAATAAGTTCGCATAATACTCGCCGTTGATAGTTTTTCCTTCTTCAAAATAGTCAGTGAAAATTATTTCACGTGCATCCCAAAAAACCGATGCCATGACCTTGCCTGCAGATGAAACGGTCTTCGCCTTCTTTGGAGCCGGTTCTCCTTTTTGAGTTGATTGTTTTAATTGTTCATTTGTATCGAGTGTGAAGTGATGGGCCCATGTTTCATCTATGGTTATGAAACGGCGCAAAAATTCTGGTTTGTTGCTGTGAAAGTTCGCTAAACACTCAATTGAAACATCTTCAAAACACTGTTTTTGCTCGAGTGTGAGCAGATGCGCCACCCATTTTGCACACAGCTTTCTCATGTCCAAATTTTCAGATAATATGCGATGTACCGCACTTTTTGAAATGCCTACTATCTCTGCTCATGCAGTACCCCTTTGTGGATTTTCTCCACCATTTCAGGAATTGCCACCTCATTTGTTCGACCACTGCGATGCTCGTCTTGGCAGCTCTTACGGCCTCATTTAAACTCTGCTACCCAATATTTCACCGTTGGAAACGAATGAGCAGACTCATCCAAAGAAAAATCCAGTTCAGCTTTTATATCCGTTGGACTGAGGCATTTCAAATAAAAGTATTGTATCACGTAACGATGACCAATTTTCTCCATTTTTACAAATTTACTGAAAACGTTCACTACTGCTGGCTGTCAAACAAATACTAAACAATGTGTCGTCTTCAAACTTGAAACATAGGCTTTATAGATTGTGTAGTTTCTAATACACTGATATTTTTCAAACAACTACCGCCATCTCTAGGTCAGGCCGGGTACTTATGGGATCACCCTCGTACATCTAGTTGCAATGTATATATATATATATATATATATATATATATATATATATATATTACAATATACATATGTAGTATATGTATGTTTAGAGTATGCAGTAATAATTCGCATTTCTGTCTCATGTACATATATATACACGTTCAACGATGTGTTGATTCAAATTTTTATCTCATATTTGTGTTACAAATGTTACGAGTTTGCATACGTTGGAAAAAGAAATATGCATTCGGACTATTTAAACAAGCTGTGTTTATCACTAATCCTTGTGTAAATAACAAACAAACGAAGAGCAAATATACATCTACACTGAGTACCAAATTTATAGCGTCATGATAAAATAAATATACAACGCTCCAAATAAAGACTAAAATCAGAATTTTATGTCCAGTTATAGCTATCGAGCCTTACGCGGTAGTTTAAAGATAACTCTTTGTACATCTGTAATTAATCGAAAATTTATAACAATATATTTTTAGTATGTTTTGAATTAATTATAAATAGATAAAGTATTGGAAAAGTTATTCATCAGTAAGGTTTCTATTTTCGCATAGAAATTTCTTAGTCTCATCATCCCATATTGAAGATGGTAATATATTTAAAGTGGATGATACAGAATGATAAAATAAATAAAAGATTCAATCTGGCAATATGAAGTTTGGTTAAGCAATGCAAAGGAAGGGCAAAGCATATCTCTACAATATTAGCAGCAATATCTCTCTTGAAAAAAATTTAGTTACATAATCTACTAGGTTTTTAAATAAAACCACTTTTTTGTTTTTTCAAAAACAATAAAACAATTTTAGCTAAAATTCATTCTTTAAGAGAACTCGAAACTGACAGAATATTCTTCTTTTGGAAGAATATTACACTTCGAGCATATTAATAGAAAAAACGTAATATAACCTACCGCCTTATTTAGGATTTATTAACTGTAAAAAGGCTTTCGATAGTGTGGAACGTTTAGCAGTTAAAAGAGCATCGCAAAACTTCGGAATTTTTATATTAAACTTACAGAAAGCTATTACGATCAAACAACTATTTTCAGACTATACGCAAATACTCATCCGATACCAATAAAGAAGATAGTTAGATAAGAACATACTTTATCTATATGATATACAAGCATGACAATTTACCAGGAGAAATATTGACAATTTTGCAAACACATAATGCATTATGCATGGACATTATGTGTACATATGTACTACCAGATCGGAACACTAGAGTACGGGGCATAACAAAAAAAGTAATAAGACGAAAATGTAAATAGACACTCTACAATAAGAAATACATAAATAAAAAATGGAAAAATATTATGACCATGGACTTGACAAAATGCAGGGAACGCCCACGGATGAGTTGAGAGAATGACATTAAAAGATTTGTTGGATTCAATTGGATAGTTGAGAAAAAACTGTACATCCATCTTTCGAATAAAAATTAAACTGTCCGGATGAATCAAAAAATCAATTTATCGATTAGGTTCGAGGGTGACTGCGGTGTCTTTGGATAGGTGAAACACATATTTTATTCAATTATCAAGACATCTACCACGATTTGTTGTTTTATATACGGTAACAGTATAGCTATTCGTTTTACGAGATAAGCTCACCTACAATATTTTGATTCGATCGAATAATTTCAATTCTGTTCGAAAAATGGAAGTACAGTGTCTTTTCAACTTTGCGGTATCGTTAAAGCAGCGATAGTTAAATATATACAACTTATTTTAAAAGTATTAATCAAACGATTTCTAGTTACTACATCTTGTATATATTGTATATATATTTGATTTGTAATGGTATTCATAACTTTCTAAAAATATAATTATTTACACACATTTAACAATATTTAAAGGAGGATTTTTCAAGGTAAATGCTTCCGCTCGAAAGTGATTGTTTCAGATTTATTCCATTACATATACACAGTTATCAATACACAGACATTTAAATCTAAATATTATTTAAACAAAATTCTTTACATCCACGTAAACACGATACATATTAAAAATAGCCAAGAAAACATAAATATGTCTTATAGAAGATATGTAATAACATAAACTCAAATTTCATAGTTTTTAATAAATTTGTTTTTCAAACAAAAAGACTCGACTAACATAAAATAAAATTGTTTATGAGAGAAATGTCAGTATAACGACAATTGACGGAAAGAAAACGATTATCTTCTTTACTTATCTCCCTACAATATCTACATGTATACACATGTGAATATATGTATGTATACATAATAGTTTGGAGTATATAAACAAGTTAGTCTTGTTTAGTATACCACATACATTTTGCAGACTTTTTTAAGTTGAAAGAGAATTGTTTTAAGAAATTTTCAAATATAATAATACTAAACGAAGATGATATAAACAAAAGATATTTTTGAATATACAACTGCATAAATTAAGATTTAAATATACTTAGCAGATTGACTGTTTATTTTTGTTTCCAATATTAGACACGTAATATACTATATTGAACAAAGTACGCTATTCTTCCTCTGTTTTACGAGCTTAATGTAACACTTTTAATGTGCTAGCTTTACCAAAAATATTTCTCGGAAATTATTCTCTTTGAAATTTTTATATTTTCCTTTTTTAGAACATAATCTACTTATAGTTGTTCTAATAAAATTGGAATTTAAAGGTCGGTAAGATTATTTACAATTTAATACGTAACGAAATTTACAGAAAATACAGTAACAGAAAATAATGAAAGCAATACAATTATTTAAACAAGCAAAAAACCTTTCCCACATCAATGCTCGTACTTTGCATACATATTTCGCCAACTAAGTTGTCATCATCAGCAGACTATTTGTCACAGTACCGCTCCTAGTTCCATGGTAAAACTCACACAGGAACTTTCGAAAACAATACAATTAATTAAAAAGGCGAAAAAATCCTTTCCACATCAATGTTCGTATTTTGCATACAATTTCGACAACTAAGTTGTCATCATCAGCAGACTATTAGTCATAGTACCGCCCCTAAATCCAAGGTAAAGATCACACAGGAACTTTCGAAGAGAAAACCGTTGTGGATAATATGGCCACGGCCATAGGACACACTTCGATCAAATTAATTTGGAATCATTCAAAGAATATGTTCGCTGCATTAACGATCCTCTCATATTCTCAAATTTAATGAAGTAGCTTTCAATCGTATTCGAGAAACGCTTGCCAATATAACGTCAGAAAAATGGAAAGATTCCATTAGACATGCAATTGAAATGGAAAATACATATTTAGAAAATGTCAGTATTCAACAGGAATTTAAAATTAATTAAAATGAAAGTGATGGAGACGGCACTGACCTTGAGAATATCAAAGTATGTGAAAAAGTGTTTTCTGTTCTATGTATAAATGCGGTTGTGTAAAAATGGGTGTGTTATAGGGAGAGTTTTAATTAGAATTGTATCATCAATATGAGTTTGACCATTATGTGTTGCGAAACATAAAAAATATATAGATTTGTTTTCAAAAAGAGATTAAAAATAATAGGTATTTATTCACAGTTCGCACCAATCTACAATAGCACACTATAGATATAACTTATATGTGTATGTACATTTACAATGGATTAGTTTCAGATTTCGGCGTTTATGTAAATATTTTAACATATTAAGAACTCATACTTACATACATAAATTTGTGTTTAATATATATGTTTATAAATGATTGCACGCAGCGTACCTGAATCTCATTTACATTATCGTTAGCTTACCGTACTCTACACCAGAGGGTGCTATGAAGGTACGTACTTTGTATTTAGTCAAATTAAAATAAGTTGGAACAAACTATACATAAAAATATAGCAAACATATAAAATTGTCGTGAAAATATAGTAAAGTTCAAGTTTATAAATTTCGAAATACGAGGATAGTTTGAAAAGTAGTGAGAATGACACATAGGTGGCGCTCTAATTGGCAAAACAAATGCACTGTAATTTAGGTTGGCTATTTATATGTTTACATTCCGATATTTAGATAAATCGGTTGATTAGCTAATTTTTGACAGCTGGTTGAAAAAGGAGCAACGCGTTGTTTTGTTAAATTTAAAAAAGCAGAGTATTGTGAGGTGATTAAATACTTCGTAATTAAGGGTATGAAAGCTACCGAAACAAAGGATGAGTTACGGGACACATTAGGTCAATCTGCTCCATCATCCGCCACAATAAGTAGATGGGTAAATGAATTAAAACGTGGTAGAACAAGCTGTGTTGATGACGCGTGATCTGGAGCACACAAAATCGTGACTTCTAAGGAAATGATTATAAAAATCCATAATATTATTACGCAAGATCGACGACTCGAAGTGAGAGAGATAGCAGACATGGTAAACATTTCAACAGAACGCGTACACCACATTTGAAAGAAAGAATTGGGCCTTTCCAAACTTTCGGCAAGATGGGTGCCGCGATTGCTTACGACTGATCAAAAGTTCACTCATTTGCGCATTTCCAATGAGTGTTTGGACCTTTATAAGCGGAATCCGGTTGATTTTTGTAGGCGATCTGTTACTTGCGATGAAATTTGGATACACTACAGTACACCCGAAGCTAAACAACACGCGAAACAATGGTTAGAACGTGGTTCTGCACATCCAAAGAAGGCGAAAACCACTTTATCGGCAAACAAGGTGATGGCATCAATTTTTTGGAATTCAAAGGCCATTTTGCTCATTGATTACCTTCAGAAAGGTGCCACAATAAACAGACAATATTATGCAGAACTTCTACAAAAATTAAATGTTGAGATTCGTGCTAAACGGCCAGGAATAGCACAGAAAAAGATTCTGTTCCACCAAGACAACGCACCCTCGCATACCAGCACAGTTGCGATGTCCAAAATCCACGAATTGCATTTCCATTTAGTACCGCATGCGCCTTATTCGCCGAATTTACCCCTTCCGACTTCCACCTGTTTCCAAAATTGAAAACGGCACTAAGTGGAAAGAAATTTTCGTCTAACGACTAATGAGTATTTTGCAAGCCTTCCGGAATTGCATTTTAGAGATGGCATAAGGGCATTGGAGCACCGTTGGAATAAATGTATTACTCTTTTAGGAGAATATATTGAAAAATAAAAATTATTTTGTATTTAAAAAATTCGTTTTTCTTTTCCATTCTCACTACTTGTCAAACTACCCTCGTACACATAAAAATTATGTATGTAGACACTTTTAAATTTCGCCACTAATTCTATTACTTAATTTTCCTCTATTTCATTGGTCTCTTTACTTTTTCTGTTTCTTTTATTTCTTCTATTTTAGACTAGTTCATAAATTTGCATTTTACGAACGACGATACCACGAGATTTATACTTAACCGCAATTCGCGAAATGAGTGAGAATTTCCATTTAATTTTCCTGCTTCGTTGCATTTCCGGCTAGACTCTAAATAACGCAATAATTAAGATACCGCAGTAATGTCTACGCCAACCACTGTTTAAATCCCACTGTAAAAACGAAGGATGTCTCAAACTCAACCAGTGAGTGAGTCTTATTTTAATTATCTCTCGCTTGTACCAAGTAATCTTTATTGATTTACATATTTAATCCGCAATTTACGACAGCAAATCCCAGAAATTTGTATAATCCTTAGACAGAAAAATTGTCACTGGTAATTTAAAGGGACGATCATTGGTCATAAGCCTTTGTTTAATTTTTTACTGAACTTTTGTAGCGTTTACTCTTAAAATTGTTATATATAGAGTTATTACTATTATTAGAACTAATTGAAAACAATGTTATTGTTATTATTTTTATAATAAATCATAAATAATATTCAATGTAGCAGAACACGTAGAATCTTCTTGCCGAAAGGTGCTTCCCTGTGCACTGGACAGGTAAAGAAATTATTTGAAAGATAGGCATAGCTTCAAATTGGGAATTCATCAGTCTAATATCATACACTCCATCAAAATAATAACTCATAGAGTTTTTAAAATGCAATCATTTATTAATATAAAAAAAATATAAATAAATTATACACATATATTGCCCTTGGATAAACTTTTACCATATTTTGGTGCGTCCTAGTGGCGAATAACATTAACAACGTGCTGACTCATAGCGTCATCTGAGTCCAACATTACACACACCGCCCAAAGGGTTCTGAAGAGAACGAAAGTAATGAAAATCTAACGTATAAAAGTTCGATGAGTACGGTTGATGTGGCAATATATTCCATTCAAGATACAATCATGTTTAGCGGGCGATCAAACTTGTATGTGGTCTCAGGTTGTATTGACGAAATACTACTCCATTTACTATCAATGAGCTCTGGACTGCCCAATTGCTAATAGTATAGATTTGAATTATTTGTTTCATTCATTGATAAACACGCGAAAAACAGGTTTTAAAATCCTAATACACTATTTTGCATTGTTGTACAAAATTTTTTTCTCATCACCAGTTATCAGATGCTTAATTTTAAAGAAATCGTCTTCCTCAGGACTAAAGGTTTTTATACGTGCTGCCAAGTGAACTCTGGGTTCATTAAGAACTCATAAATCAAGCTTTCTGATGTAACCTATCTTTTTGATGCGGTGGCGAACGCTTGAAGTATGTTTAACGTTTGTGCAATCTTTGCTGTCGTATTCTGAATATTTGACTCAATCAACAGCTCTACTTTGTAGTCTTCAACCTCGTAAGCCCTCCTGATTTAAGAGCGTCGTTAAGATTAAAATCACCAGCACGGAATTTCGGGAACCATCCTTAGTAGCGACGTTTCTGCAAAACATTGTCAATGTAAACTTTATGACTTTCTTTCATGAAACATCTTCAAGGCTTAAGTGTAGCAGCAATTAAACCTTGAAAGTGTCGCATGTAAATGAAAACAAAACGTCGGCACATGAACTGAGGATGCGGTTCCAATCCGGAAGATAAGATGAAGTAACCATGCCCAATGACCACGGAAGTGTACAAGACAAATTAATTTGATCAATTTTTTGTAATGGTCGATTGCGTAAATAATAATTAAAGATGATAGTTGAGAGCCTTTGGAGAAAGCAATTATGCTACATTTAGATATTTTTAAATTAATATACTATATTATTCTTACACATAAAGAGTTTATTAAGATGCGTTTTGCCTTAAGTCACATTCTGTTATAGAACTTAAATTCTGGTATAACTTCAAATTACGTAAGCTCAAAAAATTACTATCTATCAATGAACAGTACAGATCATTTAGAAATAGTCAAAATATAATTGACGCAAAATATTACCTTGCGGAACACCGAAGGACACGAATTAAACGCGGCACAAATCGAAATCTTGGCTTTCAACGGTACGGAACGTGTGCGGAATTAAATGTTTCGTAGTTTCGCCGTAGTTCTCCAGGTGCGACACTGCTTAATTATCTGCTGATGATGACAACTTAGTTGTCGAAATACGTATACAGAATTACGAAAGTTAATGTGGAAAGGGGTTATATATCAACCTTAGTGATTAAATTAGCGACGCGCAAATTTCGATGCCTTGTTGAAGCATATATCGTTCCATATTTATTAATGGCGTAGTTTTTACTTGTCATCTGTCAAGTAGTTACAGGCTGAATCATGACAACTGTTAAAATAGCGAGCTATTGAAAATTAAATGTCTTATCGGAACACCTTATACAATATTGTGACAGATTGAGACCAATAGAATATTCATTAGAGATAATTTCGCGTTATTAATTATGTCAAATTTCTAGATAACATCTGTATAAGAAGCTACCGATTTATTGTCAGATTTATATTAATGAAGAAGTGATTATCTAGTCCCCTCACATGGTTATATTATAAATTACACAATATTTAAATTATTATATGGAAGATTGCTATTTTTAGAAGTCTAAATCCCTATCGATCAATTTTATATCTTTTAGAGGAGAATGGTCTATTAAAAAAGCATTTTTCGCAATATAACTATAAGCTTAAAATTAAACTGAGATTAAAGTGCGAACCACAGATTCTATGAAAAAAGTAATTTTCATTACATTACCTGCTCATACATTAATTATTAGTCACTTTAATTTCCATCCGCCTTGTCTTTTTCCCTTGTTCGTTCCTCTGACGTACAAAGGGATTGGTTAACATAAACCTCAACTCATTTTGCCTTTCCCTCAGTATGGAGCTGCGTCGCCCCTTAGGGTGTCTTTGGGAAAAATTTAAAACCTAATTCAATCTGAAGAATTTAAAGAGGCAAATTGCAAATTTAACTAAAAAAAGAGACGAGAAAAGTGGAAAGATATTTTATCAACGAGGGCATTTAAAATACGAGAGAATATAATTTACTAGAATTGTTATAAAAATTACGCGCAAGAGTATGCACGAAAATATTTGCTTCCAAAAAAAGTAAATTCAATATTTAAGAGACCGAAATTTGTGTTAATAGTTGTGGTATTAATTTACAAGAAGAAAATGAAATTTTAAGAATTTTCTATTTCAACGAAATCGATTAATTGAATTTTGTCTGAATTGTACATCCAAATTTTTAGAAATTATTTTGAGCGAATTTTTCTGATGTGGACATGGACTTTTCGCTTCCTGTTTTTTATAGAAAAGTTCAAACAGCAAATTGTATGCTTCAACCAAAAACCAAAATACTACTTCAGATGTGCTTATTACACCTTTATCAATTGTAGGTGAAATTCTTTAAGTAGCATCTTCACATTCCAAAATTTTCAACATACACAGTCTGTCGCAGAGAAAACCGAACTCTTTTAAAATAAAAACAAAAGCTTACTATTTTGGTAAAATTCATTTATTTTATTCAAAATAGTCGCCTTCGGTTTCAATACAATGTGTTGCACGGTCAATTAACATGTCGAATGCATTTTTAAGTTCATCTTTAGAGATGTCAATCAAGAGATGGAAAGTATACGATTCGAAAGCAAGCTTCAAATGATGTTCTTGCGGTATGTGAAGTAACACCATCTTGTTGGAACCACATGTTTTCATTATTCTACGGGAACATGTTTAATTGTTGCCTAAGAATGTTAATCATTTCGTCAGAGCGTATGGTATTTTTATTCTGATCTGCGTAGAAATAGGGAACGATAATTTCAATTTAAGACTTTACGCATCATACCAGTGATGTTTCTGTGAATTTTCAAACTAAAATAACAGCTATTTGCTTTATTCTTCTATAATCTACAGGCGTCCACAAGTTGTGAATATCTATTTCGTTCTGCAACATGATTTCAGAAAAATGAAGGTGAACTGGAACGTTTTATGGATTGAAATAGAAATACTTGTGCCAAATTCTATGTAAAAAAAGCCCTACATAAACCCAATACCTCGTTTTCGAACTAAATGTTTTGGACTGCGTTTTATAGCTGTTCTAACGCGAACAATGTTATCTGCGTTTCTAACATTTTTTGTTTGCTTCAATAAGATTGACATTTTTAGCAGAACCTGTTTCGTCACATTTACTTGTCCTCTTCTTTATAGCATGAACAGAGGAAATAAATATGGAACTGTCGCTGCGCAGCAATCAAACAGTTATTATTTTTGAAGAACGATTTGCACCGGTCACCGGACCATCGTTCCATGATTACTAAAGGGCGTATACATATAAACGTAACGTGGCAATAAAGACCTACCATCTGTTTATATTTTCGAAATAGCTTATAAAAACTTCCCGTTCCACGAACCATCTGGTATACTCTTGATGCTTCAATGAACTTAATTTTGCCGGAATTTATTTCAAGACACCTCTTCCTGATTTGTCCTTCAGTTGTTGATAGTGTGTCTTCATACCGTTTCTGTTCCTTTCTATTAATATTAAATCGCCAGCGTATGCGATCACTGGGGTTGATTATACAATTATGATTACACAAGTATATACGGTTTTGGATCTAAGCAACCAAAAGCTGTTTCTAAGGTTATTTGTGGCGCTGAATCCGAATCTGCACTCCGTTTTTGATATTGGTTCTAGTTTTCGAGATATTAAATAAACACCTTTTTTACAATTTTTGACAATTAATCTCCATTTTATTCATTAAAAAGTGTTAAATTAGAAATTAGAAATGAAGAGCAGTCGAACTGAGTCGCTTGTACTGTTTGGGATCTGTTTCACGCATTAAAGTCCAACAGTAGTCGCTCATCATGCCCTCGTCCCAAAATCCTTGGTATCGTTTTTCGATTTTCGCCAAATCTTGGTGTAGTCGCTCTCCTTGCTCGTCGCTTTTATCACCCAAGTTTTCAGGAAAAAATTCGAGATGTGAATGCAGAAAATGTATTTTGAGAGACATTCGAGCTCCAATCTTGCAATAATTTTGCAACAAACTGTCGATTTTCTTCTTGAAATCCGGGGATTTGCGGTTACCGCGAAAATTGTGAATAACATCTTGAAATGATACCCATGCTGCTGCTCCATTGGGCGTTAACCATCCGTGATGCGAGCAATTCTGATTTTTGTTTCGATAAATTCAAATCACGAACCAAATCATTGAGTTCACTTTGCGAAACTAAATGTTTTTCCTCCATGTTAAAATGGCTTGCACTGTTCGTCGGTAATGAACATGTTTCCATGGAATTTGCACTCGTACCTGGACAAATTGGCAAAGGATCATTGCTCGCACGGGGAACTGGCTTAGACACTGATGATACTTCAGGATAATTATATTTTGCTAGTTTCTTTGCATTTAGACCGACGACATTCATCAAGCAAAAGTAACAATCATCTCCATGATTTTTCGGTTCTCTCCATAACATTGGCAATGAAAATGAAAAACATACTTTTTTAACACCCTATCAACTACATATGTTTCATCGAATACACGAATCGTTTGTGTTATTTTAACGCTCTTTGTTCAATTCACGTAATATACATATACATATTAACTATCGTTTATTCATACTCCATATTCGAAGTTAATATGTATATTACATGTACATATACATATGAATTTTACCAAATATAAAATGTAAACCAATTTTGCTTTTGTTTTTATTTTAAAAAAGTTCGGTTTTCTCTGCGACAGACTGTGTATGTTGAAAATTTTGGAATGTGAAGATGTTACTTAAAGAATTTCACCGTTTTTTGGTTGAAGAATACAATTTGCTGTTTGAACTTTTCTATAAAAATATTTGCAATAAAAAACAGGAAGCGAAAAATCCATGTCCACACCAGACGAATTCATTCAAAGTAATATCTAAAAATTTGGATGTACAAATAAGACAAAATTCAATTAATCGATTTCGTTGAAATAGAAAATTCTATAATATTGTGCTACACGCGTTACAAAACAATTTCGGTACCCACAGCTTGTGAGTGTTTGATACAGAGAAGCCAAAATAATAAAAATATGCATTTCTGATTACATTAGTAATGACTTTGCCACTTTTTCTGATCATATAACATCCGCAAACATAACAAAAATACTTTGAATCAACTTTACAATTCTGTCTTTGCATTTTCACACGTTTTGGATTCAAAAAAAACTTTAAAAATACAAATTAAATAATGCTTCTAGCGACACCAACAGCTGACTGTCATTATGAGAGCGCAGTGCTGCCAACATGCGCGAACTCACAAACTAGAACCAATTTTGAAAAACAAAACCCGGATTTGAATTCAGCACCTCAAATAACGTCAAGATTTGTTCTCATCTGCTCTGATCCAAAAGTTGACCGGAATTTATAAACTTGTGTTATCATTCCTAATGATATATTAAATAGTGTAAGAGATAGACCATCGACTGCTTCATGCTGCTTTAATTATATTTCGTTATCACTGTAAAGAAGGCAATCTATTGCTGATTCATGTTTTACTTTGTACAAAAGACTAGTATAGATAATTTTAATTAATTATCATCCGTTTGAATCATATTATTAGAGTATTTAATATCCACCACGGTTCAGAGAATTTATGAAGGGATATTCACTGTACTCAATACTGCGGTCAGGAATATTACCCGTTCATAATTTTGTATACACATATACAATACATACACATGCACGGTGTATTAAAATGATAATCCGGAAACCATAACTGAAACTGATGAATAAGCAAACAGCTAGCGGTGAACCAACCAGTGTGCAGGTCTTCGTTCAAACAATGAATAGAGGAGAGAGATCGTTTTGTGTTTTGAAGCGATAAAACGCAAATTCAGGCACCGAAAATTTATACCGCACTGGCACTGTTAGACACTCCTTTTCAGAAGAGACCCAGCCAACGCCACACAGGATCGAAATCACTTTCATAATTCACGCTGTTCTCGCAGTAATGTCACTCTTTTTACATGCACACGAAGTGTTAGCATACATTTGTTTCATAAAATATTTCTAGGCATTTATATTTTATTATGAAGAAAGTTTAACGCTGAAAAAAGCGAGATGAACTCTTTGTTCAATTCACGTAATATACATATACATATTAACTATCGTTTATTCATACTCCATATTCGAAGTTAATATGTATATTACATGTACATATACATATATTACAAGGAGTTCATTTCGCTTCTCTCAGTTTTAAAATTTTTTCATAATGAAATATAAATACTTAGAAATATTTTATGAAATAAACATTTTTGTACCGAAATAATAAAATGAACGCCACCAAATAAACCAATTTTGACAGAAATTAAGCAAGTCGATAAGTTAAATCATATAAATTAGGTTTATGTAAAGATAGATGAACGAATGTTAATATTATTAACAATAAAACAGATTTTCGTAATCAACATGGAATTTCAGTTAGTATAAAACTACAAAACATGCATTTAGGGCAACACATTCGACAAAAGTATGTGAGCATATTGACTAAGTAATGGGAGTTTATAAGCTGCTTGAAAACTATCGATATCGATAACTATTGTATGATTTGACAGCTGATAATATCAAATTGTGTTGACATTTCTGTTCAGTAAGTTTTGGCAAGTCCTCATGAATCGGCTAACGCCAGAACAACGCTTCCAAGTTGTGGAAATTTACTTTGAAAAAAGTAAATCTGTTCGCGAAGTTCATAGAGCACTTCGTCCATTTTACGGACAACATAATCGACCTAGTGAACAAGCAATTCGTGCAGTTATTGATCGTTTTCGGACTAATTTTATTCCTCTCGATTCAAAACCATCAACAAGACCAAGAAATGTGCGTATCGAAGAGAATATTGATGCTGTAGCGCGAAGTATTGAAGAAGACGCCGAAATATCGATTCGTCATCGTTCTCAACTTGTTGACCTTTGTCCTTCGACAACGTGGAAAATTGTACGTAAGAAAATTGGCTTACGTTGGAACGAAGACAATCCTCAAGCCGTTAACGAATCACCATTATATCCATTAAAATTGACTGTTTGGTGCGGTTTACACGCTGGTGGCATCATCGGTGCTTATTTCCTTCGAAATGAGGAAGGAGCTGCCGTTATGGTGAATGGCGAGCGCTATCGAGCCATACCGACTGAACTTTTGTTTCCAAAAATTAATCAGCTAAACATCGACGACATTTGGTGATCGACTTTATTTCCACAAGTGGTCCCGTTCACTGGCCCCCTCGTTCGTGTGATTTAACGTCTCTGGATTACTTTTTATGGGGCTATGTGAGTCATAGGTTTATGCCGACAAACCAGCAACTCTTGAATCATTGGAAGCCAATATTCAAGCCACCATTGACGCCATACGGCCAGATTTATTTGAAAAAGTAGTCAAAAATTGGACTGATCTAATGGACCATGTAACTTGTGGCCGCGGCGGACATATGCTGGAAATCATATTTAAAAAATATGTGCAATGAAATTATCTACCAGATTATAATAGAAAAATTTCATTCCAACAATAGTTCCGTCTTGTATTATCATTTTAAGTTCTCAATCTCTGAAAAAAACATCCATTAGATAGTGGTTACCTCAAAATGGTATATACAACATTTGATACAAAAGTATATATTATATTGATGATATGCAATATCTAATTTGATTACCTTAAAACTATATTAATTCTGGAAAACAGATATTTGTCAATCTAAACAATTCCTTTACACGTTAAACCACATTCGAAGTTATAAAAAAATTTCACTCAAAAGTTTCATTTTTACATAAAATTACTTTATATTAAATGTTGTGTAAGTAAAACGCTAGCTCATTTAAATACAACTGAATTATATGTTTAATATGTCAAATTTTACGAATATCGCAGTTATAAGTCTGGTACCATTTACTACTACTGGATTCCAGAATATCGGGCAGCCTCAAGTAAAAAATGTTATCATGCGTATTACAATTTGTTTTTATATAACAAGTAAAAAAATAGTAAGGAGAATGAGATCAACAAAGCAGGGACACTATTTAATAAAATGCCCCGCATATGCCGATGACGTAATGCTTCTAGCAAGAGAAAAAAAACTGATAAAATGCCAAAACAACTGATCAGAACGGGCGTCATAATACGACTTGATTTTAACATCGATAAAACTAAATTCATAAAACTTGTACTTGTGTGAAAGTAGTGCAAAGAGTACTAGAAAAATTTTGCAATATGACGCAACAATGAATCGTGGAAAGCTGCATGTTGAGACATATTCATATGAGCACAGTAGCCGCCGCGCCATGTCGATGGGCTCAGTTATTCATTAGCAGTGAGAGTGTAAAGTGCTTGCGATGGCATCGTGATCACGAAATGAGATAAGTTATAATTTCATGCGTGGTTTAAACATAGACCAGTGCTTCGAAGAAATGACTCTTGCACTAGGTGATGTTTGTCCACATCGCACAACGATATTCAGGTGGTGTAGGGAATTTCAAAGGGGAAATTTAACTGCGGAGGATGCTGATAGGCCGGGAAGGCCACGAACGTCAGTTACGGAGGAAAACGTTACTACTGTGAGGAAAATGCTTGGCGAGGACAGGCGAGTGACATACCAACAGATAGAGGGTACTTCAGGCCTAAATGCATCAGCAATTTGTTCGATTCTGCATGATCATTTACACGTGAAGAAACTTTGTTCTCTCTGGGTGCCGCATCGACTGACTGAAGAGCAGATAGCACGACGTGTGACTTGGTGCTAAAAAAGTTTAATATGGGACAATCTCGGTATGTGAACAACATCGTGATAGGTGACGAGATTTGGCTGTACTATTACGATGTGCCGACCAAAGCTCAAAACAAAGTTTGGGTCTTTGATAATGAGGACACACCCGTAGTTGTCATAAATAAAAACAAATAAACTTACTAATTTAAAGTACACTAAACCTGCACAGCGTCACAGAGGAACACAAACTGAAATACTGTCGAGTGTTGGATACTATATTGTACACATTGTACACAAAGCCCTTAAAAGAACCCGCCCACAGTAGAAGGATTCATACAATAGTCAATGGCAGTTACAGAACCATTGCCGGAAATCCCAATTGTTTCTTGGAAATTATTATATATAGAATATACTAAATAAATATTAAATATCCTTCAATTTATTTGCTTGGTTTTAATTACGCTAGTAAAAATTATCAATATGACGTTAATTTTCTGGTCAGGGAGTGTATATTATATATAACAAATATTATGCAATATTGCGCATCATTTCTGCACGTAAAGAAAAACTGATATATAACTTTAAGCCAAACTCAATTTTTAAAAATAATTCAACAAAAACTAGGCAAAGGTCGAGCTATGAGCGAAAATAGTAAAACAAAATATACGTAACTTAAATAGAATTTATTTCTTGAATTTGAGAAAAGTTTTATCTCCTGCATTATAATGGAAACGAGGAGAATTTCACCGCATTATTTAAACAAAACAATTGAAAAATACACACCCACCTAACGTACGTTGCAAATAGTTCTGGAAATTCTAATTCCGAAACAGAAAAGGGCGGAACTTCCGTGTGTATATAAGCCCCGATATCGTTAATTTCGTTACAACGAGCGTCAAAAGAAGGGAGCGTTATTGAATACCGGCTTTATCTCGTTGTCTGGTTGTTTGTTGAGTTTGTATGTTCCTGCCGAAAAAAGGGGTTATTGGATAAAATGGAGTAATCGAATGCAGACGAAGTGCCATTTCTACTCCAGCTATTGCTGCTGTTATTCAGGAAAAATACTTGACGTTACGCGATTGGATGAATTCTGTCTCTAGTAATGCAATAGAGAAAAGATTTAGAGGAAAATACAAGGAAAGTTAACTGAGGATTGTGTACCCGTAGTAGAAATTCGACATTAAGTTAAAGTTTTCGTAGGAGAGAGGATAAACTGTGCGGCGGTAATAGAATCAAATACGCATTCTAGGGGACGATGTGACCTTTGACGCTCGAGATTTTCGGACGAGGCCGGCAGTGACCTTTATAATTTATTTATTCAATTTGTGGGCGATCTTGACATACGCCGATTTCGAAATGAAACACAAAAGTTTTTAAATATATTAGAGGAACAGCTGACGCAACTGCACATCCTTTTTAAATTGAAAATTTACTGGTAACAGAATTTTTTTCTGAAGAAAAAAGAATAGGTTCGAATTAAAGAATTTTTTATTGAACTCTTTCCCTTTAGGTTTAAAAGTTAAATACATTATGTGGCAAAAAAACGAATCAACGAGTAAAAGTAAATATTTTTAAACCAAATTTTCTATAAACGTTTGTTGGGAATAATGAATGTGACAGAAAAATGTTTTACAAAGAAAATGTAATGAGTTGCCGCTCCATGTAAACGAATATATTATGCTATTCATCCGCGTACGCTTCTAATAAGATGTTCTATGGGTGCATGTGGAAGCTCATTCCAAGCAATTTGTAGGGCATCATACAGCTGTTGTAAGTTCAGTGGTAGATTAGAAAACTTCGATCTGTCATATCCCAGTAATATTGTACAGGCAACAGATTCGGTGACCGCGCAATGCAAACAAAGAAATACAGCGATATGTGGAATGCATTGTCATTCTATGGCCTATCTCAGCCAAAAAACATTTACTACTGACCTTGACTGCTGTGCCACTCCCTAAATGCAAGTAATCTTAATCTCCTATCTTTCCCGTTCGGAGCCTCGTTTACGATGTTAACTGAATGAACAATTGGAGTAATCTTCTTTTACATCCGCCGAGAGTTTTCGCAAAATACAATACCTGCCTCGTATATGTAGTTCAATAATATGATCACGTTTAGAACCGTTTAACTGGCGATAATTTGGTTGCCTTCGAACTCTAGCCTTTTAATATATTAATTCACACATCTGGATTGTTACATTCGAATAACCAGACTGAACTGATCCAAAATAAACGAAAGAAAAACGAATTTTTTTCGTTAGAGTTCGCCAGAAAACGACATATAGATTTATTGCTTTCTTGCTACTCTTTTTTATCATTTATTTTTCTTCGAACAATAAACATTTGTACAAAATTTGATTTATAAGTATATGCTTTTACTGGCTGACTTGTTTTTCTTTTCACATATGTAGTGTATTTTCGTTTGTACGTGACTCTCGGATTAAATCATCGACGTAATGAAAGTTCTCAAAATAGATATATTCTACAGTTTCCATGGTTCTACAACAATAACTACTTGCTAATCAATTCTAATAATTCGAATCCTTCAAAAGTCCTGATAGGGGATGATTAATACATGTAAGATATAGAATTTATAAGCTTTTTAATATTCTTTATTAGATTTGATAAATTATACTGCACAGTAGCTTAATTGCCACAGCGGACGTCTAGACAACGGTAGATATAAGTTCGAGTCCTAATCGAAAATTTAAAATTTTCAATTTTCTGTAATTATTGTTAAGGATGGTAGAGGAGAAAATGTTAATTTTCATTTTAACGTTGTTTATATAACAAAAAAATTAATATTGAAATAATATAATAATAAATATTGATAAGTGTTTTATTGTGAGATGTTATGGTAAAATGGATCCTAATGACTTGTCTCCAACATGTTACTATCTTTTTTTTACTTAAATTACACAATTTGGTTGTTATAATATATGAATATATATATATATATAAATTTACAAATATAAAAAAAATTAAAAATAAATTGAAAATTATAAAAAAGAGTAGCCATCATCCATGATATTTTTGATATAAATTTGAATTTGTCGGTTTAACATAGCATATCCAGTCAAGCACCTAAGACCCTTGGGTTTCATAATTAGAATTTCGAGATATTTTAATTTTAAAGTCTTTGTACTATGTTTTTGTTGTGGACAAATTAGAGTACGGGTCTGTTATCTGATATCCTTTATGTTTTATACATCAACCTCGTTTGGAGCGTGATTATTTTACATCGTTTAAAAGTACTGGAGAGAATGGCAAACGTAACTTTTCGTTTGAGAGGTTTTTGTGCGAACAGAGAATAGTTTCGTTAACTACAACGCACAAATAAGTAACGGATATTTCATAAAAATGATAAGAAATTAAAATAGAAATTGACTTAACATCATCTCCTGGTTTCAATATATTTGTGAACAATATATGGATACATTATTGTATTTTAATTTATTTAGACAAATTTTTATGTGATCCTATTGAGATAATATAAAAGGTTGTATTATTATTATGGAATAAACACAGAAACATTCAATTTTGCAATGGGCTTCATTAAAATAATTCTTACAAAGAATAGAGTTTAATAGTATGCATGATCGCCACAAACAACTAGAAAAGTTTGCCATCCAAATGACATGAACCAAATTACCATGTTCAACATTTTTCGGGGTTCGTATCCCATTCCTCCTTGATAGCAATTTGTAATGTCTGAAGCATTCTTGGTGGCATATTTCCTGTAGCACTATGTCTTTCCGCAATATCCTAAGTCTATTTTATTGGATTACCATTTGGGGAATAGGTTAGCCGTTCCTTTTTCTGTATAATAATTTATTATTTCAGTTGTATACGATGATTATTCAATGGGAATGCGCATTAAAGCCCATAAAAATAAATTTTTCTCCCAATCTTCAGGCATACGAACCATACTTATGCGAAAGTTTTCTTGTTTGCGTTGATAAGAGCCTTTCAGTGAGACTTTTACATGCCAATTGTAACAGATATAGATTGTTTCTTGGTATTCTTGATGTTGGCTAGCCTTGCCCTTGCCTTCGTCGAATACCACCAGTTTTCAAAAAACCATTTCAAAGTCCGGAAGTTACGGAAGTTAACATTTTCTGCCATTCCATCGTTACGTTAATTTCAGGAAACTAAAGAAACATTTTTTGCACCCGACTAGAGCTGAAGGACCTGTATCTTCCGTTCTCTAGACGATCGCTCTAAGCAATTAAGCTACCATGCAGTACAGACCCAAGTTTTTGAATACGCCAGAAATTACATTATGGAGCAGATCTAATATTTGCAGTCACGTGATACACCAGTAGCACTGAATATTAATGAACCGTTAATACGTCGAATTTTACATAAGGATTTAAGTTTTAACGCTTATAAGATTCAAATTCTTTAAGAATTACGAGAAGCTGATTTGATTTCTCACGTGAATTTTTGTCAAGAAATATGGCAAAACTATGTTTATGTCAGATGAGGCCCATTTTCATCGAAATGGCTATGTAAGTAAAGAAAATAGCCGATACTGGAGCGCTAATAACCCACTTCACTTACATTAAAAATCTTTTCATAGTCCTAAAGTGACAGAATGGTGTGCCCTTTCAACATCTAGCATTGTTGGACCATTCTTTTTTGAAGACCAACGAGAAAATGCTGCAACCGTTGCTGCAGTTCGTTACACGAACATGATCACAATATTTTTGAGACAATAACTGGTTCTATTTCCATAGATTACGTAGTTCCAGCATGATGGTGCTACCAGTCATACTGCTCGTGTGTCTATTGCTGCTTTACGGGAACTCTTTCCGAACCACAACATATCCCAAAATGGAAGACATTGTTTGGCCGGCTAGATCGCCAGATTTGTCCGCATGTGACTTTTCTTGGGGAGGTTCACTCAAGAGCAAGATGTACGTTGAGTGTCCGGAAACGTTAGCGGAACTAAAACTAAAAATTCAAAAAGTTGCACATATCACACCGGAAACTTTACGGCGAGTAATGGAAAATTTTCGAATAAGACACAAGAGTGCTAGATCGTAATGGTGTCCATCTGTTAAGTGTTGTTTTTAAAAAATAAAATGGCAAGTCTAACTTAACTGAAAACTATAAAAACGTTAATGTTAAAATAAAAACTTATGTAGATACAGTAGTTTCAAATTTTCCCGTTTCACTGACGAATCCTGTATACAGAGCCACTCTTCATTTGAAAATTTTAATTTTCCAATCGGATTTTCGGCTTCAATATTTGAAATGCTTCTTATAGATATTTATTTATATTTATAGTGAAACGACCAACGATTTTGACTTTTTTTTATCGAAATCTCGCTTCTGTACAGTAATTGGGGGAATGTAGCTTTTCATTTTTTTTCCCGAAATATAACGTTTCAATTTTTTTGTAATCGTATAGCAAGAGGAAATCCTTGACATGCAATTTCGTTGATCGAAACGTGCTTCTCATTCTAACCATTGGCCCATCATACATTTACACGATGATGTTGTAGGGTATAATTCAGATACAATAATTGACCGACGTTACTCGAAATATTGGAATCGTGTAAAGGGTGAACCGACAGTGAGTGAAATGAGAGCGTAATATGTAAATTAAGCATTCCGCTTGTCCCTTTGTGTGCGATGTCCGTTGTAAATTATTCACGCAAATTGGCAGAGAAAATGTGCGTATATTGCAAATGTATCTGTGACCAATGACGGTCGAACGAATTTAAATGAAATCCAAGCAACGATTTCAAAATCGTAACGATATTTAAAGATTAAATTATTGAAATTATTATGCAGTCCTTTTGGGGACTTTTCTCTAAAACATTGCTTGATTACGTTTTTTGTGTTGAATGGATGTTTATCAAAACTCCACCACTAATTAATAAATTCGACTCATTCCACTTATTATCTATGTAACGAGAATTGTTTCCAAAGCCCAAGGAACTTGGCTATAGTTCAGCTTCGTAAATTTTATAGGCCACGCTATTAGACAAGTCTATACACATTTACGCGACTTTTCCGTCCTGTTTAGTTTACTTCGGTTACTTGACTAATAAAAACATATTTCCGTATCGCTGATTTTGCAACCATGAAAACTTGGCTAAATCAAAAAGAGCTATAACTTTCTTTTTGTTCAAAGAAGGTGTGAAACTCTCAAAAATCATTCAACGTCTACAAAGTGTATTTAGAGAGTGTGCAGAATATCTATGGACAGTTCGATCGTTTTAAAGCTGTCAGAAGATCACTTGAAGATTATCAGTAGAATAGACGCCCAAGTACCTCTGTAAATGAAAGAAACGTTCTTGTCCTGTAGAATCTACCTAAAGACGATAGGCGAACAACTATTCGTGATAGTACTATTAGTGTAGGAATAGATACACTACATGTGTATGAGATCTTACACGAATATTCGAGAGTGGAATCAGGCTTCAGCCCGCTGGGTACCAAGGTTATTCGGACCAGAACAGAAACTCAATAGACCCGACGATTGCCGCCAATTTCAAGAGCTTTTTACCCGTTATGGCCACTAATTTTGACGATGGAGCCAAAAAGTAGTTCACAGAATTACACAACATTGTGCCGACTGTATTCTGGAGCAGCAAGAAGATTATTTTGATGGATTATCTACCAAAAGGAAGACAACCCATCTATAACTAGCACAATACTGTTAGTGTAGGAATAGGTGCACTACATGTGTATGAGATCTTACACGAACGAGAGTGGACTCAGACTTCAGTCCGCTGGGTACCAAGGTTATTCGGACCAGAACAGAAACTCAATATACCCGACGATTGCCGCCAATTTCAAGAGCTTTTTACCCGTTATGGTCACCAACTTTGACGATGGGTATCTACCCATGAAATATGGATACGTTATTTCAATCCTGAGCCAAAAAGTAGTTCAAAGAATTACACAACATTGTGCCGACTGAATTCTGGAATAGCGAGAAGATTATTTTGATGGATTATCTACCAAAAGGTAGACAATCCGTCCACAACTAGCGCAGAATATTATATTAATATATCTTTTATCTGGCTCATTATGGCAGGAGATTTTCAAGAAATGACCTAGAAAGTTGCATAAGCGTCTGTTAATGCAAAACCTCATACTACACGAAGAAGAAGAATGTCTTAAATAAATTGTGCTGAGAATTACTTTGACATCTACACTATTTACTAAGTCTTGCTCCAAATAATTACCGTCTGTTCCCAAATTTGACAAAAAATGTACAACGGGCCGTTAGATTTCAGAGCTTAAGTGAGTTAAAACTTGCTATAAATTGCAGAGACTCTAAAAAATACTTTAGGAACGTTTAAAAAATAATTTCATGTTGGGATAGATAAACGTATCCAATTAAAAGGGGATTATACTGGAAAACTAAATACATTGTAATTTTGATGAAAATTGACGAAATAAAAAATTATGGTCAAATTCCTGGAACTCTGATAACATTTCTCGTACTATAACTTTATATCCTCGTCATTTTTTCTTCTCGATTTCCGGCTGGAATCGTGCCTTCGACAGTGCTACGTCATTTGTCAATCTTTCATCTTCTGTCTAAGACATATCCTTAGAGTAAGAGTGGGCGAAACGTCGAGTGAAATAGTAGAGTCAAAGGCGCAATTTTCGCCTGATAACCAAGATTACACTATAGAAAATTATAAGTCAAACTACCATTATCTGTCTATGGCATGTTATTATCATCTTCAAAGTGTGGGTATTTGTGTACAATAATTGTTATAAAAATGCAAAATAATAATTTTTTCAGGTTTTTTTTTTCAGAAATATGTCAAAATTATGCTTTTGCTTATAATTTATGCATTCTGTTTTTAATTAATAACACTGAACAACGCACTTTTTGTAAGAGAATTCTACTGACAAATTATGATGTATTATATATTATAAATATCTACTGCAAAAATGTATCTGGAAAGAATTCCAAAAATTCGCAGAGAAACATTTCCAACGAGTCTTTCTGACAAAAAGACTCTAGTAAAGATATTGTACTAGGGTTCGGTTTCTTCGTAAGAAAATCTGTCATTCAAGTAAGACGAGATAAAGTGAAGATAATCGTTTGAGAAACTTGAGAAACCAGCTTGACTAAGTTGTAGACCCGGTTGGTAGCTCGGTAATAAATTATTGGCTCGCAACGCCCAGGTCTCATAATCGAATCCGTAGGTCACTTTCCGAAAATATTTTTTGTAACTTCTCTTGTCGTTTAAAGTGAATGCCGAAAACCAAGAATCTTAATTAACACTAAGAATTGTCGATAAACTGTTATAGGATACAAAGACATAAATTAATATTATTATAAAACAATGAATTGAATTAAATGCCTTGGGCAATCTAATATAAATTACACCTACATAATTTATTACGATAATTTTAATTCTATATTTTCTTATCCTTTCTTAATTACATGAGAAAGGTTCGATAACTACATAATTAAGCATGAAGATGACGCGAAATCGGCGGAATCTTCCTAACATTCTATAGAAGCATCTTTTATAATGTTAAATTTGACAGTACATACGATCTGTGGTACGCCAAAGTAAAAGTTCCGTGTAATTGTATAAACAACGGAAAAAACTGAGTTGCGAGTAATGATAAAGAACCTTCATTTGAAAAGCTTTAAAATCAATCGTTATCAAAACAGACTTAGACTCGACACTATTTTCACTTCACTTCATCTTCAATGGGTTTCCGAAATTAAACGTAGGCGTCTAAGCACAAAAGGTGAACTCCACAGTGAATGTTCAAAAACGTCAACTGCCCCAGATATGATTGAAAATATCGGCTGTATTGTATGGGATGACTGTTGAGTAAGTATCTGAGTCTGAGAGTAGACATGGTGGGTATCTCAAATAACGGTGCACAGAAAATTTTAACTGAAGAATTAGAAATAAAAAGATATTCGGCACGTTGGGTGCCGTGGTTGCTCATATTGGAGTGAAAATTGAATCGTTTAAAAATTTATCACAGATTTCACTACAATCCGAACGACTTGTCGCACCATTTCATTACTATTGATGAAACCTGAATCCACTATTACACTCCTAAGTTAAAGAGCAGTCTGAACAATGAACACACAAAGGTTCTTCAACACCGAAGAAGACAAAAACGATTTCGTCAACCAGAAAAGTGGCAACTGTAAAATTCTCATGGTATTATCTTCGTCAACTGCTTAGAAAAAGGAACACAAATGGTCAATTGGTATTATGTCAATTTATTACAAAGAAGCAAATGCTTTTCAATCAGGCACCTACTCACTAGTCTAGAGAAGAATTAAAGAATGAAGCACTAGAATTAGTGCTTCATTCGCTCCATTCCCTAGATTTAGCTACCAGCAATTATCATCTACTTCCGAAATTTAAAAAAATGGTTAGCCAGAAAAAGATTTTTTCGTCCTATTATGAGGTAATCGCAACTATATGGCTATTTCGAAGACATGGCTTCGTTGACTTATAATGAAAGAACTTCTAATTTGGATTATTGTTGAAACAAGTGAAAATTAAAATTTTTTTGTTAAAAATTTGCGTCTTCTTTCTTAGGCCACGTATTGTTCTTAATAAAACAGTATGCTGTTGTAAAATGACATACCTTATTATAGTTTTATAATCCTTTTTCTCACGACTGTCACGCTTTCAAATCGGATTCTTTTCACGCTGGAATTTCTTGTATCGAGCAGAACGCGGGCGAATTTAATTAACACCCTCTCCTTACTATTCGAGGATATTTTAGTCCCCCTTTGCAATGTCACTACTGTAAAATATTGAATGAGGAGGAAGTCTAAAGCAGTTAAATATGAAAAAAAAAAGCTTCTCTGATTCAGCTTGCGCATGTTTTATGACACAATGTTTTCAAAGTAGAATATATAATAATATTAATATTTGAATGTTAATGTCCTAGCTTATTAAAATCCCTTTTGTATGTTTGGCACACATTGGCAAGCATCTATTATTTTACATTATAGTTTCCAGCAAAGTACTTGCATTTACCGCTACTGTTTTAGTTTAGGAATACGTTTATACAATACAATACAATGAGAACAAAAGCCTATATATCTATGTACAAAACGTGCGTGTGTGTATTGTGCATGCTTACATATCTAAATACGTTCCGTATAGTCTGAATGTAAATCGTGACCAACCAGACGAAAATAAAAGATATCCTTAATACTAGAAATACACAGGATAATGTCCTTTCAAGATCCTTTTCGTGTATGTGTATTTTCTAAAGTCAAAGTTTCTATTGTCAGAATGGAACAATCACGTCTAGGGACTACAATACCTGCTCTGCCGTTTTCAAGTGAACGAGTTTTTATTAACATAGATGTGTGTACCTGTTTTATTCTTCCTGCGATGCATTTCGATGTGAAAACGATAATACATATACATACATACAAGAAAATTATTCGAGATAAGTTTTATGTAGTACCAACTTACGTAGATGCAGGTGAATGAGTTTATCATTTCAACTGCGCGATTCTTGCTACCCGAGACAATATCTTAGCAATCTTAATGTCTACTTATAAACAATAGTACAGTCATGTGCACGAAAATAGCAGTCCTAAATTAATACTTATAAATAATATTTACAACGGATAATTCTGATGCAGCCATATTGAAATTATTTAAAATCCCTGAATATGCATGGTTTTCGGTAAAGTACCGAATATAAGGGGAAATTTTTGAATTTTCTTCATGCACTGTTACTTGCCTGTGCATTAAAATAGCAGTACCATAGCTGGCGGAACCAAACGTGGACATATAAAGTTCCCTCTGTTACAGAATAATTCAACAATTTTCTAATTATCCATTTCTGTTGTATTATGGGCCGAGCAAATCATTGTCCGTCGGAAAAAAAGAGAAATTATACGCGATCTATTTAATAGAGGCAAAAGCTACAAGTGTATATAAAATACGCTCTCATGTTCTGCGACAATGATTGGAATCGCTGAGAACTGGAAAAAAATGAAAGAAAATCATTAGAAACATTATAACTTGTGCAAAAAAGACACCGTTTACAAGTTCGACTGCAATTGAATGTGAGTTACATCCTTTGTGTAAGTACTTTTACTATTAGACGAAGATTTATTCAAGAAAACTTGCGTGCAAGTAAGAAGACCTAGGAAGGCACCACTATTAAATAAAAGGCAAATATAAAGTAGATTTTCATTTGCTCATGAACACCTACAATGGGACGAAAAGAAATGGCGTAATGTACTGTAGTCCGATGAATCGAAAATAGAGTTATTTAATTCCGGCGGATACCAACAACACGTACGAAGACCATCATTGGCAGCTCTTCAACCCCAGTAGACCAAAAAGATCACAAAATTCGTAGGCTCAAGCATCATGCTATAGGTCTGTTTTTCGAGGTATGGCATAGGCTCTTTACACAAGATAGAAGGCATAATGAACACTTATGTCTATGTGAACATATTACAAACTGTGCTTTTACCATATGTAGAGGAAGAAATGCCACTATGATGATTGTATATGTAGTGTAACGATCCGAAGCATATTTCTCGTAAAGCGAAAACATGATTTCGAGATAATAACGTTCGCGTTTTGGGTAGGCCTGCACAATTGTCAGACTTAAACCCCATTGAAAATTTATGAGTGAAGTGGAAAAAGACTGTATCTGCTGCTAAGTCGCAGATACTGACAATCTGTGAAGAAAGTGCCAAGCCGAATGGCAATCAATTTCAGTAGAGTCATCTAGACAACTGGTACATTCGTTGCCCTACAGGTGTCAAGAAGTAATAAATAACAAAGGTCTTTCTGAAAATTACCCGAAAATAAAAGAATCTTAAAATAGCCCAAGAAATAACTTCCTGAACGGAAAAAAAGATAAATTAAGGTAATTCTAACAAAGAAGAAACGTACCATATTCTTCGCGGTTCCAGCCTGGAAGCCCAGAAGAAGATAGTATGGACCACGACCGCGGAAGTCTACGTACCAGATTAAGAAGAAACGTAATTTTTTCGGATTTAATAAACCAAACCCTATTAATAAATGATAGGAATTTATCATTTGTAAAAGCAAAATTTTCTGTGCTATATTTTATTTATATTTGAAGCTTATCTAGTTTATTATGATTTGTTTTATCCTTTATTAATAGAATTTACTATATCTTCGGAAAAATTAAGATATTTTTTTGTAAATTACTTTTCCAAAAATTAATTCTGGATATTCATTTAGTTGGGGTACGTAAATTTATTTCTTTAAAAATGAATTTTATTCACTGTATATTATATTTGGTAACCCGATATCTACAACGGCGAGATCTACCAAATTTGGAATGTGCATAAGCTGAGGGAAACAGCGTAACGAGAATTAGAGGACAAGCAGATCGCATTATAAGTGTTAACTTTGCAGAGATTTACTCCGTAAGTTATGACAGAAATACATAATGGCCTAGAAAAGCAACACAAATAATTGCTATTCTAATATTTATTGAGAAATTATACCATTATATTATATTAAAATGCAATTTTATCTACAACACTATTTATTCATGAATTATATTCTCTATTCAGCGAATGAAATTCAATGAAATTAGTGTAAACTTTCTTGAAGACTGTGGTTAATCAAAAAAAGGCAAAAACCTCTTACCACGTTAATAAAAATTAATATTTTCTGCTCTTCCATCGTTGATTACAATCACTGAAATTAATTAAAAATTACTGTGCTGGAATAGGACTCGAACCTATATTTGCCGTTTGCTAGACGGCTACCTTTCCAATTCGGTCACTAGGCAGTACAGCTTCAAGTCTCTTACGAGTCCTTTACCACATCAATTTCCCTTACAACATTAATGTCTTTTCGATAACTATATTGTCATCATCAGAAGAAATTAATCACAGTGTCGCACCTGGATCCGTGGTATAGCACATATAGAAAAATCGGCGAACTATTCTACCCAAAGACCAAACGCATGCGCTGTTCTTCAATGATGTGATAAGGGGTTTTTATCTTCTTCTGATTAACACTATCTATAAGTCAGGGCAAGAAAATTTCACAGTATCCTCCTACATTTAGTAAATAACCAAGGTGCGACACTGTGATTGGTTTCTGCTGATAATAACAAATTGGTTGTTGAAATATATACAGGATACGAACACTGGTGTGGTAAGTGTTTTTTGTTGATTAATGCAATTAACCAGTCTCTCTAAAAGTGTCGCGTAAAGTAATTCGCGAATTTTTCTGTGTAAACTTTATAGTGGAGCCAGGTATGACATACCATTAATTGCTACTGATGATGACAATTTGGTTGTCGAAACTTATATAAAATACGAGAACATTGATGTGGTATGGAGTTTTTTTTTTATTAATAAAATTAGTTCGAAAGCGTAGGGGGATCAACCAGAGTTCAAATCACAGACCGATAAAGGCCAAAGGCTTTTGCTATTTTCTGCGTTCCACAATTTTATGGACATACGTTTTAGAGAATTATTAATTTATTAAATTGTTCTCTTTTTTTCTTCGAAATGTGAATAAAATAAAAAAATCTTTTCATAAATGTAAATATCATAAATACCATTAAATTAATGTCCATATTCTTCGACAAAAATAAAACTTTTTTACAAATAATTGTAGCTCCACATTATGTGGGTAAAGGAAATCCAAAACAGATGCCTAAAATATACATAAAAGTCCCCTAATAATCTGATAAAATCTCTGACAGAAATGAAGCAAACGTAGCGTACATTAACGATAGGCAACGTTCACTTCGGAATCTGTTCCGAGTTAATCCCGTGTCGCAATAATACAAATGATTATTTTCCTCTCCTTGGTATATACGTACAGGGATAACGTGCACCATCTCTGCGAGAAAGCTACCGCATTTTATCCATTCCGAATCCATTAGCACGCAACCTGAACGAGCGAATCGAAATGAACAACATTACTGTTACGGCGCGTCTGCGGCACGACTATGTTTTCGCACAACCGATGTTATATCTCTAACGGGGACCCGACAACATAAATATTAATGCGACAGCTAACAACTTCATTTAAAACTGACCGCGCGTTCTCATCAAAAATTCTATTCCCTTCGCACATTACCGAGCGTCGTTCAAGTACTGACGGTCAGAGAGACCGCTGTACATATGTGCGAGGGTTGGAAGTTTTCTGACTGCACTCGAAGCTCTCAATCGATTGCTATTCACCCAGAGCTCATACTGAATTCTACTTAAAAGAATGTGAATTCAACTTTTGTGTGCAGTCACATATCTATAACTTTTGTATTTCAGTTGTCACAATAAAAATATATTTTACTAAAATATTTGTATTAAAACAGTTTTTGTACTAAATATTGCAGGTATTATAATAATAATAATAATAATAATAATAATAATAATAATAATAATAATAATAATAATAATAATAATAATAATAATAATATACCTTATTATCCAATAGGCGAACCCAATTATAAAATAAAAACAAAGTCCATAACACGTACAAAAAACAATTTACAAATATAAATGAAATTGTTGCAAAAATAAAAACAAAAGAAGTTAAATAAAATAATTGAAAATTATAGATTGGCGCTTACAAACAATCATTGTAAATGCTATCTGCTTTTAGGTTCCCGGGCTGGAACCGCGTCACTTGTATATCTGCCGACGTTTCGTACCCATTTGTATGGGACATCTTCAGGGCTGAACTACTGCACTGAAGCTGATACAGCATCATCGTCAGTTTCGCGGTTCCAGCCCGGAATCCCAGAAGCAGATAGCATGGACCACGACCGCGGAAGTCTACGTACCAGATTAATCATTGTAAATATTATTCGTATTTCTGGAGATACGAAACAAAAGAGCTTTCCAAAGATTTGTCTTGGACAATACGGTACATGGGCACACTTCTGAAGCAGGAGAAGAGCGAAACAGAGAAATTTAAGTTAAACAGACTGCACATTCAATGTGACCGTTCACCAACAAAGAAAATGAGCGCTATGCAAAGATCTGCATTCTTCTAGTTATTTAACATTATACTTCTCTAACCAAGATTGTCGGTGCCACGCTCAAGGTATTCGCTAGAAGATTTAAGTCGAGAAAATCGACATTGAACACGTCCAATTGCATTTATTTGTTAACTGTACAAGGGATACCAAACAATTGACCCATACTCCAACATACTAACAACTAACGCAAATAAAAGCAAAAATAATATAATCCTCATTACAAAGCCAGTGCTCATAACCGTAGAACGATATACTATTTTAAGTTCAGTTAAATAAGTTAAAATTTATTAACGAGTAAAGCAAAATACTGAAGTTCTTGATAGTGTCGACTGCCATAAGAATGTGTCTATTTACAGAATATGGGGAAGAAAAAGGAGTTAACTTGCGGATAAATTACATAATAAAACGTTTTTCGATGTTCGAACAAAGACGATTAGAATTGGACCAAGTTGAAACAAGCCTCCCTTGTAGCTTATTGGTATCTTCGATATAAAAAACAACAGTAAGAATTTTTATGTCATCAGCATAACATGAGGTAGGAGAAGGCAAACTAAGTAACAAGTAGTTTATGAAAAGTAAAAATAATAGTGGGCTTACATTTGAACTATGAGACACACCAGATGACGAAACAAATGTTGAACTGAATCTATTATAAAAACATAACTAACTCACGAATGCACGAGAAAATATGCACAGTCAACCCTGCCCTGATTACAGCAGAAAGCAGTCTTGAAACCCACTGACAACACAATTTTCGATATTTTAGTTTCTCAGAAACAATGGTGAACAAAACTAATCTTGAAACCTGTGGAAAATAAATTGATAACTTTGAATTCATAAGTCACTGGTCCTCTCGAATTCTGTTGTCTACATCACGAACCAAATCTTCAGAAATCAGGGGTTGGCTTGGTCATGATTCATTATGCACATTAACCCGTCCGCATTCTCACTGACTTTCGAACTTTACTATCAGTAATAGCATTATCACCGCACATTTCACAAATCTTGCACTTAAGAATCGAGTTACGGATTGTATTGTATTTTAAAGCGACAGTTTCGCTGAGGTCGTAGATCCATTTAATGTAACCCACCGTCTTTTAAAACCAAGTAAGGGTTGTTCTTGTTGAATACATGTCAAAGAAAGCTAAGAAAGCAAAGTAATATGTTAGCAAAACTGTGTACGGTTATTGATTCAAAACGTTCTAGTTTGTGACGCAAAGACGTCCATCCTCCTACATAACGACGTGAGAATTCACAATGCAGTCAAGGTCCCACCCAATCTTTCCTGATTGTAACTTCTTTGATCTGTACTACTCACCATGGTCTGGATTTAATTCAATCAGACTTCTTCGCGTTTATAAATTTGCAAAAACCCATTACAGGACTTTATTTTGCAAACGATAATCAATTGAAAGAGGAGATTAAAATGCCTATTTTGAAGACCTACAGAAATAATTTTGTTCTGATGGAATAAAATCGTCATAGGACAGGTGACGCAAATGTGTTGAGGTTCGGGGAAATTCCGTTGAATAATCATATTATCGAAAAAGCGTAATTCTTTTGCTTCATTATTAAATGGAAAATGTTTCTTATTCCCCTTGTAAAAAATCAAATTGTCGGTTAGAAGTGTGCACTACTAGATTCCCTATAAAATTGCCCACTTAATTCAGAAGATAATAAATACATTTTCGTATTTATTTGAAAACCAATTTAAGCCGAAAATTCTGTTAGGTTACAAAAGTGCCAAGCATATTTATACAATTATATTATCAATATTTACTATATTTATCCCGAATGAAAAAATATTTCTAATATTTCATTACGTCCAAGAACGCATTTGTGAACTTTTAGTACCAGGGAAATTGTTAAATTACTTGGAATTACAAAAATTTCGTTGAGTGTAATACAACCATTAAGAAAGGTTAACAACGCATGCGAGAATATGTTTTCTTATTTTTATTTAATGTCCAAACAGTCCAAACTTTCAGGCGCGGAAGGTATGTAAGAAGAAAACATTCTAACGCTATAAATATGTCACTTTATATATCTGCAACTTGCAAAAAATAATAACTTATGTGTACACATCCATCTTCACTGGGTGTGTGACGTGTGCTAAATTTACTCCCAAACTCAGGAAGTTGTCTAAACTAAACTTACCGTCAAGAGTCAACTGCATGCAATAAATTCAGAGATCGAGCACCTCACGGTCGCTTCATGCTCCGTTTAGTTTTCTTATCGTTAATACACTTATGTTATATATTCCGTTTATGTACATCTATATGTGTATGACAGAAACTTAATTGCGGCACTTAAGACCTGTTGAAACTTTGAAATCCGGCTTAACTGATATAGCGGTCTCCATTTGACATATTCACCCCATTTGCAACAGACAACCAAGCACAGACAGATCTTCCCCGAAACAGAAACTTCCGTTAATTTGTTATCTCTTCGTGTATGAATCTCTTAGATCGTCCAAAATTAACTACGTATAATTAAGAAGTAATCGTGAAAGTCGTTCGTTTCCGCAAATAGCATTAATTTGTATCGAAAGACGGGTCTAAGAAGCTTTAATCGCTAAGAACGTAATGGATTTTAAAATGGATAAATATCTGTCTAGAAGGAATGTCTGCAAAATACTAAACTCAAATAGATATTTCACTACTACGAGGGGAACTAAAAGAAACATCTACTTTGCCATGATAGAAACAACTAATCGTGCGTTGCATAAACACTTTCAGTAATGACAATATTTTTCTATTTAAGTGTCAAATTTGACTTCAATTCCTTCATCATCAAATTTTTGACAAAGAATCAGAATTTTCCTCGAACTGTTCACAAACGAATGATTACAGTGTATAGGGATGTGACTCTGTCATATTTTAATATAAAATAAATATAAACAATGAAACAGAGATTAAGAGACATGAAACTGTACTGCTTGGTGGACTAATTGCTAAGGCAGCCGTCTAGAAAACGACGGATGTGATAATAATTAGTTTTATTTCTAAAGCAAAGCATATACAATACATATCAGAACATACAAAAATAGCAATCCATACATATTACATACATACCCACATGCCAGAAATACGTCTCAAAAAGAACAAGGATATTATAAATTTTGACATAGAAAGTCATTTATGCAATAGGAATTTATTGTAAGCAGGCACCGTTTAAATTTGCTTTTAAAAATACAGAAGTTGGTGATATTTCTAATAGTACGCGGCAAGTTATTGTGTAATTTACAACCCATAAAATATATTCCTTTTTGGAACGTAGTTTATGCATGTGAAGTAGGCAATAAATAATTATCAGTTCGTGTATCATATTTATGAGTTACATTGCAACTCGAAAAAGCGTTTTTATTCCTAAAAACGAAGCATAGAAGGTCTATTATATAATTGTCAGAAAAAGTTAGTAGTGAGCCCAACCCAAAGAGAATTCTCAGAGCCCAATTCTGCATAAGGAACACCCTGCCCACCTCCGGTGACACTCCCCAGTGTATCACACCATATCTCATGCAAGAAACAAAATTATGGTTAAAGAAAGTCAGGAGTATATAGAGTACAAGTATTCGTAATAAACAAACCGGACGTTTACAAAAATACAGTCAGTGACACAAATATCGTCTTTGACGAAGCAAAAACAATTCTATCAACAGGTTCAAGTCACTGCTACAAAGAAATACATCTCTTTCAGCTTCCGAATCTACTACATTTTTAGCAGAAATATTTTATCGCAGTTTCTTGTTCTTTCAGATTATTTAGATTCCACCTTGCCGTATTCTAGACGCAAAAAAGAATATCACACATTCAATTATGTACTTATTACTGTACCGGCTAATTACACAAGCAATTTATGTAAAACATCTTTCAAAAGTTAAAAATTTTACGCCCTTATTGAGCGGTGGGAAGTATACTTCCCGTGTATTCAACAGACGACTGGTAACACTAGGAATTATTTTATTATAAAAAGAAAAAGTAATACACGCAGATATACTTTTTACTGTACATAATTAATAACTGAAAAACGTATTACATACCTTAGAATGACACAAAGACTTTATTAAAAATTAACAGCAAATTCGAAATTGAAAGTATATTGTCACTTTGAACAAACCAAGGGCAAATTGTCCTTATAGGTATCGTACTTTGCATAGTACGATGTTTTTCTATTGCATGACAGATAGCAGCACAATATAAAAGTGAAAATTTAAATTTCTATTGCTCTTAAAAGCAAGTTTGTGTATAGGATGCAGGCTGAGAACATTGAGGACGCTTCCTTCCCTCGTATTTTTGGATAAAAGAGAAGAAGTGCAATGCAATTTGATAGGCAACGCGGTACTTTGTAGGAAACGATGATAATTAAATCAAGGGAATGGTATTAAATGATATATGTTCTCTCATAACTTAATCTTTTATTTAAACTACATTTGATACATACATATACTGTTCTGTCAATTAGTTTCTACAAAAATGTTGTACTTCTTTGAATTAATAATAACAATGAAATTGTTCTAAAACTCATGTTGTAACCTTCTAAAACAACAAAACTAAATGTTCCTCATTTTGTTTCAGAACAGTGCAGATACGCGAAAGGAGATTGGTCCGAGTGCGATTCCAAGACGAACATGCGTTCGAGAACGTTGACATTGAAAAAGGGCGATCAGAAGACGTGCGAACCCACTAAAACGATGCAGAAGAAGTGCAGGAAAGGTAATTACTCCATATAAGGTCCCCAGAGTGCAATGATGTGCCTTACTTTTTTCACTTTTTATCCGACTTGACGTATTGCTCTCGGGTACGTGAGCAGAATTCCGCATTTTGCGAATCAATCTCCAGTTCTTTTCTTTTTTCCGCTCTTTTTTTCTATTTGAACATTTCGCTTTTCCTTTTCAAAGAATTGATAATTTCATCCGTATGACGAAAAGGAAAAAAGGGGATTGAAATAGACGACCAGTAATTAAATAATTTAATTCTCTCTCTCTCTAGGTAGATAATTAAATTGAATCAACGCAGTAGAATAGTTAGGAGTACGAGTTAATAAGATATAAAATTTCAAACTGCGTTTCGTTGTAAATGAATCCGATTTATCCTCCTACCCGTGAAACCGGTAAATAGTAATCTAATTCAATAGATTCCGAATGTAAAACGCGTTGACTTTGGAAACGAAGTAAATCCATATATGGTTAGATTAAATGAAGATTGATACATGCCAATCTAAAGCATACGTAAGAGCACAATCGATCATTTGAACATAAACTTTAACAAAATTTAAATTACGGTTTCTGTATACATACATCATCTGCTAATATTTCTTTGAAGTGTGCGTATGTTACCAGAGTACCATTAAGCTTCTTGAAATTGATAGTTCTCTGTAATTTTAACATACTCCAATGAAATATGAACATATTAAGTCATTCATTATAGAGTTCCTTTACAATTAACAAGAGATGTTTGTAACTTTGAAATTCGATATTCAAGTAATATACAATATATCAATCGTTTAAGCTGACACCAATTGAAAGTAAATCACTACTTGCAGCGACGTAAATATTACATCTTTATCAGTCAAAAATAGCAAATATTTTAAATATTATTTATCTGTGCGATATAATATTATATGCTATAAAAATAAAAACTAGAAAAGCTTTTTCAATTACATTGTACTAATAGTAATGACAGAGTAACATACAATAGATCAGACATTACAGTAACTCATAAAAATACTAAAGAGACATACTTAAATGACGTTTCTATACCAAACACTCGTCAAAAAACGCGCCCGCTCACTGCGCGTTTTTTGAAAACGGTACAAAAAACGCACTCTGAGAGTGCATTTTGGCTTTCAACGGTACCGATCGTATGCGGAATTTGTTTCGAACGGGTATTTTGCGTAGTTTTCCAGGTGCTACACTCTTTAAATATCTGCTGATGATGATAATTTAGTTGTCGAAATATGTATACAGAATACGAAAATCAATGTGGAAAGGGGTTATATATCAACCTTCAGTGATTAAGGTAATTAATATAATAATTCAAAATTATTAATTTTACGAAATAGATTCATTTATCAATATTCATGTAATATGACGGGGTTTATTTGTTTATTTAAATTGTTTTTTTGTATAATTTATGAATTAAGAGTTAACATTAATATACCATATAGTATTCTTTCCAAAAGTGATTTGGTTTATTTGGTAATAGATATATTGGTTCAGTTTAAAAATAAATACGAGTTTAATTCAGTTCTGAATTTTGTTCATATAAGTTTCCTAAATCACTAAATTAAATAAAAGAAGAAAAGAAATGAATATTACAAAGAGTCATAAACAAAGAGTATTTAAGTGTTTAATGAAGTATAGACATTAACAGAAAAGGAAAGGATTTTGTTTCTTCCGGAATGTGGGCATAGATCACCATTATATATACTGAGATTTCTGCGATACCTAGGCCCGAGATAAGGTTTTATAATCAGATACAAAAGTTCAAAATATTATATTAAAAAGAAAATTAAAAAAAAAATAAGATACTGAGGTAAGTAGAAAACATTATTATTAATTTATACATCATTAATCACACATTTATTTATAAATAAACATTTTAACAATTAACATACATCGTCGCCACATATACTTCATAACGTTATAAATATATATATATTACATTGCAAGAAAGCTGTTTTAAATATTTTCTCGATGGTTAGAAGATTTCTGAATACACACTAAGCGAAAGCGTAATTTAATTTACATTTAAATACAAAGACATTAATAATAATTGTAATAATAATGGGTGTGCAACTTAATTCAGTTACTTTTCAATGGAAGTCGTTTGTTGTTATATATATAGTTGAGTATGACAGCTGGTTTTTTTTTTTGTTGGAAAGGTTTGACATCTGTCAACCATATTTAGTTACATTGTTTTGAATTTTGTACAACAACATTATTTTTGAGCTCATTGAAAATGTCTGAATTTGTGTTAAATAAACATCATTTGCGGTAGGTTTTAATTTTCTGCTTTAATTGGAAGAAAAGTGCAGCTGATGCTTGCAGATTGCTTGCAGAAATATATGGTGAATCTGGTCCAACAAATAAAATGATGTTGTGAATGGTGTGGACGCTTTAAAAGCGGTGATTTCAGCGTTGAAAATAGACCGCGTCCAGGTCAACCAAAAAAGTTTGAAGACGAGGAACTGGGGACATTACTGGATGAAGATTCATGCCAAACGCAAGAAGAACATGCAAAAACGTTGGGAGTAACCCACCAAGCCATTTCAAAACGATTAAAATCATTGGGATTCATCCAAAAGCAAGAAAATTGGGAACCACACGAATTGAAGCCAAGAGACGTTGAAAGATGATTTTGCATGTCGCAAATGCTGCTTGAATGCCATAAAAAAAGTCGTTTTTACATCGAATCATTACTGGTGATGAAAAATGGATTCATTACGAAAAAGAATCATATGTAAAGCCTGGTCAGCCATCAACATCAACGGCGAAGCCAAATATTCATGGTGCCAAGGTAATGCCGTCCATTTGGTGGGATTCGACGTTATCCATTATAAGCTGTTAAAACCTGGTGATTATATTACTGGCGAGCTGTACAGACAACAATTAATTCGTTTAAAGAGAGCAATCGCCGAAAAACGACCAGAATATGCGACCAGACATGAGTCTATAATATTCCATCATGACAACGCTCGGCCTCATGTTACAAGACCAGTTAAAAACTATTTGGAAAACAACGGCTGGGAAGTTTTACCTCACCCGCCTTATAGCCCAGATATTGCCCCTTTTGACTACTATTTATTTCGATCGATGCAGAACGGCCTTATTGGAATACGCTTCACTTCAATTGAATGAATCAAAAATTGGCTTAGTTCGTTCTTAGCCTCAAAGGATGAACGATTCTTTTGGGAAGGAATCCATCAATTGCCCGAAAGATGGGGAAAAGTTGTAGCTTCCGATGGACAATACTTTGAATAATATGTTCATTCATTTTAATTATAAAATAAAGGCATTTTTTTACAAAAAAAGTAACCGAATTAAGTTGCACTCCCATTAATATTCCTTATAATAAAGGTATCGAGCTTGTATATATTTACCATTTGATGATAATATCTCAGTATCAGCCGCGTGCAGTCCGAGGTCAAACTAATAAACATGTGGGTTAAGTGAATGATAATAATATTAATAATATTTTTTGAAGAGATCAAAATATATTAAAGCTTCTATTAATCATAATAAGTAATAATAGAATACTTCACATTACAAACAATACATTTAGCAGAATTTCCACAGTATACTAAATCTAGATACCAATGTATATATTTAATAATTTGATCTTTGTAACCTAAATCACATTATTTTCGTTTAAATTATATTTTCCATCATCTGTGTAAGTTGGTTGAATCAGCGATAGAAACTTTAGAAATGACGCGAGTGAACTAATACAAAATGTGCCGTGTAGTTATAAATAAAATCATCCCGCGCACCATCAAACGAACTTGTACTGAGTGCGCGACTGTACGCCATCAAAGCCGATCAATCTCTAATTTGATCTTTGTAACCTAAATCACATTGTTTTCGTTTAAATAATATTTTCGCATACCTGTGTAAGTTGGTTGAACCAGCGATACAGACTCTAGAAATGACGCGAATGAACTAATACAAAATGCGCCGTGTAGTTATAAATAAAATCATCCCGCCCACTATCAAACGAACTTGTACTGAGTGCGCGATTGTACGCCATCAAAGTCGTTCAATCTCTACTTATAATTAAACGTTAAGACACAGAAAATGTGATACGCCACTGTACTCTTTATTATTATATACATATTTATTATGTAATGTACATATGTACATATATTTTTAAATTAAAAACAAAATTTAAAAACTACCTGTATATATGGTTCCTAATTCATCAATATTCGAATATCCACAAATTAAATAACAAAAAAACAATTGTGGAAAGTAGTTCGAAACATTATAGTTTTCATTTCTCGATTAGAGGAAGACTCCATCGGCAGAGAGGCGCCTAGGGTTCAAAAATGACAAACACAATGAGACCTTACTTTGACCTAAAACTATAACAATGAAGACCCCCGAACCCGTTATCATTTCCTCTCTCAGTTAGCAACTTTGATTAAGTTTCGTGCCGAACTTTATAACTCAAAATAATTCTGAATTAGAGTGTATTTATGGAAACAAGTCCGGAAAGTAAACTTTCTTATTATTAACTTTCTGAAGCGTGGAAGATGCTTTCAATCCGCCACCGCTACTACCAACAGTGTAGTCCTACTGCTCCAACTACACTTCCTTGGAGAATATCAAGAATAATGCTTAAACTCTTCGTCCTCGTCAGTGTATTATATTTTCGTACAATGTGTACTAGTCCACAAATTAACGAAAATCCTCTTTATGAATTTCGCAAAATTATGTATGTTTAGAAGCTGTTGTTTTCCCAACAAATCGAAATTCACAATCTAATTTTAATCACAAGTTCACGCCTACAAATCATTTAAATTAATTCCTATAATAATCGCATTATTTTACCACATAAACAATGAGTATTTAGAAATGCTTTGATATAATTTCATGTTGTGTGATTTTTATTTTTAAAAAATCTATGTGTACTGATTCTGTTTCTTTCATTTTCACTCTACACACCATAGTTCGTTTACTAATTTCATTGATAGCTATTAATAATTATATGTAAATATATAATTAAACGCGACACGATGGGAAATTAATGAAAATTACTTTTCCTGCTATATCTCGTTGATTATTATTACAAACATTAATTGCTCCAACGCAGAAACTTTTTAATTAATTTCTGTAATTATAATCAACGATGATGTAGGAGGAAATACTAATTTCCATTACTTTCCCATTGTAAAGAGCTTAATTATGTATTTACATATAATTATTAACATTAAACCCTGAGCCCGCGTTGTAAGCATTATATTTTGTCTCTTAATGCAATTTATGCCATATGTAGAGACTTAAAACTGTACCGCTTGATGGCTTAAATCCAGGAAACAGCAGATAGATGTTCGTGTCCTTGTGATGATTCTTCACTTGTTTTACCAGTTCTTAGTATTATTGTATCATCAGCAAAGATAGCTAAGATATTAGTTTTTGACTTAGGAATATCGCAAGTGTATAAAAGGTACAGAACTGGATCCAGTACGCTTCTTTGGGATACTTCTTCAATTTCTCTATTCTGAAATATCTAACTATGAGAGCAAATTGATATATAAGGTTTCCAGTAACACCATTGTGTAAGTGGTGGGTATAGAAACAAGTTTTAATCTGTGAATGATAATTTCGAGTATCTTGTCTTAGCATGCAAAGTTCCATCTTCCCGTGTACCGTTGTTGAGTAGCTGTTACTTATCGTTTCTACATCATCTCCGAGATGGGTACCAAGCAACTATCTATCCTTGAATTTTTAACCTTGAAAGGTTGCGCGCATTTCGAAATTTATAGGCTTTTAAAAGCTGCCTATGGCAACAATTGTATGGATGTGAAGAATGTTCACCAGGGGGTGTAACGTACAAAAATCTGTCATAGACACAAAATGAAGGTGTTTGACGAAAAGTGATCAAGTAGACAAGTATTAGTGTTTTATGAGAAGATTCAAAGAGAAGTGAATGCATTGATTCCAGGAAATCGCCGGATTACGCAAAAAAATGCTCGACAATTAGGTGTTAGTTGAGGAAGAGTCCAACATATTTTTCAGACTAGAATTGCAGAAAATTTTGCGCCTGATGGATCTCGCAGCAATTAACGGATGGCATGAGACAAAAAAGAAAAAACATTCGTCAAGAACTTCTTAAGCAATATCGACGTGAATGAAATGGTTTTCCCATGAACATCACCACTGGGGACAAATCTTGGCTTCACCATTATGACCTCGAACCTCAACAGTCAGTGTAATATCATCGTCTTTATTCTCGACATGTACATAAATTCAGAAGAGTTCCATCAGCACAGAAAGTTATGCTCCCTATTTTCTGATATGCAAAGTGTCATTCATACCGAGTACCTGCCGAAGTCATCAACGATTAATTCAATAAGATTCTGCAAAACTTTACGATCACCGATGAATCATATCCATAGAATAAGACAAGAAAGAACAAATTTTTTGTTTCACTACAACGTCAGACTATATTATAGCACCGATGGAGACAGTGACGAGCCTAAAATTAGCATTTGTTTCGCACCTTCCGCACATTCCTGATTTGGCATGCTTAGATTTTGGTTAGTTGCCAAAGCTGATAGAGGTATTGAAAGGTCAATATTTTCCATCAGATAATGAATTTTGGACGGCTATTCGCAATTGAGTCAAAAATAAACGAGAAAGTCTTTTCATGGACGGAATGAAGAAATGGATTCTGAATCAGAAATCTACTAAATGATGATTATGTCGAGAAATAATTTTGTGCATTAGTAGTACAATAAACTTACTTTATTTTGAGATTAGTTTCGTTATTTTGTATTTTCTTATTCCTATTTTATAGTGTTGGAGACCCTACATCAATCCAGACTTCTTTAATAAATGACTTAAATCGATGAGGATTGAAGTGGCAAGAACATTGGCATTTTTTAAATTCGTCTATCAAGCCATACTTCGGCAAATGCTTCTGTTACATCGGGAAACTCGACTTAACAAAGTTTCTTTTTCCCTAACTTTATTTCTACATTTGCAACAATTCTAGGAATGTCGATCGTAGAATGTTTGCTTCGGAAACTAAATTGATGAAATGGAATTAATTCTTTTTATCTATGATCAACTTTAGCCTTTTCTACAGAATATTTTCACAAAGAATATTATTATAGGTAAGCTTCCGTACATAAACAAACCATCTTGTGATGAAAGAGGCAACGTTTAACTAAGAATATTTGCAGGAGCAACCTGTTCTGAAAATGATCAGAAACAAATATTATTTTTTAAAGAAATTTATTCTAATTTATTCTCGGAATGCCAGGAAAAAATAAAGGAAAGATAGTACAACATCCTAGGTTTCCTTCGTAAACCAGTCTCGCTACATGTGGAACAAATAAATTTCCCCTTAGTTCCTTCGATCATCAACGTTTGGAAACAGAATCAATATTCTCAAGGATCAACGTTAAATTTAGAACGTAAAACAGTCATTTATAAAAAAGAACAAGATCTAGTCTAGTACTACAAGAAAGCAATCTATTTCGTCTCCATTGATTGACAGAAAGGAAATCTCTACTAACTTTAAACTACTAAATACTTCTATATAAATCTATTTAAGGACACGTTGTACAAATTTGGAGCACAGAATTGAATTCTAATGTTGAAATACTGAAAAGATTTCAGTCTAATATTCTACGTGTCATAGTAAACCCTCTTTGATTTATACCAAACATGTTTCTCAGACATGATTTATAAATATCAATTGTTAAAGACGTGAACTGATGTTAAATTCCAGTTTCAACTTTCATTAAAAAATACTGCGTAAGCGATGACATATGTACGCAGTTGCAAACAAGATACTTAAATTGGCTGTACTCTTTACTTTTAATATTTATTCTTGATAACCACAACTTAAATACTTAAAATGCACATTTGAAACTTAAGCACGAAGAAGTGGCACCAATATATAGTTAGACATCTGGATTTTTTAAGTAAATATTTACTGATTAAATGTTTTTGTATGATATAGTGTATATAATTTTTTTACTATCTCTTTTAAAATTGTAATCAATTATATGAGACATGGCAATTAAATAATGAGACAGCGCTCACCACGCAGCCGCATCAGGCAAGGCTGTACTTGAAATGTCATTGATTTTGATACTTCCCAAGCAACAACCCGTATTTTCGTCTCTCTGTCTGCTTTAGTTTAATTTCTAGCTTTAATTATAGAGAACACTGTTATTTAGTAGTGCCGTGGTAATGGTTGACATAAAAATCGAGCAACGAATTAACCTCAAATTGCCTATCAAATTAAAAATAGGTATTATTATGTATTATATTAATTCTATCAATGTAAAACTATTGATAGAATTAATAGAAGAAAAGAAATTGGGATGATATGGACATATGGTTAGAATAGGGAACGATAGACAAACAAAAAGAGTATGAGAAGCAAAAGAAACGGGGAAAAAAAGAGAGGAAGGCCTGGAATGAGGATATTGGGTAGATGCTGAAGAGGAGGGGTAAAGCATGGCAAGAGGCTCAGAATTTGGCCAGGGACAGGAAACAATGGAGGGAATTTGTGAGAAAATAAACAAAACACACACCTCAACACCGCAAGGTAGCGGAGGAAGGATTATGATGATGATGACTAAAAAAATCGCCATCGAGAAGGTGTTTGGTGATAATGTTATATCACGTGTACGAGTTTTTTGAAAGTTTATTCTGCACGTCTGGGAACAAAAAGAAAGGGTCTTAAATCAGGGCTGTACGGCGGATGGTTCATCAATTCAATGTTTTGCCCGGTCAAATGTTCAATTGTTTGAACCGACCTGTGAGAGCTCGTATTGTCATGGTGAAGAATAATCTGTCGTTTTCGGTTTGTTTTCCTTATTTCTTCAAAAACTTTTAGCAAACGAATAGTTGTGTACCATTCGGAATTGACCGTTCTACAACTCCCTAAAGGCACGGTTGTAACGTGACCGGTTTTTCCGAGAAAACAGGCGACCATTTGTTTTGATGTGCTTCGAGCACGAACGACTTTTGTTGGTTTTGGCTCATCTTGGAATACCTACACAGTCGACTGCTATTTACTATCGGGCTCGTATGTATAGATCCAAGATACATCACCTGTAACGACTTTATAAATATTCTTTGAAGCACCGCCATTGAATTTTTTGTGCATTTCTTGGCACCAATCGACACGAGTCCTTTTTTGAGCGGTTATCAAATTATGTGGTAACCAACGTGAACATAGCTTCTTAACGGCTAAATATTCATGCAGGTCTTATGCACGCTGGTATTACTATTACCTAGAGATTCCTCGATCTCACGGTATGTCACATGACGGTCTTGCATTATAAATTCAGACACTGCATTAATGTTTTCCGACACAAAATGAATTCACTATACCAACGATATACTGTAGTTTCGATGGTGCTTCATCACCATATAAAGAATTCAGCTCGTCGATGCATTCTTGTTGAGATAATCCACGCCGAAAGTTATGAAAAATAATTGCATGAAAATGTTCGGAAGTTAATTCCAATTTTTCGCTGACATAAAATTTTTAAGTTACTGTCAACAATAGAAATAGCGACCGGATAATAAAATTGTCAAGATAAATATATTGTCAAAAATGACAAACTTCACGATGCAATCATCGGATCCAAGGGACTATCAACAATATTGCTAGTTCCCGAAATATAAATGGCTATTCTCGTAAAAGTAAGAGAGTGAATACTTAAAGAAATGTCTAAACCAAAATATTCATTACAGCCGAACAGTCGAATCAATAGAATCATAGGACAATAAATAAATCTTGAAATGATTGTTATAATGAAATTAACTAACCAGCAAAAAAAATTCCAACCTTTTAACACTGTGATAATTTAAATAAATCATTTTAGAATCATAAATAATATACAGTTATACGTGAATTTTATATCTAAATGTCTTTGATCAAAGACAAAACAAATGCTTCCAAATATATATTGTACTCAAAATTAAGGAAAAAACTTAAAATAATACGCCCCCTAATATATCCACATTGCTAGTTGAACGGCCATTATTTTTAAGCTACATAAAACTACCGTGAATGTTGTAAATAACCAAACAAAAATTATACTTTTATATAAAGATCCTCCATTGAATTTGGAGATAGAATTCCTTCATAATTTCATTCGATAGATGAAATTATCAGAATCTACAAAGCAAGTTTTATTAAAATCAATCAAAAGATCTTGGCACAGTTTACTTAGCCTTAGCCATTTTAAATTTAAAAAATCCAATCGCAGATAAGTTAGGAAGAGTATTCAAAGGTCAACACTTTTGCAAAAGGTAGTACGTAAAAGAATTTGACGAAAGACTTTCTAAGCACTTAAACAAACAAGTCGGCTCTATATTATTAAAAGTTTATTCGTATTTTTGTAAATACGAAGTCCTGAATTTCCCAATTTCTTTTAAGAAGTTTATTTTATATTAAAACGGTCCTAAATACATAAAAAAAATAATGATAGCGATAAAATACGTGTAATCTTTCTCAAATTTACGAATGGAATCAACCAGCCGTGAAAAACAAGGTGTAAATTTTCTTTCTCTTGACTTTTCTTTACCTTTCAAGGCCTCGCGCTAAATCGTTCAACAAAAAGTTTGCCTTACACCAAGAACAAAGTTAAAATAGGACGAACAAAGAATCTGTTTCTGCAAATGTATATGTGCGTGGAATATACAAGATATACAGTTTAACATGTCAGTGTGCGTATTATATGTGTGTGTTTCTCTGAAGTAATTTTCCATTGTCACGAAAACAATACGATTCACTAAGAAGATTAAACGTACACTTCGTGTCCATGGTGATATATCACGTCCCCAGCCAGGAACATGTTTGTTTCCTTTTTCCCTTATATAACCGTCCGAGCGTTCATTAATGCTATTGGAAAGGCATCTCAACTTGTCTATAATACCGACAACATATGAACAAATTATCATCAATCCGTAGGAAATGGATCAATGTCCATCTAGTACAAATACCTCGCTGCAGAGATATGGTATTTTCGTTTTAAAAATGGGTCGAATTTTATAAGCTGAAACGCAACACGCTCTAACTGAGTAAGAGTAGTATTAACTTGAAAAGCCAGTAAAATGTTCCCTTCAATTTTTCCGTATTTTGGACATAGTCCATTTATATTCGATGAAATTCCTATTTTACAGGAACGTAAACATATAGTTTTTTTCCTGTTTTATGTATATATACATACGTACATAGATATCGAAAAATTATTAAATATACCTAGTCAAGTCATAAATACTGGTACACAGAAAAATCGACGCCAAATGAAAACGAATTCAAATTTAAAAAACTTTTTTTTGTTTCTATTGGTTTATTAAATGTCTACAAATCTTAGAACAACTTCTTCGAAATGACTTCCATTTGCCTTCCAGCACGACTTAAGACGATGTGGCCGCTCATCGATCGCGAGACGCACTTCATGCATGGGGAAATTGTCCACTGAACGGACAACGACTCGCTTCAACGACTCAATATTTGGATGTCTTGTAGAGCAAGCCATGCCCTCTAATACGGACCACAACTTGTAATCCAACGGGTTGAGGTCTGGACTACCATCTGGCCAATCATCCGTTGATATGATGTCCGCAACATTGTTTTTGAGCCACAGTTGAGTTGTTTTTGCTTTGTGAGCTGGAGCAGAGTCTTGCTGGAAAGTCCATGGCTTATTGGTGAATATTGATTGGTTGAGAGGCTTCACAATGGGTCCCAAGATGGTCGATTGATATACTTTGGGCGATGTTTTTACTCCTTTCTCGCAAACGTGGAGCTTGGTAACGCCATCGTAGCTCACTCCCCACCATACCATTACAGACGCGGGATGGTGGCCTCTTTGTACCCTCGGGATGAGTTGGGATGCTTCTTTGGATGACCGAGCATACACACAATCGTTCTGGTTATTGAACGATTCTTCTACGGTGAAAATTTTCTCGTCAGTAAACAGAATTCGTCTGTGAGCGTTCTTCGCGTACCGGCTAAGTAACGCTTTCGATTCTCGCTTGCGTTTTTCCTTCGATGCGGCCGTGAGCAGGTGTCCAGTGTGTCGCTTGTACGCGCTGAGTCGCAAATCTTCTTTGATAATGCAAAACATGGATTTTTGCGAAATTTGCATTTCCCGCGACAAGATTTTCTATTTTCGCAGCGGTTTTCAGTCGATTCGTTTCTTCACGGCTTTGATTGCTTTCGGAGTTCTCACAGTGCGCGGACGGCCGGATCTTTGACGGTCTCGTACTCCACCATTATCCTCAAACAACTTCACAGCACGATACACAACATTGCGAGTGATTCCAAGCGGTCGCAACGTCCTAAAGATATCGCTTTTTTCCATGTTGCATTTTAGTAGGCCAACTACAACAATACGATTTTCGATGTCGCCCCATTCCATGATTGTAAACAATTAATGTCAAAAACTTTTTACACCACAATGAAGCATAAATGTCAACTGTCAAATCGCAATCAATACGAAATGGATGCTCCCAGTGTTGCATTCGTAATGAGTGCGTTCAGTTGTGTACTAGTATTTATGACTTGACTAGGTATAGTTATTCGAATTGAACTTCAGAGTTTAAATTTCAAATAAAGAAAAACAAAATATAAAGTACAAACTGAGTACATAGATATAAAAAATGATATCCGTCAAATATTCTCCACGACTCCGCTGATATGATAGTATTCTTTTACTGAAATTTTTCATAATACTTTCACATATCTGCAACTCTATCTTAGTAATTGTGCACCTAATATTTTACTTTGGGTCTGGAAGCGCAGCAGATTTATTGCCGTGAACCCCTTTCTCCAGATAGCCTCACAAGATAAAGTCTAGTGGGGTTAAATCACAAGATCTGAGTGGCCAATCGGTGCCGTTCTTCTAAGAGGTAACACGACAAGGAAATTTGAATAGAAGTAGAGTGATTGTATCCCATGTCGCCTGACTTCAATGAAAAAAAAGTCATTTACCATTTCCCGATAGTGGAAAATATTGACAGTGATAGAATCGCTATTTAGATCTTTGGTTTCTCTTCAATAACATGTGAATTTTCGCTAGTCTAGATGCAACAATTTTAAAACAAAGTTCACAAATGTACGGCGTTTCTGATGGTTCACACCTTTAAGTTTTTGCATTAATTGAATTTTGTACGCATTTAAACGTAGATCTTTTCTTAAAATTCGTTGAGTAGTATCGTATGACAAACCCAACTACTGTGCCCTCCAGTACTTAACGCAACCCATAGTGTTACAACCTCACCCTGATATTGAAACCTTTTTGAACAAATTGTGGGTTATTGCATGGTACACGCCTAATCAGCCTATTATCTAACAACAAAGTAAATTTGGAATTCATCACTGAATATTACTATAAATGAAAGCTATATAATTTTATTTAATTAATTCAATGAACTAAAAATTTCTTCTCTTTTCTTTTGTGTAATGCTTATGCTCTTTACAGTGTCGGATATGATATTGTTCTCTTCGGTTTTTTTTTCATTTTTTGCATATTTTACAGTGTCTGTTATTTTACTTCTTTTAATGTCTTTCGTAATTTTTGTTTTGCTTCATTTTTCTGTTTCTAGAAGTCTCCTCACCATTCTTACTGTCCTCTTTCTTTTTTTTTCTTATCTGTTCATTTCACGTTTTGTGTTATTTTTTCTGATTGTTTCTAGAAGTCTCCCCACTATTCTTACTGTCTTCTTTCATTGTTTTTCTTATCTGTTATTCTGAGAAATTAAATTTCCATCGCATCGAAAAGTGGGTGTCTTTTGTGACGTATAAGATTTACATGCTCATAGTAGGACCAGCAAGACTATTTATCTTTAGATTATTATTGTAACATAGATTTTTGTTGGTTTTTTGTTACCTCTAAATATTTGCATACTTTCCAACATATTTATACATCATAACTACAATTTTGTCTGTATTCATTTTATATTTGCATCTGTTTTCATAAATTTGCTGTTGGAACAGCATCGTTGGCATAAATCACTCCATAAAATTGTGAAAACTACACCTTGATATCCTATTGTTGTGTGTACTTTGCTTTGCCTAGTATTTTTCATCAACCAATCCACTATTTCGAGGAACAATACTGGGAGATCAAAATGAGTCCAGTATTGTTCCTCGCAATAGTTTCAAATCTTTGTTTGTTTAGTTCTACTTTTACTCTTATACTTTTGCATTTACACTTAATTGAGTATCTCTCTTAGCATCTTATTATTTTTTCCATTCTTCTCCATGCGTCTTCTATATAATACAGAACAAACAAACTTTAAGTTGATAATGGTAAAGTTTCCATTTCTACATAACCCTTTCTATTAGGTTTCTTACAATTAATGTATTATACCTTATTTGCTTTCCTGCTCTGAAAGCATTTTGCTCGTCTTCTTATTTCTGCTGAACTCTAAAAGTCTGGTATATACCTTAAGTGTTAAACATTACAGTTGATTCAAAACATACAAAATTTATTTAAAAAATTATAATACAAATTCATCATCAACGCGAGTCGTTTAATCCTTATGGATTATATGGCTAATGCCTAAGCGTTACCGAATCCATTTTCAAGAGGATTAATCTGTATGTCTATTGCGTGTCCTGGTTGCCTATTATTTTGTTCGACTCCCTGTCCCTGGATTTTGACATCTCGTCGACCTTTCCTTTTGTCTTAATCGTTCTGGTTTCCTGGGTCGCATTTGAAACCACTGCGTTATCTTCCTGACCTTTTCAGTTAAATGTCTGCTAATTATGCCTCCCGTCCATTCTAACCATCATGTTTTGATCTTTCATCTTATATCTCTTTATTTCTTTTCAATTTTATCTCTCCAACATCTGCTACATTTAGTCCAAATATTGTTTGCAAATATCACTTTCTCTGTTCATTGTCTTTGTTTCCATCGCATAATTGAAAACTAATTCAATAAGAACTTTATATATATTTTGGTTCCTGTCTTCTTGCTCAGTATTTTACTGTCTATTAGTGACTTGTTTATGCCTAAAGCCTGGTAACCCACTGTTAAATTTTTATATATAATCATTATCTCAGACTATCTTCTATATAAGGAAAGGTACATTTTTTAACAATGCATTCTGTGCACGAAATTTCTTCATTCTCTTTTATCTTTCCCTATTCACTTTATTCCTTTTTTTTTTGTTCACTTTATTACTTCTTTTTCCCAAATTTCTCTTCGCCCGATCTTCATTTTAGCTTTATTACTACCTTCCATATTCTTCTAACTTGTCTTATCTATCTTTCGCTAATCAATGTAGATGATTCAACTAATTTTTCTAAACCAACTCTAGGATGAATTCTACTTCGATTTCTTCTCTATCGTCCATGCTCTTTGTTCCATGCATTCTGAAACAATCTTGTACAGCACTGACCTCGACACATCAGAGAAGTCGTTGGAAAGAGTGCTTATGGTGAAGCGTCTGTTCTGTTCTAAAGTATTTTCGCTTCAACTTCGCTTCACTTCAACACCATATCGTCTATGATCGTAGATGGGCGACCGGAGGGGGACTCATCATCGACGTTGCCGAGGTCGGCTTTAAAGACTGACCAACTTGCGCACTTTGCCTTCACGTATGGCAGTAGGTAAACTTCACAAATCTGGCGGTGAATATCTGCAGCAGATATCTTTCTTACCGACAAAAAACGTATGACTGACCGTACATCGCACGGGGCGGGCAATTCAATATTCTTGAACATTTGAAAAACACAGAACAGACTATACAGGTTACCTACACAGCTGCAACTGAGCACAGTTGTTCCCAAGGGATGCCGGAATATGGCGCAAGCATTCGTCGCGGCGCGCACACAATCTGTTAGTGTATACACCAAAACGGCCCTTACTTAAAAAATGCGCCTCGTATAAGGTTTACTGTAAATAAGATATACAATTTCTTAGCTAAAGATTTGTTAAATATTTTATTAATTCATTTCTTTTACTATATTATTTGTAAATAAATCAAGTAGAAGAACGACTCTTATCAATTACGACGCTTTAAACGCAGGGAAACTTTAAGGGATTTATATAAGCTATAAAAGAAATAATTACAGATACGTATGTGAATTTTTAATGGCAATGAATTAAAAACGAATATATGTAGATATTTTGTTTGAAATTCTAAAATCAACAGCACTGAAAACAATTGAACTACGAAAATTAATATATGTCAATAACATTGACATAAGACATATCCATTTTTCCATATGTAATTCTTTTTAATTTAAATTAATTCTTTAAGTTTAATAATTTAAGTACTTCATATGCCCAAATGAGTGTTAATTCAAGGAATTATTTTGCCCAGGAAAGTTAATGACAAACCACAATTAAAACTTTAACAATAATTTATTTTTAAAACTCATAAATTACTTTAAAGACATCTGTCATCGCGGCTGTTTTCTTTACATTACGTTGACTGAACAGTATCAATATTTAACTAAAACGTTTATGAGAACTCCCGTGAGCAATTTTCATCCTCCGCCTGCAAAAACAACTACATCAAATTCGGGAGCGTTTATCTTAACGTTTAAAAGAAAACACACTCAGAATTATGTTCCTTCATCACTCCCCTCCTATTCCTTTTACATTACCATCAAAGGCCGTGATGGAAGGTCTCATAAATGTTATATAAAAAAAGAAAGAGTCGTAATGAAAAACGTATTGTTCTTTCCCATCCATCTCGGAAGTATTTGCGTCTTTTTCTTGAATCTCTTCGTTGGACGAATTTGTCTGAGTGTTTTAATAAAACATAAATGAGTTATACTGATCTAATTTAAGATACATTAGGTTTAAAATCGTCCTAAAAAAGACTTTTCTTATATTTAAAATAAGAACCAGAGAATATTCTTAGAAAACGTCTCAGAGATAAGTAAATTACGCGTAATTTCTTTAGGTAATTCAAAAAATTGTTGTAAGAATGTTATTATTCACAGTTGGCTTTGAAGTTCTTATAGCTAGCATTTTTATCTGTCATTAATTTTCAGAAAATAATATTTTCTGAAAAGTTTGCTGGAAGCGAAATGCAAAATAATTATTATAAGTAAGCATTCTAGTTACTTTTGTCAATGATTAGTCAGTTATGTAACAGGTGGGCCATCTATCAGTTTAAATTTGAACCAGCGGTTATTTCGAATCTGGCAATATTTATGTCATTATATTCTGTCACAAAATTTAGTATATTATCTCCACTGAACGAAATGAATCGATTTACGCTTGAGCAGCGTTGGGATTTATTGGAAATTTATTTCCAAAACAAAGACAATTGGTCGGAAATTGCACGAAAATGTCGTTCGAAATTTGGTCGTAGAGAAGGACCGGTATACGCAAGTTTATTGCTAAAATTCGTGAAACTGGTTTCATTGTTGATGCGCCAAGACGTGAGCGTACTCGTACAGTGCGTACACATGAAAATATCGAAGCTGTGACTGAGAGTGCGCGTTAGAATCCATCAATATCAACTCGTCATGGTTCTCAAGAATTGAACATTTCACACACCAGTTTACGTCGAATTTTGCGAAAAGATCTCGGTATGACACCTTACAAAGTTCAATTGGTTCAAAAGTTGAAGCTGCATGACTATGGGCCAACGAGAAATTGCATGATGATATCGATTTTGCTAAAGAAATCATCTTTTCGAATGAAGCTCATTTTCATCTTCGTGGGTACGTTAATAAGCAAAATTGCCGTATTTGGGGCTCAGAAAACCCACACGTGGTCTTACAGAAGCCAATGCACCCATTACGAGTGACGTGTTTGGTGCGGCTTGTGGAGCGGAAGCATCTTTGGCCCATATTTCTTTGAAAATGAGGACGGCGCAACCATTACGGTCAATGGAGACACCTATCGCACCATTATAACCGATTTTTTTGTGTCCACTCTTCATGATATTGATGTGAACGATGTTTGATTTCAACAGGATGGTGCAACTTGCCACACATCTCATGCCACAATCGATTTATTGCGTCAAACGTTCGATGGCCGTTCAATTAGCCGAAATGATGATGTCAATTGGCCGCCAAGAAGCTGCGATTTGACACCGTTGGACTATTTTCTGTACGGCGCCGTTAAAGACAAGTGTTATGCCGACAAACCAGAGACCATTGAGCATTTGAAGGCCAACATTCATGATGCCATTGCCGAGATACGACCCCATACACTCGAAAAAGTGCTCGAAAATTGGTCCGATCGAATGGGGTACTGTGAGGCCAGCCGCGTCAGCCATATGAATAAAATAATATTCCATCTCTAACCGGAACAATTGTACTTCACAACAAAAAAATAGATTTGGCAAAATTTCAAACCGTTTTTGTTTGATTGCATTTTTAAATTTAAAGTTTTAAATGGCCCACCCGTTATATATACTCTGAACAATGCAGTATAAGTTAAAACCCTAACTCCAGAGCTCAAAATTCAAGCAATACAAGCCTAACAGTCCGAGGTATACGTTAATAATTTGACGGAAGATGAGACTGAAAATGAAACACTTGAATTACAGCAACATTTCCTTTTTATTTTTGAACATTAATACACTTAAACTAGCGGTCCTGGAGTACCATTATATCAGTTTTATGATCATCAACGTCAGGGTCGTCAGAATATTCCTGTAGTTGCGCAACAACTTCCTCGTCTGTCTTAAATTTCCTTCCGGCGAGAAACAGCTTGAGTTTTGAAAACACGTGGAAATCTGAATGAACTAGATCTAGTAAATAAGGTAGTTGAGGTGCAATGTGAAATCATAATTACGTATTTGTAATAACTGCATTTATATGTAATAACTGCTAATGTTAACAATAATCCAATATTAATGAAGTACCTGGCGTAAACTATTTGAAATGTGATAAGAAAAATATTACTTTTAAGAAAACACTTTTTCACATGCGTTGGCCATCCTTAACGTCAGTGTTATCTCCATCACTTTTGTTTATAATATAATAATTATAAATTTCTGATGAATATTGACATTTTCTAAACATACATTTTCACTTCATTTTTATGTTTAAAGCTTCCGTTTTTCTAACATTTTATTGGTAATCGCTTCTCGAATACGATTAAAGTAATATCGTTAAATTTCGGACTATCGTTAGTGGGGCGTCATATACTTTTAATTGAATCCAAATTCATTCGATCGAATTAATTATACAGTAATATGGCGCGAACCGTAAAACTGTGTGTCTTGCGGCCGTAGCCATACTATCTAACGTACTCGTACAACATATTCCTTTTCGAAAAACTTTGTTTTAAAGACTTCTAATAATTGCCTTTTTGTGTAGCTATCTTTACAATAAATATTATTTTTTTGTTTTCAACCTTCGTGCTATTCGAATTTGCTAGCTTCTTCACCTCTCCTGAACGGTATGAAGCATTGTCCATAAAAATGACACTTTTCTCGAGTAATACTAATTACTCGTGCTAGTCAAGATTACATTTTTATATTTTTCGTCGAAAGTAATACTTATGTAAATATTCTAGATGTAATTTTTCTATCCTTTAACAGGTCGTTTGTCTGTTATCCTAAATTGGAAATCACTTTGGTTTAATGTTCGCCATATTGATGTTCTAGAGGCTTCTATTTTGGTATTTTCTTTAATTTTTCTGTAAGCTATTTAATGTGGCAACTTTACTCTGCTTATACATACTACATACATACTAGTAATTTTGATGGAGCCTGTGGTTGATTAACTTAATCACTGTAGGTTGAAATGTAACCCCTTTCCACATTAATTTTCTTGGATTAGGTATGTAAATGATATTTTCGCGATTTTCAATGCACATAAATGCAATCTGGAAGATTTCGTCAAGCAATTAAACTCTAAATTTTCGACGATTAAATTTACAGTAGAAAAAGAAAACAATGACGCGTTGCCTTTTCAGGACACCCTAGTTATTAGGAATAACCTTAAAATAGAAATTGATATTTTCTGAAAAGAAATCAATGTCAATAGATTCATCACGGCGGACTCAAATCATAGTGTGCGTTTTGGCTTTCAACGGTACAGATCGTTTTCCAGGTGCGACACTGTTAATATCTGTTGATGATGACAACTTAGTTGTCGAACTACGTATACAGAACACGAAAATTAATGTGGAAGGGGTTATGTTTCAACCTTCAGTGATTAAATATGTACATACTGTTCGTCGAATAATATCGATGTCCCAACTTGGTACTCCCTTTATAGACCCTTTATCACTTCTAACTCTCCTTTCCTTCATATCATGTTTCACTATATTATATACTGTTCTTTAGTAGGCACCAGTTAACTTTTTAGGCGTTTTTCTACAATGCCCTTTTGCATTATCTTCTTGTAAATTATTATACACATTTAACAGTATTTGCTGAACTTGAACTAGCAGATTAATATTTTAAGTGATACTATTTAACTATATTGTCCATCACCGAGTGACAGTTGTCGTTATTTATTTCATATAGCTCACCTTCCCTGTTTTCGTTCCAAGGTCTCCACATTTTTTTATAGTAAAATGTATGCTTTCTCACCTTACAATTTATATTTTGTTAGTATCGAAAATTAATATGGGTTGTATTACTTTAATGTAAAAAATATTCGGATTTAATGCCATTTCAATTATACGACTTTAAGTAGTGAATGCTAAATTTAATTTCCAGAAGTAATATAAATAAGCAAGTCAAGTCGCTTACTTAGACACAATTTATTTAATGCCACTTTGACAATCAAAGTAAGGAACAGCTCACATCTTAGATGTTTTTATATTTCATTAATCCGCAGGGGGTGCTATAAAATTACTTACCTGTATTTAGTCAAATTTAAATAGCTTGAATCGAATTATACTTAGATGTACTGGGGTAAGGTTTAGCTAATGCCTTCTAATTTTCGAATAATTTTGGTGCGTTTACTGGAATTAGAACTTGTTTAGCATAGCGTATTAGCAGTTAATCCTCACTATGGCCTTGGGTTTGTTTTGGGTTTATATGAATTTATTTTATTTTATTCTATTATTAGAATATAAATTTCTGTTGGACAATAAATTATTAATATTGGTATTATTATTATCACCACCTTCCACTGTCATCTACTCCATCTTCATTTTCTTCTATCGGAAATATTCCTGGTCATACTTTCAACTGTTTTTCTTTCATAAATTTTTCTCATGCAATCCAACCATTGTCACCTCTATTGTTTTCATTATCTTACCTCCGATTCCGAGGTTACCACAGATTCACATATCACTGTATTGCCTAGACTTTTGCATCTAAAATCAGTTTTCTTTCTGCCCACTATTCTGTGCGGAATTTGACGTTCTCATAATTTCCTACTTTCTTATTCAAAATCCAAGTCTTTTAACCATACCGTGCTTTCATATTAAAATGCTACAAACACCGTATCATATTATATTCGGGTCTAGATACCAAATGCCGATCAGAATGTAAAGTGGTAGGGCGCGAGTCAGTCGAATCACAACAACGACTGACTACAGATTACAGATTAAGTAGTTGTTCGTGGTACTTGGCGGAAGGTCTATCACTGACTGTCCAAATTGTTTACGTCCAAAAATTAATAAATTATAATTACTTTTAACTGTACAATTAGGTATTTTTATAATAAGTTTCGCATTGAACTAAAAGACGTTTTCTAATAAAACGTTTAAAAATTAAAAAAAACCCTTAAAGAAGCTAAAAAATAAAATAACTTCTCGGAACTTAAAAAATACTCTTTAAACAGGAAATAAATTCAATTAATAAAATTCTCAAATGTCCCCCCTGCTTGCGCTAAACAGTACCCCAATCTATTATAAAATTCATTTCGAACATTGGCCAGTACAAGAGGATTAATAATTTGGAATTGGTGTTCGATATTAGCCCGTAATTCTTCCAAATTATTAGCCCTTTCATCTTGATGCCCATATAACTATGATTTTATGTAACCCCATAAAAAAAAGTCATTAGGGGCTAAGTCTGGTGACCTTGGTGACCAGAGAATTGTACCACTATTAGATATAACGCTTTGGGGGAATATATTATTTAAATATTCTTTCACAATACTAGTTCCATATGCCGGACAACCATCATGCTGGAACCATACGTTCTCTAAATTGGGATTAATAGTTCCCAAAGCAGGGACAATGTCGTTTCGAAGAAGTTTCAAATATATTTCCCCATTTAAATTTCCTTCGATAAAGAATGGACCAATAATGTTATTTTCATGAATACCAGCCCAAACGTTCAATTTTTCAGGATACTGTGTCCCCGTATTCAATTGTCGATACTCGTTTTCAATAGACCAGTATGGAAGATTCGACGGATTGTGTTTACCGTGCAACGGAAACGTGGATTCATCGGTAAACACGATAGTCTTAGTGAAGTATTCATTCGCATTTACACGTTCTATTACAGTTTCACAAAATTCCATTCTGCGGTGTTGATCAGCATGAAATATTTCCTGATGAGTTTGGTATTTATAGGATGTGTATTTATTTTTCTTTAATATCTTATGAACTTTACCCACGCTAATACCTATCCCTTCTGATATTTTAGATATAGCAATATTGGAATTTTCTTCGACCATTGCGCACACCATGACTTCTTGCATTTCTTTATCGTTATTTATTCTCCGTATTTTATGACATTTACTTTCCAAAATGCAACCTTCTGATTTAAACTTTTTAACTACTAATGATATTGTTGTTAATGCAGGAAAGGGACAATCTACATACTTTTCAGAGAAAAGGCGCTGGATACGCCGTAAAGAATTACCTTTCAAAGCCCATGTTGTCATTTGAATTTTTTCTTCCAATGTATACATTATCAAAGTAACATAATTAAAAAAATTTTTAAATTTAAAGGCCTTACCGTAACACACTCTCCCAAATGCAAACCACGAATGACCGTTAATACGACATCGATACGCCTACAGTCAAATTAGTAGTGGGGCTGCAGCTAGTACGATCAGTAGTCAGTTATAGTCGTGATTCAAATGACTCGCGCCCCACCACTTTACATTCTGATCGGTATTCGGCAGCTAGACGCGAATATAATGTGATACAGTTTTCGTAGCGAGGTAAAATGAATGCACGGTATAGCAGGTTGGCTGACGTAGGGTTTTATAAATTCTTAATTTTGCACATCTGTTGTTCTTTACTAATTGGAAGTCCGTTTTGTCTATTCATATATTAGCAAGATTTACTAATACATAAATGTATCCATCATTTGAAATTCGTTGGTCTCGTTATTAACCAACAAGAAACATGAAATCGTACAAATTAATCCTCAAGAAAACAAACAGAACAAATTTCCTGGAAATTGTCAATGATTAATAACACCCTATCTACTACATATGTTTCATGAATCTTACAAATTAATTCTCATAGATCATCAATAGCGAAAACAAACAGAAGAAATTTCCTATAAATTGTCATAGAAAACAAACAGTTGGAATTACAATAGTTCCTATAGTATCCATAAAAAAATATTGTAGTTGTGATAGATGTACAAAAATATATTTTAAAGCACAGTGCGATGACTAAAATCCTAGTGAAGATGATACAATTCAATATAAATTTTATTAAAACATCCATTCATCCGTAATATAATGGTGATGTGAAAATCATGCAAGAAAACTTTTACGAAGGGAAATCTGACATGAGAATCGATAATAACAAGCGCCCGGGAGATAACAAGAGTATACAGCGAGAAAAAAGTCGCAGAATGGTGAGAGTACAAAAGCGACGAAAGTTCAGGAGAGATAACGTTGATCCGAATCACTCGCCATTACGCGTCGCCAGTTGCCTTTGTGGAAAACGTCATTACGTTTAGATCATCGCAGAAAGATGAAAAGACAACCGGAAAATTTCACCATGCCTCCACCGTCCGGATTCTTTGACTTATATATATTTTTTTTCCTCTTTTATAATTATGTCATAGTTTCGTATTTATGAAATGACACAACACAAAGAAACCGGAAAACATTAAATAAACTGGAGGGTTTTCCTTTAGACGTGGAATAAGCGTGGGTCTTATCCAACGTCAAGGAATTTTATACTCTATGAAAAAGAAAAAGGGTTCAAAATAAAAGAAACTCGAGAACATAATTCAAAGAGAGAAAAGAAGTAGACTGCACCACAAAGTTATTGTAGCTACGATAAATAACGTCGACTTTAAAATTACGTTATGTAGTGCCTTTTGAATGTAACATGTTCTAGAAAACTAAATGTTTAACGGATTGAATAAAAATGTATTGCGAAACAGTCATCGATCGAGAAATAAAATAATACGTGAATTATACAGTATGTCCTATATATAATGCACATTAAAAATAGTTTTTTACCCAGATATATTCAAAATAATTACTTGAACGCGTCAATATTATATTTCAAAGGGGAACTTCTTTGTGTACAAAATTAATCATAAATTAATGTGACTTTGCGCGGACGTTCGACAACCAGAAATTAGGTGTTTTTGATCTTTCGAATCCTTTAATTAGATTGTTCGTTAGTTATCTATCGGATAAGCACAAACACGTCATTATAATAGATTTAGATTGAAGCTCCACACTTCTACGTCAGGTGTACCGCAGGTTTCTAATTTGGAGCCAATGTTTTTTATCTTCATTAATAAGTTGTTATACCTTGTCTATCACTTGCCTAAGCAAATTATCTTAAGATCTCCAGGATTCTAAATGAGTTGAACTTCTCTTGTCTTCAGAATGCATTGGACATTATAGTTGAACGGTGCAAGAAAAATAAACTTAATCTTGATATTAGTAAATGTGTTCTACATTACATACGAGGAAGCATAATGTCTTAACAGATATTTATTCTATCGATGGTGAAGCTATTACAATTTCCAATACTATTTCGGATTTAGCTACTACTTTTGATAACCTAATGAACTTGGCACATCTTATTAACATCACTTCATTAGCTTTCAGATCACTTGGATTAATTATTCGTGTTACCAGGGATTTTCAAGGCTTCCATAACATTAACCACTTTGTACTGCGCATATGTGCGTTCCAAGATCGAATATGGTTGTGCGCTACTCTTATTATGCAACTCAACAGATGGTTGAAAAGGTGCAAAGGAACTTTTTTAAAGTTTGTCTCTTTTAAATTAGATGGAGCCTTTCGCGACTCTAATATCATCTACACCCTCCTCTTACACTGACATAATATGGATTTCTTCAGTGCGCGTTTCTTCATTTTCTATATTTAGTGCTAGAACTAATATTATCATGAAGGCGCTCCTCACTCATACTTCTGTGCCAATAAACTTTTTTCCATTTCCTCTTCTCAGTGAATTTATGAAGTACTTGTTTATTTATAAACATTACAAAGTGTACTAGGAAAGTTTTGCAATAGAGCTTTGTTTATTTAATATTTTCAAAGTAATTTCCTCTACACTCAATACACCTCCCCATCCTCCGAAACCAATCTTTAAACCAGCTCTGCCAAGTTTCACTAGGGAGTAAAGCACACTCGTTGTCCCAAGCCCGCAGAAGGTCATCATCTCTGGAAAAGCGCCTCTCTTTTAGCTTCATTTCATATGCGGGAACAGTGCAAAGTCGTAGGGAGCAAGACTAGACTGTAGGGAGGGTGCTCGAGAAGTTTCAATCCTGTCGTGGCCAAATATTCGGTGCTGGCTTTCGCGCGGTGAGCTGGAGCATTATCGTGATGGAGGAACCAGGTGTCCATTCTTGACTTTGGCCGCAGGTTCTTCATAGATCCAATAACTTTAGTTAGGCACTGTTCAGTATACCACTTAGCTGTGACTGTCTTCTGTGTGTCCAAAACGACGCGTTCCACAATTCCACTCAGCATCCTCCTCATTTAAATTTCCCCTTTGGAATTCTCTATTCCACCTGAATATCGTTGCGCGATGTGGACAAACATCTAGTGCAAGAGTCATTTCTTCGAATCACTGATCTATGAAGAGAACAAAGTTTCTTCACGTGCAAATGATCATGCAAAATCGAACGAATTGCTGGGGCATTTAGGTCTGAAGTACTCTCTATCTGTTGGTAGGTCACACGCCTGTCCTCGCCAAGCATTTTCCTCACAGTAGTAACGTTTTCCTCCGTAACTGACGTTCGTGGTCTTCCCGGCCTCTCAGCATCCTCCACAGTAAATTTCCCCTTTGGAATTTTCTATACCATCTGAATATCTTTGTGCGATGTGGACAAACATCACCTAGTGCAAGAGTGATTTCTTCGAAGCACTGGTCTATGTTTAAACCACGCACGAAATTATAACGCAAAACTGCCCTTATCTCATTTCGTGACCACGATGCCATCGCAAGCACTTTACACTCTCACTGCTAATGAATAACTGAGCCCATCGACGCGGTAGCTACTATACACATATCAACATATCTCAACATGCAGCAACACGCTGCTTCCTACGATTCATTGTTGCGTCATACTGCAAAACTTTCCTAGTACCCTTTGTATGTATGAAACGGGTTACTTCTTTTTTCATGCAATGTGATGTATGGTACTTTATTTATTAACTAAGCATAAATATCCATTAAAAATAAAATTATATTCTTTTTCGTAAATTTAAATATAAAATGCAACCAACAACATTCAATAAATAAATAAAGTTTTAAACTACATGGTATTACATACCTTTTGTACGTGGAAAGAAACGATGTAATATTAATTTTTTCTTCCTGCATCAGGATTCGTGAAAGTATATCCCGTTTGAACTTAAAATATATTTTTGGAAAATAATTAAATTAGAGTGCTAATTTTCGTTAATGAATTTCTATCTAAATATCAAAGTTTTAATTTTGATACAATCGAAACGACTAAAGTAAATACACGAATTCAAATTTTTCATATAGAGAAAGAACATTGAAATTTAACATAGAAATTTTTTGATTTCACATTATTAATTTTTGCACAATTGTAACATAAAATAATTTAATAAAATGATTCCTCCCTTATCCGCGTCACTTCGGCAATAATCTGTCTCCCGTGTGCTTGCGTGACATGATAATTAATTAACATACACAAATGGGAAATTGTCTTAAAAACGTACAAAATAAAAAAAACACAAATGCGTCTGGGCTATCATCCGTCTCTTTCAGGTTCATATAGTAATTCAAATATTCTTAAATCAACCAAGTGAATAACCGTAAATTATAACAAGAAATCAGGACAAATAACACAAATCCAAAATTTTAAAGTAATAAGTAATAAAACTAACAGAAATTTAAACTTGTGAAACAATAACTTGAACAATATCAGTACTTAGGTGAAGCGTTAAAAACTTTGAAACCTTGTTTATCAAATATTATTAAATGAACGAAACTGAAAATGGTGTCTTCTACAGGATCGTTCGTTTTGTCTTTTATACGTATCCGCTTGATCGCTGGAAAAACCTGGGCGAAATACAGACTTCGGACTTGATGTGGCAGCGTAAGCAAAATCTCTGCGTTCTGACTTCATCTCGCTTATTCCTCTATTTTCTTTTTTAAAACTTCACAAGTTTATTTTTACAAAATTCCTTTATGCTTAAATCTTACGTTAGACTTTAATGTTTATTGTATACAATTAAATTTTTTCAATTTCATACTCCCATCCATTGTTCAATATGCGTATGCCACTTCTATGTAGAAAATCTTTATCGATTTTTATTTTTTAATTGAATATATGTCTTATAAATAAACTAAACTTTCTTAATAGTGTATGTTTGAGGAAATTTCACACCGCACTTTATGTACACTATTATATTGTTGTATTTTACATAATCGCAATTACACATAATATTGAATTTAAAATTCGCAGAAATATACCTCAAAACTATATACAGAAACAAAAACATACAATATAAGAGTTTGCAAATATATGAAATTGTGTCATAAATAACTCTTGTTTTTGGAAGGAAATTGTAAAATTTAATAATTGAAATGAAGGAATCGGAAGTTGAAATACGTTGTTAAAAATGAACACGCACCAAAGCTTATTGACCTCATAGAGCGCCAATTAGATAAAATAGGAAAAGATGCCAAGCTGTATTTTGGATTTCATATACCTTTAATGAAAAGAATAAATGAACTCGGACCAAAGCTTATTGACATCATAGACCGCCAATTAGATAAAATAGGAAAAGATGGCAAGCTGTATTTTGGATTTCATATACCTTTAATGAAAGGAATAAAGTGGGTTGTTTGTGTTGAGGATCAAGAAGCAATCAGTATCGTGTCATTGTACTCCTGGAGACTTGCACCAAAGTAACTGTTTCTCTGTCTGCATTACTAATGGCACCGAAACCAAAATTCAAACATTTACAAATAATACTGATAAATGTGTGATCTTCAGATAATTGTGCGGACATAGTCTAAATGAGCATAACATAGGTACGGAATAAGTGTTTTGTTATTTTATTTATTCACATAAAATTGCCACATATGTAACAAAACGAATTTGAATCGTTTACATACCTGAAACTTGTTTCAAAACAACGTAGATACATTAGGTTGGCGAAAAAGTAATTTATTAATATAAAAAAAAGGATAATCAACTATTTACTAAACTTCCTTAATTTATAAACTATTTATTTATAAGCGTATGTGTTATTATGGTGTTGGTAAACAAGAGTATTATCCATTTCCGATAGAAAAAGATAGACATGCCACTTAAAAACTAATTCATGAGGTCTATCACGCAAGGTGGCGGAAGAAGAAATTACTTCTCACATGTAATGGATCGGCAGGAGAAAGTGATAATCAACCTGTCTGAGTATTTTCATCAAACGTCAATAAAAAATTATGAATTTTATTTCAGACTTTTGTCGCATATTATTAAGATCGGAACATATGGGTCGTTTCTTTTATTTTTTAGACACGAAATGAATACACGATATTTGTTGTTTAAGGAAGATTTGTTACATTATATATGACGATTCTGCTCTACCATCTTCTTTTATTTCTGAGGAAACCTTATTATTCCCTCTTTCCAAAATCGTTGAGGTTTACTTGCAAATATTCCTTGAGATGCTTTTTTATTTCTCTTATGAATTGGAACCGTTTATCACTGAGAGAAGTTTTTATGGAGCAAGATCTGGCAAGTACGTAGAATGCGGTAGAACGTCCCAATAAAACTGTAACAGCTTTTCTCTTACAACCAATATAGCATGCGGTTTTGATTTGCCATGTGAAAAACGACGCCTCGTCGTTTCTCCAATTCCGACCGTTTTTCTGTTATAGCGGCTTAAATTTATCAAACTGATTGCAATATTTAACAGAATTTATCATTCGATGGAGGAAGGAGCTCGTAGTAAACTACAACTTTCCAGTCCTACCAAATGGACAAAAGAACTTTCTTCGGATGAAATCCAGGCTTCGCGGCACTTGGAAGTCTAGTTCTTAGACCAAATGCATTTTCTATGCATATTTTGATACAAACCTCTTTAAAATAGTATCTCTTTCATGTCAGTTTATAAAGCCAGTATCTGTCAATAGATGTGGAACCCAAACTTCACATCGATTGACATATTCGATTCTGATCAGATGATTATGTACTGTTGTCTTGGGAATGTTAATAGCATCCGTTATCTCACGCGCACACTATATCGGGTATTTTCAGCGAGCAAACCTTGATGAGATCTACATCGATTGTTGTTTAGCAGTAATTGCGACCTTCATCCTTCAAAATAAAAATTGCCAGCTCGAAATAATTTAAACCAATTACATACGGTCGTAATAATTATATCACCACTCCTGTAAATGCTACAAATCTAATCTGCAGTATCCTTTGTATTATTACCTTTTTCAAAGCAATGAAACATAAAATGCCGCGAATGCTTCTTTTGACTATCTATATTGAATGGTGTAAAAAATGTTTTAAAACAGACTGTGTCGCTAACAAAACGTACTTTCAATGAACTGCTGGACGACTGAAACCGATGCCATAAACAGCTAGTAGATAAGCCTGCATGTTTTTATAAATATAGCTAGTTAAAGTCAGTTCTAATGTGGTGTGAAAGATACTTATGAGACAGCCTAGTATATACATACATATATTGTCACATCTATTAATCAGTTTTTGCCTTACGTGATTGACAAACAAACTTTTTTTGTTAAATATGTTGACGATATTATTCTGTACCTATTGCGTTGCATTATTCGTACCTGTTTCCCCATTTTACTAATCAATTTTCATTTAATATCACCTTGTACATTTAATTCTCTTTTCTAAAGAAATCCTTCTATTTCTGGAAACAATTGACCCATTTTATTATTATTATTATAATTATTACTAATGCATTAAATTATTTATTATTTGTAATCTAAGAATTTTAATACGTTTTGTTTTTGCATTCAAAGTTAACTCTTCAATTCGAATACAGATATGATGAATATTCGATTGTCTTTAAGAGAGAAAATTCCTTAGCAACATAATCCATAGATTTAAATACGTTCTTAGTTAGAGAAGAAAACATTTAGTTATTTCAAATTATAATCGTATACTGCTTCCGAAGAGCTTTCCCCCCATTATGAGGCGATCGGACCATTCAAACTCTCCAAGATTGCAAACAATGCTATTGTAAAAATTAAAACTAAAGAAAACCAAGATGTGCACATCTTGGTTTTCAACGGTGCGGATCGCGTACGGATTTTATTTTTTCGTACAATTTTTTCGCCGTGTTTTACCAGGTGCGACACTTTGAAATTATCTGCTGATGATGACAACTTGGTTGTCGAAATGCGTATACAGAATTTACAAATAGTTAATTGTGGAAAGGGGTTATATATCAACCTTATTGATCAAGTCAATCAACCACAGGCTCCATCAAATTCAACTAGATTATCGTGATCAATATTCTGTATTCTGAGGTTGGATCTTACGCTGTAGGCTAAACATTCAAACCATTTTAAATCGATTGACAGAAAACATGCTTAACTAAATGAAATCTAATTTTTAATGTACAGTGCATAGTTTGAATGGTTTTTTCTCTTTCGAAACAGATGATAGAGAAACAACTGAATTTTGTTGATTGAATTTGAAACGATTTAATTTTTTAAAAATAAATATTTATAAACCAAATTAATTTATTTATTTTGTAACATACACACTTATTTCTTATTTAATCACTTAAGATTGGTATATAACCTCTTTCCGCATTAATTTTCGTATTCTGTATACGTATTTCAACAACGAAGTTTTTATCATCAGCAGATGTGCGTTTTGGCTCTCGACGGTACAAATCGTGTACGAAATTTGTTTCATACATGTTTTTACAGTAGTTTTCCAGGTGTGACACTGTTTAATTATCTATTGATGATGACAACTTAGTTGTCGAAATACGTATACGTATATATCAACACAGGTTCCATCAAAATTACATACATACTTGTGTGTAAATGTTAAATGTTTATTAAAGAAGTGATGAATTGTTGAAAATAAATTGATTTATATGGTGAATAACGTAAAAGCTCGTAATTTAAATTTTAGTTTTGGAAATTGTTGCTCGCGTATTTTAAAGTTATCGTGCATTTAAAATTATCAGATTAATATTTTCATTCATATAAGTCAAAGCCGAAAAATATATGTACATGGTACAGACATAATTGCTATATTTTTTAATATATCTTTAGATGTCCCCGTACTGACGCTATTCATCAATTTGAAAGCCCTTTTCTACATTTTGTAAATCATTACGATTTTCTTCGAACCACTCCATATACTCGTACATGCCCAGTACGTATCCATTTACTTTGTATTTTAAGCATAATTTTTTTGCCAAATAATTTATTTGCTTATCAAATAAGCAAGTCTCGTCGCTGTAGATGCCACGAAACTGAATTGAGCTAACTTCAGAAACGTTTAATGTAAAAGGTATGAAAAATGTTTTTTACTGTCATCTGCAGTAAAATCTATAAAATTTGTTTGAGCATTCTTTACATGCAGTTCATTGTTTTGAAAACAATTACTTAAGTTTTGTTTTCCATTTTATTACAAGCCACATTATGAGGTATCATCAGCATATATAATCATATGTAGCGTGGGTGTATCATTAGTAAATAATGTACTGGAGAGGGTCTACTATACTACCTTGAGGTACACCCCTGGTCATGTGTCAAAGGTTCGATATTCACTTGTTTATATCCATCTATTGTGATCTATCCCTCAGTAACTGCTAAACCATTGGAATGCCAATTCTCGGATACCATAACACACACTTACATACAAATGCCCTTCCTCCAAACGATTGTTCAATTTATCCAAAAATTCAGTTCTTGTACTAGAGTTATTCTTTATTCTATTATTGATTTATTACATAAATAGAAAAATAGATATTTGAACAATGGAAGTATTAATATTACACAGTACGAAGATTAGCCAATTAATTCGCATTACGGATTTCTGTCTTTATCACAAATATCGCAAAATATTACGCATTATTTCTGTGCGAAAGGGAAAACTAGTACTTCATATAAAGGGTTTTCCAATAGGGACTTGACAACTTTTAATTCAATTTGTGAACGCACCCTTTAACTAATCATCGAACTGTCACTGTCAATTTATTCAGTAAACTTAACATTTTCATCATGGTAAAGTACACGAACGAACAACGCCTGCAAATTATAAAAATTTACTACAGAAATTCGGAGTCGGTGACTGCTACTTTAAGAGCGTTTTCGGTCGTAATTCTCGCCCTAGTAGACAGGCAGTAACAAGTTTAGTGCAAAAATTTGAGTCTACATATTCGTTGTGTGATGTTGCCGCGCCAGTGAGACAACGGGTTGGTCGAAGTGTCGAAAATATCGCTGCCGTTGAAACATCCGTAGCAAATGATCCAAATCAGTCAATTCCACGGGGTTCTCAAGAGTTGGGCATCGCCCAGACCACTTTATGGCGAATTTTGCGTAAGGATCTTGGTTTACACCCATACAAGATCAAGCTGACTCAAGAGTTGAAGCCGATGGACCATTTGAAGCGACGTACGTTCTCCGATTGGGCTCTGGAAAAGCTGCGCCAAGATGATCAATTTCATCGCAAAACCATTTTCAGTGACGAAGCTTATTTTTGGCTCAACGGGTTCGTCAATAGGCAAAATATGCGTTATTCGTCGGATGAAAATCCACATGTGCTTCATGAAACACTACTTCATCCACAAAAAATAACTGTTTGGTGCGATTTGCATGCCGGCGGCGTCATAGGGCCATATTTTTTCGTCGACGATAATGATCGTCACGTTACTGTGAATGGTAATCGTTATCGCGCCATGATTACCGATTATTTTTGGCCCGAATTGGAAGATATGGACAACATGTGGTTTCAGCAGGACGGTGCCACAAGCCACACAGCACACGTTACAATCGATTTATTAAAGAATAAGTTTGATGAGCGTGTTATCTCAAGAAATGGACCAGTCGATTGGCCGCCTCGTTCGTGCGATTTAACGCCTCTAGACTTTTTCTTTGGGGCTACATCAAGTCATTGGTCTATGCCAACAAGCCGACAACGTTGGAAGAGCTCAGAGCCAACATTGAACGCGAAATAGCAGCCGTTTCGGCCGAATTGTGTGGCCGAGTCATCGAAAATTGGGTCCAACGAATCGACCGCTGCAAACGTGCCCGCGGTGGCCATATGAACGAAGTCGAGTTCCATTCATAAATGTTTTGATTGTACTTCAACCCGATAATAAAGTTTTCAAAATATCTCAAATGATCTGCATTTTATTTTGAAAAAAAGTTGTCAAGTCCTCATTGGAAAACCCTTTATTTAGAAAATTATTTCCAAATTGGATATATACAATTTACAAAAAATTTCAAACATTCGTTCATTTAAACATTTATTATATTTCACAGTCCTTTTGAAATTTAAAAACAAAAAAAAAGCGTTCAGAACTTCCAATTATACAATCCACATCCTTGAAAACTTTTTTAATCGAAATCGAAAGTGGTTTCCTGCAAACTCTTTGATGTCCGTCTGACAATGTTAATTAAAATAAGAATGGGAATTAAATTTTTCATTTTATCTTTATTATCGAATTTTCTCACGCTTCACTGACGGAACTGATCAAATGGGAACATTTCATAATCATTTATTGCTGGACGTTGATATGTAACATCAACAACAAAACCTACTTTGAAGTACGCCGCAAATTTAATTTGAAATTAATTAAATGTACCTAATCCATACCTGGATTCCCCACTCGGCGCAATTACATTTCCATAATCAATAAATTCGAATAAATGTAAAAGTCCTGTAATTATTTTCATCTCGAAATATTAAAACATCCAAATGTACATTTCCACGGATTATATTACATGAAATTTATAATATATATATTTCGGTATTTTTTTCCTAATATTCTCTTTTAAAGGAAAATTTTTATTATTAATTTAAACAATTCGTTTTAATATTTTAAATTGGAGTGGATAAAATATTAAATAAATAACGGGTAGCGCAAAAGTAGCGTCGTAATTTGAACGAAGAAAAAGAATGAAGAAAAAGAGCTCTGTTTTCATGAAAAGTTTATTTGAAAGTGTAAAATTGATGACATTAATTGGAAAAAATTATAGCGCTCAAATAGCTACCTCCCGAGTTGATGCATAATTGCCCTCATTTTACGGCATTTTGAATTGTTCCTCGCAAAACATCTAGCTCCAAATTGGCGATTTCTTCTTCAATGTTAGCTTCCAAGACTTGCAAGGTTCGTTGTTTGTTGTGGCAAACGCTAGGTTTTAAAAAGCTCCAAAGGAAGAAGTGTGGTGCTGATAGATCTGGCGATCTGGACGACCAGTTCAAATCTTCAAAACGGGAGATCGCTCGACCTGGAAAATGGTGTCTCAAAATCTCCACCGTTGCCCGAGCTGCGTGAGCGGCTGCTCCGTCCTGTTGAAACCGACAATAATCGAGACCTAATGCAGCAACTTGCAGCGGAAAAAACTCGTTTAGCATTTACCTGTAACGCTCACCATTTACGGTTACGGTGGTGCCATTGGCGTCTTTAAAAAAATAAGGGCCAATCACTTTTTCACGGCAAATGCAGTCACTTTGAGAGAATGCAATGACTCTTCATGCATTTCACGTAGATTCTCTGTGCCCCAGAAATGCAAATTTTATTGTTAACATAACCACTTAAGTGGAAATGGGCTTCGTCTCTCATTATGATTTTTGATACGAAATAAACCTCTTCTTGCATCAAGTTTAACAGAGTATGGCAGTAAGTTAACCTTACCCGACGGTCAGCAGGCAGCAATTCTTGAACAGTTTGCGCTTTGTAGGGGAACGTTTTCAAATCTTTCACCAAAATTCGTTGCAATGAACGTCTGCTGATGCCTAATTGTGTGCATCGTAATCTCGTTGATG